>JAQFVV010000031.1:9200666-9743254 GCA_028023455.1 Epiperipatus broadwayi | reverse complement strand
AAACCTTGCTGATTTTAATTAGCGGACAATGCGTCTTCTCCGGGAGGAGTCATTCGAGAAACAATCATGTAACAACCTTGAGACACCTTATTGGTCCATGCTGGGAGTTTTGAGCTAGTGGGTGGGATTAGACTTCGAAATCGTTTTGACATGATGTAAGGTGATGCGAGTAGTTAAAATCAACTTAAATAATCGTATCTGGCGCCCCCTTATGTGGATCGTGAATAACTGTCGATGTAAGAAAATAAATAAAGCCTTACGCTATGTCATGTTGTTTCGAAGCCCGTAATCTCGGGGTAGTAAGAGGGGTTCACGCTTACACATAGGATCTTTAAAGGTTCAAGTCAAATATTTCCCTTAAATCTTATATTGTTAGGTTAGATACAAAATTGTTTTACTTTCCTACATGTGATTTTGTTTCAAAGTTTAAGTTTTTATATATTTATTAGTGAAAAATGTTTAGTTTATCTAATTTAAACAGGCAAAACTCTCCATACAGTAGTGCCACCTGTGCAAACCAGAGTAATCAATGGATGCCAGAAGGCTTGTGCATAATATCTACTCATCCAATATCCCCAGACTAGTTTCTAGCTTGTGGCATTCAGCAGCCAGTGGATGAGGATTTTATGCACAAGCTTTCTGGCATCCATTGATTACTCTAGTTGGCACATGATGGCACTACTATATGGAGAGTTTTGCCTGTTTAATAATAATGTGCTAGCATGAGAGATGGTGATCATGTGATGTTTATCTAATTTAATTGATAGAATATATAATAATATCATTTATGTTATTTATTACATTTGCAATGCTTTTTTTTACAACCCTAATGACAGTTTTGATTGCCCCAGCAACCTTCTTCAGAACAGGAGATTTATGCTGCAGACTTTGAATTTTGAAATATGTACTTCGAGTGTTCAAATGTGTATCATTCTGTTAGTGGGTAGTTGAGAGAGAAGCTTCGGTTTCCATGTTGATCAGTGAAATGGCATTTAAACACTCAAAGTACATAAAAGTTTCCTGTTCTGAAAAGATTAATTGAAACTGTCATATGAGGTTCTAAAAAAAGAATCAAATAAAGAACCCAGATAATATTAATATTACATGGATTTGTAAATGCAACAAAAAAGATAGTTATAATACTTCAAAAAAAAAAATTAAAAATAAATTTAATTATTCTATTTTAAATACTTAACGTGGTCTAGAATAAAATGTCAGTTTGTTTATAATAAAGAAAATATATTATTAAGTTTAATTGTTATTAAAAAAGTGTAGGAAAAAAAATTTAAGTATAGGGTGTTCTAATAAAAGAACTGATATATCATCTGTTTTAAATTTGTTTTAGATAATTCTGATTTAGCGTTTCAAAATAAAGGCCCTTCTTTTGTTTCTTTTAGCAATAGGAATGTGGTAATTGACATTATTTCTATTATTGAATGTTGCAAAAATATTCGTGATAATAACAAAATGTCTCTACAGATAATTTTGAATAAATATTCAAAGCACATAGATCTTAAAAAAATATGACGGTCAACAATGTTACCTTATTAAAAGCAGCCAAACGTTGCCCTTTTGCATTGTGAAATAATAATGATTTTAAAAATAAAATTACTTTAGACTTAAATAATGGGAGTTTTTTTATTTTAAACTCTGATCCTGATAAGAAATCAAAATCTAAGTTGAAATTTGAAAATTACAGAAAAAAAATTGACAAAACTTTGTCATCCTAGAGATTATTTGGTTCCTAAGGTTTTTTCTAATATAAAATTTCACGAAGGCAATTTTCCTTTAAGATGTATTTTTGATCGCACAGGGAGTATTTTTTGATAAAATTTCAAATTTTTTTAGGTTTTTTAAGAATTATATAAATTGAGATCAATTTTGTGTATCTTCTTTTGAGGCCTTTGTTTAAGAGGATGATTTTGTTTTGGTAATCTAGATCAGCGTTTCTTAACCTTTTTGCATTCGACCCAATAATTATATAAAATAAAAGAGATATTACATCAGCACTGTACTATATATATTCGGATCAATTTGATAATATTTATAATGAACAAATAATTTGTAAGTTTAAAAGTTGAGTTAAAGTTTAACTACATATTTTTAATTTAAAAGCTTAACACATTTTATTAATTACCAAAAAAAAGTGTTTTCACATAAGGTTTTTTTTATATACGAAATACAAACAAAAATTACAAAAATAAATTATACAGAATTTTGTTTAAATTATGAGTGAAAAATTTAAAAAATAGTCTACTTTGATGTATCAGTTCGATTTCAATATTGTTTGAAGTTACTGTAAAAAATGTGTAAAACTGCAGCAGTAACATATTTAAATAAAATTTGCTATTAAAATGTTATAAATTAATTTATTAATTTTAAAGTATATTTATTACAAACATATTTAAAGTATATATTGCGGTAATTTTCCACCACTGGCTCCGGTTGACGCTTTGACTGCATTAATTTTAGTTGCATTTTTTTTTTTTTAAGTGTCATAGCATCGGCCGGGACGCGAACTCGCAACCCGGGCAACTGCCTGCAAGTGCAAGGCAGTCGCGCTGACCTCTCGACCACCAATGCTAGTTGCATTTTTTGAACAATTACATTTTGAAAATAATCGCGAATCTTAATATTATGATTATTTAAGCTCAAATTTACAATTGAATTTGAGAAAACTACACAAAGCATAAATATTGTATTACTTACTAATTTTTTTTATTAATACTAATATTTCTTAAAATGTAAAAAGATATTTGCTATCAGATATTTGTTTTTATTTCTTAGTGCACATTCACTACCCATTAAAAATTTAATATGACCCAATATTGGGTCGTGACCCAAAGGTTGAGAAATGCTATTATAGTTATTGAAAATATGTATCAGTCAATTGTTAGATTTTTTTGTGTGTTTTAAACAAATATAATTATTTTTCTGCTGATGAGATTAAGGATTATTCATGATTTTTTTGATGTTTTAAACAAATATAAATATTTTTCTGCAGATGAGATTAAGATTATTCATGATTTGCTTTTGTTATTAGATGATTTGAGTTTGATGTATAATGAATGATGTCTTATAAAATTAAAAAAAAAAGATTTATTAATTCTTTCTCTTTTAATGTGCTCTATCTAGAGAAAATTGTTATCAATCATTTTTCAGTTTCTTAAAAATTATTTGTTAGACATAATCATTTAAGCCAGCGTTTCCCAACCTTTTTTGGCTCGCATACCACTTGGTAGTATATCACACTAAATTGTACCAATTCATAAAAATGATTGTATTTTGTGAAATTTGTTATTGCGAGTATGTTATTTTATTTGCATTATATATATTATAGGGTGACCAAGTATGTATTCACATCACATAATGAGACAAATTACATTGAAACACGGCTAAACGTCACGTTGGATTATAAACTCACTGTAACATATATATATACTATTTTGTCATATTTCGTTTACTAATAAATGGTTTTAATAAAAACACAAAATTATAAAAAAACAATTAATATATTTTCTTATCATAATCAAATATTTTTATAAAATAAATTTAATGAGATTTTTGTACTTGTTTCGAAGACCATATATATATATATATATTTATCTACTATTTTGTCATATTTCTTTATTAATAAATGGTTTTAATAAAAACACAAAATTATAAAAAAACAATTAATATATTTTCTTATCATAATCAAATGTTTTTATAAAATAAATTTAATGAGATCTTTGTACTTGTTTCGAAGAACATAATTTTTTGAAATTTGGCTCAAAAAATGCGTTCAATCTGTTTTGATACTTATTTTTTTTAAAAATATATGAAGAAAAAACTCTTTCTACTAATTCCGTACTAGTAAACGGTAATAATAATTTAAGAGCTTTCTCAAAAAGTTGTTCATATTCTTTAATATTTAATCAAAAATTCATTAGATTGTGTCGTTTGAATTGTAAAGTTCTGTTACATGATAATTCTATTAAATTTTCTTTATCCTTTATTGATAATGATGTAGCTTTTTCTAAATTTTCTTCATAGAAGGGGTTTGAAATCCAATTATCATTTGTGTTTTGCTGGTTTTGGAAAATATTCCATGAAAGACAATTTTAATCCTGTTAAATGTGCTATTATATTATATTTTCTATCTTGAGACAGACTAACCTTATTTTCAAAAAAAAAAAATATGTAGAGTTTCGAATACTTTCCGTTGATTGTTTTCGATACACTGTTTCCAAAAATCTAATTTCTTAATCATACTTTCAATTTTATCATTAACATTAAAGATCGTTATCGACTGTACATATTAACAACTTTACTGTATAATATTATTAATTAAAATAATTTTTATGAATTATAGGAAAAAAACATTTCTATGATATTTTTATGATTTAATTTTTTTAATTTTATTTATGTCCGCCATTATTGATTATTTTTCGTTTACCACTAACCAGCAACTCGCGTACCACCAGTGGTATGTGTACCACAGGTTGGGAAACACTGATTTAAGCCAATAAACATCACATGACCACCACCTTATGCTTGTGTGTAACTTGTTAAAACAGGCAAAACTCTATATATATTTCCACACACAGCAAGCTAGAGTAATCAATAGATGCCAGAAGGCTTATGCATAAAACCCCCATCTAGTGCATACTCATCCAATATCCCCTGACTAGTTTTTATATGACTATATAAGCTAATGGGCTTGGATTGAAAACATTAAGGTGTTTTCGGTTTAAGACTCGTAGTTTTGTAGTTAAATGGAGATAAAAGGTGGTTGCCGGAGGGTTGCATTAGATCCTAAGATCAAGGTATAGTGCTCTCAGATCCAAGGCTCCTCACTGACAAAGGCCATAAGCCAGAAACTAATCTGAGGATATTGGATGATTAGACAGTAGATAGGGATTTTATGCATAAACCTTCTGACATCCTTTGATTACTCTGGTTGGTACTGAGTGGCACTACTGTATGGAGAGTTTTACCTGTTTTAAAAAATGTTGATCATTGTTAGTTTCTTATTCAAGAAGGTAAATTGGAGTGTTTTTGATAGAATGAATGCTTCTGATTCTGATATTAATTTTATTATTGAACAGGATATTTTTGAATTAATCAAGTTAAAATTTCTAGATTTAACTTTTGATAAAATTGATAATGTTTTGTTTTGTAATCATTTTATCAAATAAAATAATTTAAAAAAATATGATAAGGCCAGTAATAAGAAAAAGTTAATTTTTGTTATAGAAATAGAGGGTTAATAATTATGAAAATAATGGTTACATTTAAAATGGTCAATTTGCTTCCAACTATATTGATTTAGGAGTACTTTGGTATTATTTCTGCTATGATGTATTACTCCGATGACATATTATTCTAAGTTTGTTATATGTTTAAAATAATGCCTCCAAGGAATGTGCAGGCAAACTTAATGATAAAATTTATCAACAAATCCTGTGAAGACATTATTTAAAACATATTACAAATTTAAACTAATATGTTGCCAGGAGTAATACGTCATATCACGTATAATATAGAAGTTCAAATCCAAAAAAAAAATGATGACATATATTCATTATGGAAAAAGGAAAGATTACAACAGTAAATAAAACAGGTACTCATCAGTTATGCATTTTTATTATGACATTTCCATGCCATCAATGCCATCCTTCTTTCTTTTTGGCATACTATGGCACTTTATGCAGTCATAAGACCCAGCATGTGTTAATAGCAAACTTCAAATCTCAAAAAAAAAAATACTTATTTCTGATAATGGAAAGTTATATTCATCATGGAAAAAGAAATATGAAAAAAAACCTCTGAAATGCTTTTTAAATGGCGAGCTGCAACAAAGTTTTAGCTGAAAATTAATGTTATATTTTTAAATACTTTTTTTAAAACAAAGTGTAAATGTGTTTTTAAATATAAAACCGTATTACTTACAAATGAAACGAGAGTTGTTTTATATTGCTGGGGGGGGGGGGCACAGTTAAAATAACATTTTACTTTTATCCAAGAATGGAAATCTGTAAGTTTTTAATGTTATATTTTCAAATATTTGTAATTTTTTTAAAAAAAAAAACATATATAAAGTTTTAGAAAAAAACCAAAAACAAAACAGCTGTCGAGCATTGGTGGTCGAGAGGTCAGCAACAGCTGCTTTGCAAGCAGTTGTCCTGGGATAGCGAGTTCGCTTTCCGGCTGATGCTATGACACATGAGAAAAAAAAAACCAAAACAGCTGTTGTGTATTTTTAAATATATAACTGTTTTACTTACAAAAGATGTGAGCGATGTGGGGAGAAGTCACTGTGGCAGATTAAACCATTCAATATCTTCTAAAATGGAAAGGAAGGAGTCAGTATATTTGATTTAGATTTGTTATAGCAGGATTCTTGGTTGCCATGATATCATAAACACTTTAAATAAATATTACTGGAAGCAAACATCACTGGAGTAATACATCATGGCAGAAATAATACCAAAGCACCAATTTAGATTATAATCATGAATTTATTAGAAACATATTTAATAAAAATATGCTAACAATTAAAATTTAATTGTTAGGAAAAATACATTTATTTTTTTACTATTTAAGTCATGAATTTATATATTGGTTTATGAGAAGAGTTATTAAGTAGTATAAAAGTGGTCTGGAAGAAAGGCCTGGATTTAAATTCATTTTTAAATAATATGTAAAAAAAGATTTTTTTAAAATAATGCTTTTACGTAAATATTGACTAAAGAGTACAAAATAAAGTAATAGACCTCTTTGTTAATTTGCCATTCTTGAAAAATATCTAAGATCTTAAGATTCTAGACTTATAAAATAATTGGAAATTACAGAAATATTGTCATTTAAATAAAATCGTCTAAATCTGAAATAAATCATAAACGTAAAAAAAAATCTCAAATGCTTTTATTTAAATGATAATATTGTTTTATGCAACAAGTCTAAATTTTTAAGATCTCAGATATTTTCCAAGAATGGCAAATTAATACAAGAGTTGGATAACTTTGTTGATTACTTTAGTTTGTACTTTTTTTGTTGGCTATTTATATAAAAACATTATTAAAAAAACCTTTCTTTTACATATTTTTTTTTCCTTTTTAGTTAGATATTATTTTAAGAAATAATTCAAACT
This sequence comes from Epiperipatus broadwayi, assembly GCA_028023455.1. Classification (NCBI taxonomy): domain Eukaryota; kingdom Metazoa; phylum Onychophora; class Udeonychophora; order Euonychophora; family Peripatidae; genus Epiperipatus; species Epiperipatus broadwayi. Next base: position 9,736,119 of record JAQFVV010000031.1, on the reverse strand, counting down.
AAAAAAATTGACAAATTATAATTTAATATGTAAAAATATTATTAAATATTAGACACGCCCCATAATAAATGAGATTAAATTTAAATATGTGATCATCTATATATATGCGTATTGGCTTTTAATTAATTCTCTAATCTTTTTTTACACATTTAATATAAAAGCATAATTCAAAACAGTCTATAGTAAATCTATTCCTAATACAATTTATAAAATTCATTGCAGTTGTCATAACATTTATATAGGTCAAAGTAAATTAAGTCTTAACGAAAGTATTAAAGTTCATAAGAGTATTGTCTATTCATTCATTAATATTTTTTATCCATTTATATCTAATTATCTCTATACATTCACCTAACCATCCACATACTTATCTATCTACATATCTATTGATCCATCCATTCATATATCTATTTACCTTAGTCTAATTATCTATTGGTCAATCTTATCTATTTAATCATTATTAATTTTCTTATCATACCCATTAACTATTATCTTCTATCTACTTATCTATTTATATTTATTTACTCATCCATATTTATATTTACACTATTCCATTTTACATATTTCTTTATCTCTCTATATATTTATATCTCATTCTCTTTAACAAAATACTTATCTGTTTACTGTATCATTTATTTATATATGTTAAAAATATATTTGCCATTTGGTAATATTTAAAAAAGCTAAGAAAAGTAAAATTTAAAGCAATTTAGTTTTCTTTTCTTTAGTTAGTATAATTTATTTTTTAAAACATACAATGAAAGTTATTTTTTGTCTCATATTTATCTATTTTATTTAATTAAAGTTTAAATTGGAAGGAATAAAAAAGACACACAGATTAAATAATTCAGACAAAGAAAAAGAAATTCCAAAGATAAAAGATTACAATAAAAAAAAATCTTTCTAATGCAATTAGAGCGGAAGTAATTAATAAAAAAATAAACTTTGTAGCTGAAAATAAGAAAAAATGTACAAGATTATTATTTTCTATTCTTGTAAAAGAACAAAAAATAATAAATGCGCAAGAGTCTGAAAACTGATCGCAAGTATAAAATGAAGAAAATAGTGGCAATCAAGATCTTGCCTGTTTTTTCTTTTGGCTGGTCTTTGATCATGAATGATCCAGGACCACTATGCTGAAATAATTCATCATCACAGTTTTTGCCGATATCGTTCATCATGAAAACATCAATGCAAAAAGCTTTTATGATTAGCTTTAGGATGGACCAAGAACAGTTTAAAACCAATGGTCACAAGTCCATTCTATCTCTCATGAAAAACCATGCATGGTAATAAACAATCTATGTAAACTCACTAAGCTTAACAGCAAGGTTATTCATATTCTAATTTGTGACCAAAAGAATGTTCACAACTAACGTTAGCTATAAGCTTATAATACCAATAGAGTAATTAACTTTAAATATAAAACTTCTAACACCCATATAGACTATCATCATTTTTTATTATTCAAGAAATTTTGTAGAAGTGTGAGAAATTTGTGACAAGAACTTTTAAATATTTGATCAATATTATCTGGATAAGCATGTATGTTCTTTCAATTATATTAGTAATTTATCATTAAATATTTTAATTTGCATTAATAAAATACTTACCTTTAATATTAACTTCATTGTGCATTATTAATGTTAGTTTATTAAAACTTAAATGTATAATTTACTTTTGCCAATATTTATTAATTAAAACCCAGGAGAAATATTCTCTGAAATAAACGAAGTTATGGGAAATCATAATTCCCGATCTTCTAAATTATTTGCTTCATAAGTTACGATGTGCTTGATGCAGAATCAATGAGTCTAATGACTTTGGCACCCTCTATTATAAATTAGAAACTGATTCTGTCAGCAATTCAAATTGTAATAATTATTAGGATCGAGTTAATCAGAAACTAGCTACATTTTTAGAAATATGAACGAAATATTTTTCTTCTTCATAGCTTGATTAACGTGCATTCTAGTACATAATAGAAGGCCTAACAGAATGTAAAAAAAATGTTACTTATATATTCATTTGGATCAACTTACCTTTATGAAAGTGGTTTCTCAACAATGAATTTGTTAAAATCAGAATTCCAATCCAGGATTACAATCGAATATCTGAATGACTGCATGAATTTAGCCATAACATCATATATACCAGAATACAATAAACTCGCAGGCGATATGCAGTGTCAGGTTTCACATTAAATAAAATAATTAAAATATACTTTTCCTGTAATTGTAATTTATATGTATGTTATCAAATTTTTAATAAATAAATATAAATAAAATGTATTTACATTTTTTAACATATTACACCAGTTTTTTTTTAGTTTGTGGATTATGTTTATAAATGTAATATGAAAAATGCAATATATAATTGTGTCTCCCCCAATTTTTTTAAATTCTCAACTGGCTGGCGTCAAGTAAAACGTTGGCATACATGCTTTATGGTATCAATTAAATTATAATTATTAAGTATTTTTAGATACTCATTAAGATTAAGCTTATTTGAGATATGTTGCTCATTATTATCATATGATTTGAATTGCAACACTGAAAATTGAAGTGTTGGGAGACATGTATTGAATGAAATTTTTTTTTATAATAATCATTTAACTTTGTAAAACATTTGTGAAGTATTGTACATGAATTTCGATTTTCAGGAAATTATCATTTAGCTCTATGAAGTTTATATGATTATTTTTTTCTAATTCCTTATTTTCTCCTTAGTAACAATGCTGTTACTTGTATTCACTTCAAATTTTTTTATTGATTAATCTGAATTTTCTAGACACAAGTGTTGTCAGTTTCATTCTGTTTCCTTGTCCCCCCCCCCCCCCCGAAAACTGGACTTGTTCTACATTTGAATTATTCTTTATTTCTGGTAAAATCTCACTGTATTTCTGTATCAACTTATTTGTTTTAATACTGTCTGATAATTCTTCAATTTCTTTGTTAGAGAAAATAATTTTTGTATTGCTTAGCATTTTTCTTCAACAATATAAAACTATTTTTTAATCGGATTTATTTCATGTAAATCTATTTTTTTAATAGAATTTCTTCCAGTAGTTTTATTCACCTTAAGTTCTGGCTTAGAGTTTATCAATTCTATTAATGAGTAAATAGAAGACTTTTATCGTCTAATTCTCCAGCTGTTTCTATCAAGGTGCTGAAGTTCACAGTAAAGTATATATTTTAAAAAAGTTGATTACGCTTCATAATGTGGATCATCTATAGTAATAGTTTTAATATTATAACACTCAGCAAATAAACGTGTGATGCTCCACGGCTTCTCCTTTATCGAAAACAGGAATCCCAGCCATTATGCACAGAGAAAGCTGTTACCCAACTTACCTTCCTTTCTCATTCCCCATCTTATGTTTTTCCCATATTTTTTTCTATCCTGCTTTATCCCCTTTTCACAACATACTGATTGGTCTTATGCTAGTAACATCTTTTCAAAATGATACATCCTTAAATAAAATATTTCCAGTGCTTACTTTGATAGGAAGTTCATTATCTCCCATTCATTCATTTACTATACAACTAATTTAAATGAAGTAGTTATATCTCCATGATTAAATTCACTATATTTTAAATTTATTAAAGCAGCAGCGAATCACTAAAATCTATGTTCAAGCTTATCATACATAATATACTTTCATATCTACTTTCAACATATTTACATTTATTCAAATCTCAAATCTCACAGCCAACCAAGCTAAAGTATTTTGCAGACCCCTTTCCCTACTCTAATATCTGGATGAAAAGTACTTGAATTTTTAATCGCCTATACTTGAGATTAAAAAGAATAGTTAACTAATTAGCATATTGTGAATTTAAACAATTAGATGGATTTCCTACTTTTGTCATTACTTTTATGGATTCGTAAACATCAACATCCAACATAAATGATATTTTAATGATTTTTGTGAGACTACTGTTGTTTGGAGTTATGTTTAATATCTGTTTTTATTAATCAGATTTATCCCTACAGTAGTAAAATGTTGTTTCAGACTATTATAAAAAGTCTCTTAATATAAATTAGCTTCTGAAACAAAGTTATTTTCAAACTATCATAGATCTTCTGAATTAATTCAGTCAAATGACCCCGTGAGACACTTTTATTGCATTTGATTGGCACAAAACTAATAATGCTTTTTACACCTTGTCAGTGAACGGAATATCTGGTAACCATTCATCTATGACTATACATTTTCATGAACAACAATATAATTTTAACATAATTATTGAGATTTTTTACTTTCTCTAAATATATATAAAAACATTCTTAAAATTTTACATTGCCAAATATCACTATCACATTTTCAAATAACCTAGAAATCCAATGAGAACATGCAGCCTTAAAGAAATCAGTATATCCCATGTCTTTGGATTTTTGCATCATTATTCAAAACATCACACGATCATCATTCTTTATGCATACACAAACCTCATATCCAAGATTCCTCACTGATGAAAGTCACAAGCTAGGTATATTGGATGAGTAGGCACTAGGGATAGGGATTTATGCACAAACCTTCCTGCATCCATTGATTATACTGGCTTGCACTGAATGGCACTACTCTATAGAGTTTTGCCTCTGTGCATAAACTTTTTCTCATTATAACGTTACAAAATGTCATACTTTGTTATAAAAGTATATTAAAAAATCTACAATTAAAGAATATTTAAAGCTCATATTTATTAATTATTTACAAAGTAGAGATTACTGATTTTGATTAATAATACCAACCACTGTCAGAAAGTAATAATGATTGACTAAAAAATACTAAGAATGCACATATCCTCTTTCAACATTTTAATTGGATTTTTCTCCTGTAACTACAAACTTATTTTGGCATTGGTATTGCTCTTGACTTGTCGTTATAATTTTGTGATTAACTATATACAATATTAAATTACCAATTCACAATTGTTTTTTAACAAACTAAATTTATTAGCTTAAAAACAATCTGATGTCATTATCATATACAAATATATCTGAAAAAACTGACAATGTCTGATTGGTTGTATTATAATACAAAAAACCAACAGCATATTGGGCCTCATAGAAATTGAGTGCATTTTTCATTATTTTGTAAATAAAAATTATAAATTTTAGTAATTTATTAAATGCTTTTATATTAATTTTACCTGTCTGTGTTTCTGTTGGTGTGTCCACATTTTTGTTTATTTCTGTTGAGATATCCACAGTTTTGAATTTTTAATACTGAAAAAAATCTTGTTCCAATTCTGAACTTGAAGTTACATTCTTATGCCTTGAGAGAAAAATCCATAGCAACTTCAGCCAATGGAAATATGTTTGTAGAATAAAATTTTCTTAATATTGATTTAACTCATAATTAATTAATTAAAATAAATATTTTTGACTAAAGTCTGAATTATTCTTCTAAAATAATATTTTATAAATATTTTGTAAAAACAATAATAATTGTATAAAAAAAGGTTAGAGAATTATATATTTTCATTTACAAAATCAAAATGAAGAAATAGAACTGTTAAAGTCATTGACAGCAGGTACTCTTTTGGGGAGAGAACAAGAAATAATAAAAATAGACCGATGAAGAAAATTATTGTACTTAAATTGAAATTCTTTTATATCTAACTAAAAAATAAAAAAAATTGTTTTTTTTTAAAATGCTTTTATGTAAATAACCAACTAAAAAGTAGAAAATAATTAGTCCAACTAAAAACATGTCATTTCATAAAAGCATTTGAGGCCATAAAAATCAAAAAGGTGAATGCTTTTATGAAATAACAGGTTTTTTAGTCTGATTACTTTGTTAGTCAGATTACTTTATTTTCTATTTTTTTTGTCAGCTGTTTACATAAAAGCATATATTTAAGCTAATTTATGCAACATTTTTTTGTCAAATATTTATTTAAAAAAAATACCTTGATTATAGTTTAATTTTATTTAAAAATGTTTGTTTTTAAGAAGAGCAGTCATAAAAATGTTCACAATAGTCTTGCATTGGTGGTCAAGAGGTCAGCGTGACTGCCTTGCACTTGCAGGCAGTTGCTTGGGTTGCAGGTTCACGTCCCGGCCGATGCTATGACACTTAAAAACAAAAAAAAACAAACAAACAAACAAAAAAAAAACAAAAAAAAAACAAAAACATTCACAATAAAAGTGGAAATTGTTTTACTGGTTAATGAGAATTACTTTCATCTAACAATGCTTGACTAAAGTACTTTTTTTGGGAAAATTTAATAATAAAAAACAATTTTTACCATTAAAACATATTATAATTTTCTTTATAATGCCCCAAGTAAAATCTGTTTCTATTTTGAAAATGAAATTCAAATAGGAAATATTTCATTAAATAATTTTTTATGAATAGATAATATTATGATTCAATATGCAAAGAGCTCCATTGTTAACATGTTTCAGTTGACCACTTTATTTCTCTATTTTGCAAAGTTCAAATATTAATTTTTAGAATGTCTTTTATTTGTAAGTTTATGTTTGTAATAAATAACATAAAGATTATCAATGTGTTATAGAATAAAGCTTTCATTGTGACAATAAAATGTTGCAAATTTGGTCAAAGTTCTCACTAGGATTTTTCAAATGAAGTGGGAGGAGATGATAACAAACAAGTTAAGATAATTTTATAATCATTAAAATTATAAGCTAGAAAATATAAATTGGAAACTTTAGCATTTACTTGCTGTCTAAATTCAAAACTAGCAGTTGTATGTAAAGAATAAACATAACATTATCTATTAAAATATTTGAAATGAAATTACTTTTTAATGTTATTGCCATTTTAATTCTAGTCTCCATTAATGTATGATATGTCAAGCAGCTGAGGCCATAAGCACTCATACATATTGACTTTTAAATTCCATTAGATGATATTAGTTTTGAATATACTGACTCTTGTCTAAACAAAGTCAACTCACATCATGTATATATTTAATTTCACAGTAAAATCACCATTATTTTTAATATTTAAGTTATAGTTATGTTTTTATCTACTTATGCAATATTGATAAAATGATATATACCATTGATTAAGCCAAATTGAATATTATTCACCTTTAATCGAGGGATTTAGATATTAAACAATTCAAAACAAAACAACACTCTCCATATAGTAGTGCCATCTTGTGCTAACAAGAGCAATCAATGGATGCCAGAAGGCTTGTGCATAAAATCCCTATCTAGTGCCTACTCATCCAATATCCCCAGACTAGTTTCTGGCTTGTGGCCTTCATCAGTGAGGAGCCTTGGATCTGAGAGCACTGCACCTAGATCTTAGGATCTAATGCAACCCTCCAGCACCCACCTTTTAACTCTATTTAACTACAAAACTATGAGAATGAAATTGAAAACACTATTAATATTTTCAATCCAAGCTCAATAGCTTATATAGTCATATGGGTCTGAACTCAATTCAGTACCCATACATTTTGGTGTCTTTGACTCTTTAACAACCATAGCCACCACTATCCTATTAGGCAGGATTGGTGTTAAACCACTAAACATCACATGATCACTATCTCATACTAGCACAATAATTGTTATTAAACAATTCAAAACAAAACAACACTCTCCATATAGTAGTGCCATCTTGTGCTAACAAGAGCAATCAATGGATGCCAGAAGGCTTGTGCATAAAATCCCTATCTAGTGCCTACTCATCCAATATCCCCAGACTAGTTTCTGGCTTGTGGCCTTCATCAGTGAGGAGCCTTGGATCTGAGAGCACTGCACCTAGATCTTAGGATCTAATGCAACCCTCCAGCACCCACCTTTTAACTCTATTTAACTACAAAACTATGAGAATGAAATTGAAAACACTATTAATATTTTCAATCCAAGCTCAATAGCTTATATAGTCATATGGGTCTGAACTCAATTCAGTACCCATACATTTTGGTGTCTTTGGCTCTTTAACAACCATAGCCACCACTATCCTATTAGGCAGGATTGGTGTTAAACCACTAAACATCACATGATCACTATCTCATACTAGCACAATAATTGTTATTAAACAATTCAAAACAAAACAACACTCTCCATATAGTAGTGAGCATCTTGTGTCTTGTAACACCAATCTTAAGATCTAGGTGCAGTGCTCTCAGATCCAAGGCTCCTCACTGATGAAGGCCACAAGCCAGAAACTAGTCTGGGGATATTGGATGAGTAGGCACTAGATAGGGATTTTATGCACAAGCCTTCTGGCATCCATTGATTGCTCTTGTTAGCACAAGATGGCACTACTATATGGAGAGTGTTGTTTTGTTTTGAATTGTTTAATAACAATTATTGTGCTAGTATGAGATAGTGATCATGTGATGTTTAGTGGTTTAACACCAATCCTGCCTAATAGGATAGTGGTGGCTATGGTTGTTAAAGAGCCAAAGACACCAAAATGTATGGGTACTGAATTGAGTTCAGACCCATATGACTATATAAGCTATTGAGCTTGGATTGAAAATATTAATAGTGTTTTCAATTTCATTCTCATAGTTTTGTAGTTAAATAGAGTTAAAAGGTGGGTGCTGGAGGGTTGCATTAGATCCTAAGATCTAGGTGCAGTGCTCTCAGATCCAAGGCTCCTCACTGATGAAGGCCACAAGCCAGAAACTAGTCTGGGGATATTGGATGAGTAGGCACTAGATAGGGATTTTATGCACAAGCCTTCTGGCATCCATTGATTGCTCTTGTTAGCACAAGATGGCACTACTATATGGAGAGTGTTGTTTTGTTTTGAATTGTTTAATAACAATTATTGTGCTAGTATGAGATAGTGATCATGTGATGTTTAGGATTTAGATATTCACAAAAATAAGATATCATACTCTACATTGAATCAAATAACGGAAGTTTCATTTCCTACAATAATTTATCTTCCCAAAATGTTAAAAGAATGCCTTTTCTTCCCTGCAAGATAAGTTTTAGAGGAAACAACTATACCAAAGTCAAATCATAGCATTCATCATAGCTATAAGTGGTTATCTTTCTGTCAGGCCTTGAAAAGCCTAATCAGGCAAATTTTTTTTTCCATGAACCTATATTTTAAAACGAGAACAAAATGTTTAAGTTAAATATCACTATTACTTTCTACCTTTCCACTGCTATTATTAGGGAATTATAGTACATTTTTAGCAATTACGTGTATCAAGTATATTCTAACTATATTTGTGAGTCATATTTTGATTTTCAACTCAACAACTATGGAGAAAATGGTAATTTCTAAATATGACTAACCAAAGTTACACGTTATATGTTAAATACAACTTTATATGAATTTTTGCACGTGTAAAAGATATGACCATATATTTAAGATATCTCGATCAATTCCCATCAGCTATTGATTGTAGTATTGTTGTGACTTAGTCAAAACATTAATATGTTATATTAGCGAGAAATCGCACACATACACTCGTGTGTGTATATATATATATATTGCAATTTATGATTATTTAATTTAAACTCGCATAATGAATTAACTTTTAAAATTATATATATAAAAAAAAAATCATCCAGGAAATTAATTTTCTTCATTCAAATTAAATGATCTTCATTTCAATGCAATGGCACGCTCACAAACAAGTTTTTCTGTTGATGGCTTCACAATAACTATGAAAATACACTTAATATTACACAGCTTTCTATAAATGAGTCTATTGAAATTGAAATAATGGCCACACAAAAACAATATTAAATTTTCCAATTATTTTTTTAATGACTATTTAATGAACTGTTCACGTCTTCGCATTAATAATCATAATAATAACACTGGAATTATATATTTGAAAACAACCTTTTTAGAATTAAGTAACATGTATTGAATGAGTTTTTAAAATGTCTTATATTTATTTTATACGAAGTATATAAAAAATAACAAAATAGAAACATTAACGTAAATCAGAAATACGACAATTCCAATTAAAAAAAAAAAGTCATTAACAACAATATGGAACTATTCACAAACATTTGAAAGTTAGCAATTTTTGCCTAGTGCATTTTATTCAGATTTTAAGCGTTTCTCGTATATGCTTTTGCGTGTAATTATTTTCCATATTACATTTCCTCAAGATATTGCATACCAAAATTTTCAACAATAACATCATCACCATCGTTTTCAATCATTATAAATCCGCTGCAAGTTTAATCTATTTTCTCTCTTTTGTATATCCGGTTAAGAAACTTCATTTCGTCTTATATTTCATATATTGACTTTTTATAGTCATTTACAATCTTTTGGTGTCCATTACGAGAGTACAACCTTTCATGTATTATCATTTCTTCTAGCAATATATCCAATCCACATTTACTTAATTTCTTTCATAAATGTCACTAATAACGGTTATTAGTCATCAGTCGGCCTGCAATTTGCTAGATCATTCATCAATTCGGATTATTATTATTCAGTTTGAACAAAATACAGAATTCAAACAACCAGAGTATCCAGATATTCAGAAACTATAAACACAGTAGTAAGACAGTCAATTACTACTGTGGTCAACATTCATCCAAAAGCCACAGATCTAGCAATGTGCATTGCTAGACAACTTTAGAATATTCAGTTGGATTTCAGGCTCCAAAAACTCTCAACAAAAAGAAAATCAACTGCAGCCGACCTGGAACAATGCCTAGATTGTAAATAAATGCTACTGCAAACTCTCTCTCTCATAGTCAACACAAGGAATGGAAGAAAAATCCTAGAACCATTGATGAAAGCCAAAAAGCCTAACAGTTGGAAACTGACAATCATGAAAACCTAGGTAAAGATATTTTAAAATATATTCTGATCACAGTCTAGAGTTTATTTCAAATGAATGAACTTTAATTAATGGACCATTATAACTATAGCCTAAAGTCATTTATATTTTTATGTAAAATTTATTTGTGTTGTTTTATATTATATGAAATATGTGTGTATAAATAATTAAATATTAATGTTTGCTTAGTTGTTATTTTGTCTATTTTCTCTTTCTCTCTTGTCACTGTCTCACCAGTAAAATTACTGTAAAGTTATTTTATGTATTAAGTAAATATTCTGGTCCCTGAGACAGTGTGAGCTAGTCATGGGATATTTCAAGTACTGGATTATGAGCCTACCATCCAAGCATGTTAATTACTTCTTGTAATTAACTGGCATCTAAAGTTTACCTCTAAACAAATAAAATGTTTGGGATGGTGGGGGTTTGCATCTAGCAATCAAGGTGGGCCACAGTCTGGAAATGTGATCATGTTATGCTTTGAATAGCTCAGTCTGACCATGGGTATCATTGATGGCTCTGCTATTGATGGTATTCTCCCCTCTGCTTGAAGGACCAGTCCATTCACATAATATTAAAAATATAAAATTTTTAAATAAGGTTCTTCTATAAAATCGATATGATTATATATATATATCACAGGTATCACAGGTGGCACTACTACATGGAGTTTTGCTTTGCTTTGTTTATAAACAATTATGTGCTAGTATTGGAGATGTGATCATGTGATACTTGCTGGTTTGACACCAAACCTGCCTAATAGGGTAGTGGTGGCTATGGTTGTTAAAGAGCCAAAGACAACAAAATGTATGGGTGCTGAACTGAGTTCAGACCCATATGACTATATAAGCTATTAAGCTTAGATTGAAAATATTTTTTGTGTTTTCAATTTCATGCTCATAGTTTTGTAGTTAAGTAAAGATAAAAGGTGGTTGCTAGAGGGTTGCATTAGATCCTAAGATCTAGATGCAGTGCTCTCAGATCCAAAGCTCCTCACTGACGAAGGCCACAAGCCATTAGATAGGGATTTTATGCACAAGCCTTCTGGCATCCATTGATTACTCTGTTTAGCACAGGAGGCACTACTATATGGAGTTTTCTTTGTTTTGTATATATATATATATAAAATACATATTTTGCGGGTTCATCCGTGTTAAAAACTTTTAATATTAATATACTGACGTTTCGACTTGGTCACACAAGCCATCCACAGAGTTATAAAAGGTAGAAAGATGGTTGTAGAGGTGCTACAATCACTGATTTGAATAAAATGTTAAAATTCCACCAATAGCAAAAAATGTTAAATTTAGGAATGTTTTTTAAAAAAATCTTTCCAAATAGGAGGAAGTTTACATGTATCATCTCGCTTATTGATTTTTCTAATACCAGGATCATATCCAGATGTGATAATCTCTACCAATGCAAAATTAGAGAAGCCATTGAGATACTTAAAAGGCCAGATTGTATTAATAAGCGAGATGATACATGTAAACTTCCTCCTATTTGAAAAGATTTTTTTAAAAAACATTCCTAAATTTAAAATTTTTTGCTATTGGTGGAATTTTAACATTTTATTCAAATCAGTGATTGTAGCGCCTCTACAATTGTCTTTCTACCTTTTATAACTCTGTGGATGGCTTGTGTGACCAAGTCAAAATGTCAGTATATTAATATTAAAAGTTTTTAACACGGATGAACCCGCAAAATATGTATTTTATATATTTAACCTGTGCAAATCTTCGTTTTAACATATATATATTGTAACCAAAATCCCCGGAGCCGTCCACCCTGATGGCTCACAAAGGTGGTAACCAACCTTCCATCACCCCTCCAACTACCCATCATCATGCCGTACTTGTTGCGGCACTATAAATTGTAACCGTAAATTGTGTAATCTCAACTACGTAACGTAAGTGCACTAGGAATTACAACCTTGGTCACTGATCAACTCTCATTGCACATTATCAGCTATTAAGAGCTATATCCAAAAGCATATCATACTATTTATTTTATGCACAAAAGACCACAATCAACATCTGGGGCAATTTACTACAGACAAAATTAATGAATTAACCTAACTTTTTATAATTTATTTGATCGCAGCCAGGGTATACCGCGAAGACCTATCATAGTATTATTATAAAACATATTAAACAAATTATAAGTGCAATTTTATCACTTTTAAACCTCAATTTGCGATTTTTATGGTATGCGACCCTATGGCCGACCATATACAAGATAGCGTAATTTGTGGAACCACATAAAATTATGAAATTTTAAATCATCTATATGATTTCTAAGACAGATGCTAGTCCAGGTAAAGCTTTGCAATTAATAAACATGAATAATTGGGTTCTTTTATAATTTAATATATCATTGAGACTCTTATTGTATTGACGAATGAAAATTTAAAAATGTTAAGTAAATATATTTAATCATATCATTATTGAATAAATCTGTTCACAAGTTTAATAATTAATTTGTATTTTATACTAGAATCAAATACGCAAAGCCACAATGATGGAAAAGGTAAATGGGATTTTATTGTACCTTACCAATCATATACTACCAAAGACGAAAAGCATCTTAATGTTTTCTCAAAATATTAATAAATTCTTATATCATGTAGACAATAATATGTAATTCAATGTATGCTCTATAATGTATGCTCTATCCAAAGTTTATGATTTCTGATGTTATGAATGACACATAGCAACGGCACAGTAAGTTTAATTATAAATCAACTTTTATTTACAAACTTTATGAACAATAAATAGTTAATTTCAATATTTTAAATAAAACATAAATAAACAAATAAAATAATTAAATGATGGTTCAATAGACTTTCTTCAATACATCTCCCAGGTACAGTATTTAAAAACCTAATCATACCTTATTTCAATCTAATATAATGAATATTGAGACAATTATTAAATTCAGCATTAACTTATGAAATATTGAACGTCATTTCCAGATTCAATAACTTCCTACTGTAAACTTATAATCATATAATAAATAATATGATGTCTGTATGATTTAGCTATAATGTAATCATTAATTAAAATGAAAATGTAAACTTACACTCCGGTAGATAATAATCAACCAACAGTTAATTATCATGAAGTACTTGAATAGAATGTCCTGCTACCATTTATCAATCTAACCGATAAATTATGCTTACAAATGAGGAAGATGATTTGGCAGATTTACTAAAATACTTTGCCCAACTTATATCTGTGAAGCAAACATATTCCTGTGGATGTATTCATCTACACATAGGAATTAATAATACTAAACGTTTTGCGTATTTAAACACTATCATAAAGTCATACGTATAATCACACAATTCCGCGGATTAACCACCAGCGCAGGAATGTGTGTAAAATACAAAATGGCAATTAAAATAATCTGCGGATTAACCACCAGCACAGATTAAAGCCTTTAACATACTAAAACAACATTATAATTTACTTCACATTAAAGTGCAAATCATCCCCCTCAATTCTTCTGATTATTCAGAATACACTGACACTTTAGCACATGTGGGTTCTTGCTTAACAATATGTCACAATAATCAGGACAACTAATGTACTACTTATCTTGCTTAAAATAAACATGTGTAATATAATATAAATAATATTGGCATGGGAATATAAATCTGGAAAGACTCACAAAATATCTCATAAAGATTGGTATATCTCATGAATTCATTAAGTACTGTTTAAGCTTTCTCCGCAAGCGCTATTCTTTTGAATAAATATTTTATTCAACCTTTATTAATTTAAATCTAACAAATATAACTTATGAACTTCATATGCGAGTTCATATAACGATAAAATTAAATAAATGTATTATTCATTAACATATAACATTTAACGGTGTGTGTGTGTGATAAAACTAAATGTAAAGCGTTTTATAGTTCAAATACATGAATTTTAGCAGATGTGTGTATCATAAATTGGATTGTATAGCATTTTATAATTCCTAATGTGATCCGTGGAATCCATGTACAATGTGTAGAATAATAATTATATGAGGTAATAGCTATAGCTGTAGTTAAATTCCATACATGCAATTCTATCCATTTTGATTAGTTATTAAAACAATATTAGATTTACGATTTGCGTGGCTCTCCAAACATGAAACAATTTTAAAACAGGATACACAGAATTTAAATGAAAATGTTTTTCATAAAGTTATTAATCCCTACATCTCTCTATCAAAAGTGTTCCAAGTTTATCCTATCCATGCAAGTATTTATTTATCCATTGCGTTAATCCAGGAATAACCAATTACAGCAATTACTTTATTCATTTTAAACTGACGATACAATTATAAAATAGCTTTGTTTAATTATTTAAAGAATGTTTATGATCCAAATGTTAAACAAATTAACTAGCAATTATTACTGGCATTATAAAATTAATTATCAATCAATAATATATTTTATTAGAATTAAAGAACGGAAATATTAAAAGATTTTGACAAATTTAACGCTTTACTTTATTTTAACTTAAACTTTTTTCTTTTTAAAAAACAAATTTTCATTTTAATAAAACTTCTGTAATTAAAACACTGATTCAAATTTTTCAAATTGTAGAATAATAAATATTTCAAAACATACCAAATTCTTGTATTTAATTCTTTCAAACTGGGAAGCTCCGACATTTCAAAAATGCGATATTGGAAAACGCTACGGTGATTTGATTCAGTTGGCCGAACGACTTGAAAAGATCTTTAAGTTTTAGTGATCCATCTTAATTAGATACCACTAAGTTATTTTATGTTTATAGCAAATTTTGTGGTAGTCTATTTACTTATTAACGGTTTCAAAATCAGCTCAGCAAATTTTTACACCATTTGCCTTTACCGTTTCCACCAAAAGACAAACTAACAGACGATATTCTCCTAGAAATTCACGCTCTTTTCTTTTATTACATTGAGACGCATACGTAATTGCTGTATTTATTTAATAATTTATTTTAATTGAACAAATGGTTTTATTTTTAATTCAATAGAAATAATAATTTAAGATTACTTTAAATAAATAAAAACAAAATATTATTTTTAATAATATTTTACCAAATTTTAATATGTTGTAAAATTTTAAAAAGTTAAACATTTTGATATAAGTTAGCATATGGAAAGAAGCAAATTTAAATTTATTAAAATAATATAAGAGAGTAATCTGTTCAAATGCGAATCAAGCCAACCAAATCACCCAGAGAAGAAAGAGAAATTTTTATATAAGTTACATCAATTAATATATTTTCTACTAAAATATATGGTTACAGTTTATATATATATATATATATATATATATATATATATATATATATATATATATATATATATATATATATATATATATATATCATCAACCATTATCAATCCACTGCAGGATGAAAATCTCTCCAAGTTCAATTCATCTTTTCTGATCTTTAGCTTCTTTTCTCCACATCACCCCTGCACCACTTTCTTATTTCATCCATCCATCTCACATGACGTCTCTTTCTGGGTCTTTTACAATCTCTTGGAATCCCATTTAAAATTTCAATTGTCCATCTATTATCATCTCTTCTAGTAATATGTCGAGCCCAACTCCATTTCAGTCTCAATTTTTTCAAGATCAGTAACACCTGTTTGTTCTCTTACCCATACATTGCATTTTTGATCTCTTCTTGTTACTCCCAACATACATCCCTCCATACTTCTTTGAGTGGTTTGAAGTCTCTGTATTGCTCTTCTATTAAGTGTCCAAGTCTCAGATTTATAAGTAAGAACTGGCAAAACACATTTATTAAAAACCTTCCTTTTTTAACACAGGCATATTTCCTTTTAGTATCAAGTTATTTCTACCAAAAGCACTCCAACCAAGTTTAATTCTATGATTAATTTCATCCATTATGTTTCCATCTGTATTAATAATCAGACCAAGGTATTTGTAGCTCTTAACATCTTTTAATTCATCATAATCAATCTTTATTTTCATATTTTGAGAAAATCTATTAAACATTACTTTAGTCTTTTTAACATTTATCTTTAGTCCTACTTTTTTACTTTCATCTGATAACTCCTGCAACATTTTCTGCAACTCTAAAGCATTATTTGCAAAAAGAACTACATCATCTGCAAAATATAAATGACTTAAATAATCTCCATTTACTTTCACTCCTTTAGCTTTCCATTTTAATCCACAAAATACTTCTTGCAGCACTGCTGTAAAAAGCTTTGGATATATGGAGTCACCCTGTCTTACACACCTCTCAATGTTGACTTTCCTACTATCATTATGTAATATAATTGTTGCTGTTGCATTTTTATAAATATTCTTTAAAATGTCGACAATATCCTGGATCTATACCTTGATGATCCAATGCTTTAATCACTGAAGAAATGTTTACAGAATGAAATGCCTTTTCAAAATCTACAAATCCTAAGCATAATGGCAACTCATATTCATTTGTCCTTTCTATAACTTCTCTCAATACCTGGATATGATCTACTGTACTAAAACCACTTTTAAATCCAGCTTGTTCTCTTGGCTGGTGAAAGTCCAGTGTTCTCTGTAGACAAGTTGTAATTATCTTAGTAAAAATTTTGTATAAAACTGATAAAAGACTGATAGGTCTGTAATTTCTAATATCTTCTTTATTACCTTTTTTAAATATTAATATTAATACTGCATTCTTCCAATCATCTGGTACATCTTTATCATTTAGACATTTGGAATATAACTTTGCTAAAAAAATTTCTATTTCTTCACCTGCTTCTTTTTGTTAAAATAAAATAATATTGACCTGTAAAATTAGTGAAAGTAATAATAATTGGAATATCAGGTATTATCAGACAAACATGTGCATGCTAACATTAAGGCCTCTTACAATTTGTGTTGATATAAACTATAATATAAATTATATTAAATAATTTATCATTTTTTATTCAATCTATGAAAATATTTTCTAATATTTGTAAATAGTTAAATTCACAATGATCAATTTATAATATAATCATTCTTCTTTTTTTTTATATTATTAATTGTTCAATAACATTTATTAATTACTTTCTTTAAATCATGTGATCACTATTCTTTATTACCCAAACTGATAATAGAGGCAAAACTCCATACAGTAGTGTCACTCAGTGCAGGCCACAGTAATCATTGGATGCTAGAAAGTTTTTGCATAAAATCCCTATCTAATGCCTACTCATCCAATATCCCCAGACTAGTTTCTAGGTTGTGGCTTTCATCAGTGAGGAATCTTGGATCTGAGAGTACTGCACCTAGATCTTAGGATCAGAACCTTGGAATTGAAAGCATTGAACCTAAATGTTTGGATCCTAAGATCTAGGTGCAGTGTTATCAGATCCAAGGCTCCTCACTGATGAAGCCACAAACTAGAAACTAGTCTATAGATATTGGATGAGTAGGCGATAGAGATTTTATGCAAAAACTTTCTAGCAGCCATTGATTATTCTGGCTTGCACTGAGTGGTGCTATTGTATGAAGAGTTTTGCCTCTATGTAGTTTCTTTAATGTTATTCAATACTAAATTACATATACACACATGTGCATGCACACACATATTTATTGAAAGAATATTTTCACAGGCATCCAATGTTTTATATATCATATTTTAGAAAACAACAATGACAAATAAAATGAAGTTAAAGTAAGGTACTGACGTTTTGATAAGATAGCACTTGCTATAAATTGGGTGAAAAAACAGTTGTACCAGAGATAATTGTAGCACATAAATTTCTTAAATTTGAAGAGTGTTTTATCATTTTTATTCATCTTCATGAAACTCTTCCATACCATTGATAATTTTATCCTTTTATCAACTTTGTTAACAGTTTATTTTTTAAAATATTTATATAGTCCCTAAATATTCTAATGATGATTGCTGCATGTGTATATGATTTAGTATTTGAGAAATCTAAGCAAGTGCTAAAGATGCTGAGACTATACTCATCTTTTTGATATTTATGTTGATTACTCCTTCCCATGTATTTGTTCGGGCACATTCCACATGGAATCCCATAGTCTCCTTGAGTTTTCAGAGGGATTACATTTTTAGTTTAATTAGAATGCTATTAATCTTTTATACAGTAGAGGTTGTTTTATGCTGTAATGTCTATGTATCTTTCCAATATGGTCTGTGGTTATTTTATATAAAGAATGCCATCTCTAGTACAAGCATTTACCTTTTTTTTATTAGGAACTTTTAATTTATGCATTGTTCTATTCAACAACCACATGATAATATAATTATTTCTGTTACAATCATGTGATTATTGTGTTTCACTCAGTTGAGTTACAAAAGATGATCCTTGGTGATAATCTTTTTTTAAATCAGGTAACAAAGAATGATTATTGGTGATAATTGTTGCTGATATTAAGCTTACTTTTAATTTTCATATGTTAAAGTGTAGGCCGGGAAGTAAACCCAGGACAACAACTTATAAGGCAGCGATGCTAACCACAAGGACACCAAATGCTTGGCTAAATATTTCTACTTTATAAAGACTTATAACATTTGTCCAACTACAAAAATATAATTTATCATTATCAATTCTTAAACATTTATTGTACTTGTGTCTGAAATATTCTAGAATTTCACTGAGGAAAGCTATTAGCTTGAAACTGGTTTGGGAATGGAGACGTTTCTAGATAAAAAAATTTAAATGCTTTCTCTTGTGGAATTTATTGATAAAGCTTGGCTAGAGCTATTAGCACACTCATTATATATATATATATATATATATATAGTAATTAATGGACATTATATATATATATATATATATAATGTCCATTAAGTAGAACAAAATTGTAATAATAATAAAAATAATAAATATAAAGATAATAAATTATTATAAAATCTTTAAATCCACAGGAGGACTTTCTGTTAATTTCTTAAACTTGCCTCAACTGTCATTAAATTAAAAACAAAGCAAAAAAAATTAAAGGAGTATGAAGTGTTATATAAGCTGTAAAAAGTAAGAATAATGGTGTTTTCATGACTTCTTCAGTTTTTTTTGACCATGAAAAAGCATATAAATATAAATTTACATTTGATATTGAAAGTGTGAAAAATTTTCATGAAAAGCGAAACCATAATAAAAGAAAAATTAAGGAGGTAATTTTTATAAATAGGAATAAAATGCATTTAATAAATAGACAAGCTGCTAACATTAAAATATGGAATTCATGGGATTTGAATTGATGATATTTGCTTTTGTTTTGTTTTTTGAATTTTATGGCAGTTGAGGCAGGTTGAAATTAACTGAAAGCACTTCTGTGGATTTAAAGACTTTATAATAGTTTATTACTGTTATATTTATTATATATATATATATATATATTGTACCAGGTTCGAATATGTGTATTTCGAAACACCGGGCTCTTAGGAAGAGAACACACTCGGAGAGTATGTATGTCCAAACGATAGCTATAAAATATATATATAACTAGCGTTACATTTCCAGGGCATAACTTCTTCTCGACTGTTGAGTTCAACACCATGTTCAAAGCACTTTTTTTTGTTTGTGTATAAATACGGGCGCCAGTTAATTATCCAAGAGTGAATAAATAACGCACTTTGAGCAATGGCCACTAACTCAATGCCTAAATATCCATGACTAGCTCAGATTTTTGTAATCACTAATAGATTATACATAATTAGTGATTAAAAGAATTGATAAAAGAATTGTAAAAGGAATTTATAAAAAGAATTTAAAAAATAAAGTTTAATTTTAAAGACAATTTATTAACTAACATTTACTAATTTTAAACATTTTATAATTCCAATAAAACACATGCATATTTTTAAATTAACATTTCTAAACTAGTTTAAATATTCTTGTAGATTTTAATAATAGAACACTGGTATTTATCTAATTTAAATAATAACACTGATATAATGATCACGCACATATTAACTCATACACTCACATATATAATAATAAAGTATTACATAGCATTTGAAACTTAAACACACATATCAATAGTTCATTTTATGTATGATATAGAGTTAATATAATTAGTCTCTTGGAGGATTTACATGAATTAATGCAATGCAATGGCTATTACAGTATAAACGAAAATAAGCAAATGTTTTACCTAGAATTTTGAATGTAGATTTAGAACTTTGTTTTCTTCTTGTTTGTTGCTTCTTCCAGCCAGCTGGGACATTTCCTTGATGAGTTTTCTTATTATTCATGATCATTACTATTGGAGACAATTAGATACTGATGGAGATTTTCTAAGATGTTATGCTGACATTATCTCATGGGCAGATCTTGCTGTTTTCATCGGACATCAGGCTGTGGAGAGGCGTGAATTTCCCAAAACTGCTCAGCACCGCATTTTGTTTCTGGATACAATTAACTCAACTGATGGTCTTCTCTTGACTTAACTGAGTCAATTAATTTCTGAACTCAATTAATTATCCGATAAAATTTTACTAGTTATACCTGCAAAGTGTTTTTCTTTTCGATATCCTCCGGCAATATCTCTTGATAATCCTTTGACAATGTGTTTTGGAAGATTGTTTAATTAGTAATAGACATGCAGAAGTGTTGTTTTATATTAATAATTAATTAATAGCCATTGCCATGTTTTTTAATGATAATCTTCTTTAACTTTCATTTATTTATAATATTTATTATGCATACATTTAATTTCAATATTTATTTTCATGTGTTTTTCAATATGATTTTAACACGCATTTATTATATCTCTTATTAACAAGCTTACATTTATTTTTATTTACCATTGTACATATATACACATTTATTCTAATAATCTGGAATGAAAAGAGATTTATATTTTTTAAACTTTAAATTATTAATTTTTACGAATACTAATTAAAAAAAACTTTACTTACTTTTTATAAAACCTTTAGTTTAACCTTTTCTAATGAAACCCTCTCCCCTTCTGATTAATTAATTGCAGCTTTTATTTCAAAAACTAATGATAGAAAACTATTTGATTCTTATTCTTTTCGAAAACAAACTGTAATAAACTCTTCAACACTTAACTTTACATTTTTTTTTTATGAAAGATTATTTTAATAATTTTTTTTAGATAAAATTATATGTGCCAGTATCAATATTGGTATATTACATCACCCTCCCTTTGAGAGAAAAATGCGTCTATTTTTGACCATTTTATCTATGACAACATTAAATTTTAATTTATTATTTTTTCTAAGTTTGCTTTTTTGATATCTTTTACTTTACATCCCAAGGGCAATCTCCAATGATTCTTTTCTTCTTTCTATGCTGGCAACATTGTTTACAATGTTCTGAGTCCTGGATAGTGACCATGAGGACAAACTAATTTTGTGGCACAGGGATCTTTTATAAACGAAGCTTTGGCTGCTGATTCTCTTGATCGGACATTGACTAAGAAAAGGTCGCTGCGAATGGCAGGAATTTCAACTGTCCATTTCCAACTTACGCTTTGGAAAATAAGGTATGAGATATGCTCTCCTGAAAAGATATTCACAACTTACTCTGATTGTTGCCAGTGCACATTTTAAAAAAGGAATGATCCCAGCTAATCTGTTACAGGTACTAAATTTTATCCAGTCGACAGCTTTAAACTTATCCTTATCTAAACTTATTTCTATACTACCCTTTTCCCTTAATTTCAACCCTTATACACTCTTAATACAACTTAGATTGACTTTATATTTATATTAACCTTTCAATGTTATTTTTAAATACACATGAACATTACTTTAACATATTTATTTATATTACATTATTATTTATAACCCTTACGAACATTATTTAAATATTTATTTACATTTCTCTTATAATATTATCTTTAAACAATTACGAACATTATTTTACATATTTATTTAATCTTACAATACTATTCTAAACTATCATGGACATCAATTTACATATTTATTTATATTACGATATTACTTTTAACCCATTACTTTAACTTATATATTAACGGTGCATGTATTCAGAAAACTATTTTATTTTACTGCTCTTTATTATTATACAAAGATTTTATTGGACTTGATTACTTTAAACCATTTATTTATTTCTTTTTATTAACCTGCATATATTCAAAACTTTTATTTAACATGCGTGTACTCAGAAAAAAAAAACTGTTTTACTTTATTGCGATTCATTATTATACAAATATTTATTTGACTAACTTAATTTTTATTCTAGAAATTCCGTTATCTTTTCATTTATTTAAACCTACAACTTTACTTTTACATCATTAATTTGACCCATTTATTTAACTTGATTTTATTTATTTTTTATTTATTTGAACTGTTTATTTATGAGCATTTTCTTAATTAATATGTGCGTAGAGAAAAAAAAATCTTTTACTTTACGAAGCCTCCATTATTATTATTACTTTCAAACATTTAACTTATTATTATTCAGTTATTTTTAAATTTATTATCTTAGTTTTAAATAGAAGTTTCAGATTTACACTTCTCAGATTTATTTATATTAGAATAATCATATTTGTGCTCATTGTCCATTTCTGGTCCTTTTTGTTCTCATTTACTTTAATATTCCGACCCTTAACTAACTTTTAAATTTTATCAGGAGGTTCCTTCTTTCTTTCTACTAATTCTATAATATAAACTAACTTTCCTCTCTTATCTATCCCACTTTTATAATTTATTACTTTATCTCTTTCTCTTTCTGTTCTATTTTCAACTTTGTAAATTAGAAAACCTTGATACCTAGCACAACTCCGTTTTACTTCAATATTAGAATATTTTTTCTATGCTTTCTTTTTGTTTTAAGTCTCCATCTAAAATGAATACGAACGTTTAATTTAACCTTTTTATTTTTATTTTCTATCTTGATTAATTTTATTTCCAAGCTACTATGCTTAATGCTATCTTTTGCCTTTTGATCTACATACGTTTCTACTTTATCTGTTTCAATGCTATCTGATTCTAATTCAATTTTTATCTCTTTTATCACCTCAACTTCCTTATTTTCTTTGACAAAATCTACTTGTACGATCTCTTGATTTTCCTCTACCTTTCCTGTTATCTCACATCTTATGTCTCTTACTTCTGCTCTGAGTTCCTTAATTTCTCCTTTAACCTGTCTAATTTCTTCCTTCAATTCTGCTTTGAGTTCTAACTGGCTTTGTTCAAATTTCTGACACAATTCTTCTTTGAGGTTTTGCTGACTTTGTTTGAATTCTTTCATCATTTTCATCATCATCTGCATCTCAGATATTTCTTCTCTGTTTCTCCACTAACTGTGGATTTTAAAAATATATTGGGCTTTCTTCTGGCTCCATTTCTTTATTCATAGTTATGCTATTACTTTTTATTTTTTTAAAATTATCTTTTGCATTAACAAATCAAATATCATTATTGTTTATTTTTTTTACTAATATGGAAATATACGCTGACTCCACCCCTTTTTGTCCTTTTCTCTACCCGTTCTAATGCCTTAACTCTGCCCAACATCCAACTGTCTCTGATTTAACATAATGATTTATTTTAGATAACATAAATATTAAAATCTCTTTTCATTTAAAGAAAAAAAGTTTTCGGTCAATTCTTTTTTTTTAAAATTAAAACACTTTTACATACGTAATTTAGCTTTTGTATAAAAAATTTTCAAACAAGAAACAAAGTATTTAATTACTATTGTTTCTTAGGTCCAGCCCCAAGTTGGGTATAGCCATTTGTACCGGGTTCAAATATGTGTATTTCAAAACACTGGTCTCTTAGGCAGAGAAGAACATACTTGGAGAGTATGTATGTCCAAACGATAGCTATAAAATATATATATAACTAGCGTTACATTTCCAGGACATAACTTCTTCTCAACTGTTGAGTTCAACACCACATTCAAAGCACTTTTTTTTCTTTGTGTATAAACACGGGTGCCAGTTAATTATCCAAGAATGAATAAATAACGCACTTTGAGCAATGGCCACTAACTCAATGCCTAAATATCCATGACTAGTTCAGATGTTTGTAATCACTAATAGATTATACATAATTAGTGGTTAAAAGAATTGATAAAAGAATTGTAAAAGGAATTTATAAAAAGAATTGACCGACAAATAAAGTTTAATTTTAAAGACAATTTATTAATTAACATTTACTAATTTTAAACATTTTATAATTCCAATAAAACACACACATATTTTAAATTAACATTTCTAAACTAGTTTAAATATTCTTGTAGATTTTAATAATAGAACACTGGTATTTATCTAATTTAACTAATAACACTGATATAATGATCACGCACATATTAACTCATACACTCACATATATAATAATAAAGTATTACATAGCATTTGAAACTTAAACACACATATCAATAGTTCATTTTATGTATGATATAGAGTTCATATAATTAGACTCTTGGAGGATTCGCATGAATTAATGCAATGCAATGGCTATTACAGTATAAACGAAAATAAGCAAATGTTTTACCTAGGATTTTGAATGTAGATTTAGAACTTTGTTTTCTTCTTGTTTGTTGCTTCTTTCAGCTGGCTGGGACATTTCCTTGATGAGTTTCCTTATTATTCATGATCATTATTATTGGAGACAATTAGATACTGACGGAGATTTTCTAAGATGTTATGCTGACATTATTTCACGGGCAGATCTTGCTGTTTTCATCAGACATCAGGCTGTGGAGAGGCGTGAATTTCCCCAAAACTGCTCAGCACTGCATTTTGTTTCTGGATACAATTAACTCAACTGATTGTCTTCTCTTGACTTAACTGACTCAATTAATTTCTGAACTGAACTGATTATCCGATAAAATTTTACTATTTATACCTGCGAAGTGTTTTTCTTTTCGATATCCTCTGGCAATATCTGTTGTCATTGATAATCCTTTGACAATGTGTTTTGGAAGATTGTTTAATTAGTAATAGCCAAGCAGAAGTGTTGTTTTATATTAATAATTAATGATAATGTTCTTTAACTTTCATTTATTTATAATATTTATTACACACACATTTCATTTCAATATTTATTTTCATGTGTTTTTCAATATGATTTTAACATGCATTTATTATAACTCTTATTAACAAGCTTAAATTTATTTTTATTTACCATCGCACATATATACGCATTTATTCTAATAAACTGGAATGAAAAGAGATTTATATTTTTTAAACTATTAATTATTAATTTTTACGAATACTAATTAAGAAAAACTTTACTTACTTTTTATAAAACCTTTAGTTTAACCTTTTCTAACAAAACACCCCTCTCCCCTTCTGATTAATTAATTGCAGCTTTTATTTCAAAAACTAACAATAGAAAACTATTTGATTCTTATTCTTTTTGAAAACAAACTGTAATAAACTCTTCAACATTTAACTTTACGTTTTTCTTTTATGAAAGATTATTTTAATAATTTTTTTAGATAAAATTATATGTGCCAATATCAATATTGGTACAATATATATATATATATATATATATATAGGATATAGCAAACATACAAATTGTAAAAACCTTCCAAGTTAAAAGCTTTAGTCTTTGTTTTTTTTTAGAAAGATTTTAATTTTGGAAGGTTAATTGCATTCCTGTTTCTTTTATTTTAATTACAATCCATTTTTAGTTTGATTTTAAAAGCAGAGATTTAATTTTGTGTTGTCATTTTTCTATAAGTTAATCCCTAGTTAGAATTCTTAAGTAAGGTTGAGTGAGAGACAAAGATTTATCCTGAGTTAAGGCTTATAACTGAAAAACAAGAAAGTATATGGGAGATAGAAAGAGGATATAAATAACCCCCAAAATTTTGGACATTTAGACTTCTTGGCTGGAACAATCTATTCAAAGTGATTGATTCAGTTTCCTATAATTCCACTAGTTGCTTTATATTATTAGCCTGCTGAGATTTGTGCTGTGTTGGCAGTTTGGACATTTAATTTCCTTTCAAAATTTGCTGTTAATAAAAGATTTTGTTTCTTAAAGTTTGCTTTAATAAGATATCAAAATTCACTGCTATGCATATTCTAACCTATAACATTCCTTGCTAACTTAACTAAGTACAGACTCCTGATTCCAATATGTTCTTTGTCATGCCATGAAAGTCTGCAGTAAAAGGGATCCTGAAATATGCCTCTACATTTGCCACGGTAAAGAAATGAAACATCTGAAAATAGGAACTCAAAAATAATTATGCATACTCTTTGAAAAACATGGAATCTGTTTTACTGTTAGGTAAAAATATTTTTTATTTTTTTCCAGGGTATATAAAATCTTTAGTTAAATCTCCATTCAATCTAAAAAACAATTAAATCTGTTGTATAAAGTTTTACTAGTTATTTAATCTTATAATTATATGTTCGCTTTTCTTGGTATTTATAGTGTGTCTTGGAATTTTAGTTTTAAGATTCCATGTTTGTTCTCCATTTTAGTTTTCTGAGAGTGTATTGTGAGATTATATTTTTATATGCTTAATATGTCTGCCTTTATTTGATTAACTATTGCTAAATGCTTTGGCAATCCTTCATAAATTTTAGTTTGCTTACCTGTCCTTATTTCAGTGTTCAAGAATTAATTTTAAATATGTTTAGTTTGAGTTTTTTGCAAACCACAAATCTTTTGGCTGGTGGTTTATCACATTTGTTATTCTAGTTTTCTGTAGTTGAAGATTTTGTGTTGTTTTCAGATTACATAAGATAGTAATCATTCTTCAAGTTTTCTTGTCTTGTATGTGAAATCAATGACGAATATTCTTAAAGGTGGTACATCATGAACTGTCCTGCAGACAATATGATGTCTTTAGTTCAATGTACTAGGGAAAGCTCACTCACACTGTTTCATTGATTTCCTACATGACCATATTTTTTTTATATCTCTGAGTCAGGAAACGAATTGTTTTTTTTTTTTTTATAAATCACCAGCAGGAAGATACTTTTAATTTCCTTTTGAATTGTAGGTGAGACAATGATTTTTTCTGCTCAGGCATTTAATGTTTTAATATTTCAGAACTCGTATATACACTCTGATGAATTAGCTTATAGAAATCTAGGTCAAACTTTCATATTCAGTTTGCTAGATTTAATTTAATTTTTTTATTGAATTGTAATAAAATGTTCAAATTATTTGAACTTAATTTGGCTGATGTTTGTCTTAGTGCTTTTATTTTCTCAATTGTCTGAACAATATTCATGAGCTCTTGCTATCTCGCTGAATCTAGTCAGTGCAAACCATCATCACCTACCACTTTTGATCATGGTAAACAAATTTTCCAGATATGCAGTGATGTGGTGGCACCCTCCATGATCAAAGGTAGATTGAGTGACTTACAATATATATATATATATTGTAACGGTAAGAAAAGTAGAGCTGCTTTAACCTATCTTAGAGATGCAGATAGAGAGGGTTTGAACCTCATCTACTTCTAGATTGCTACTAAGCGACTTACTCCCCAAACCTCACTAGAATTTAATCTTAATGTATGCCCGGTGGTCAGGGAGAGAAGAGACCACGAAAAGGAATTTTTACATATATAATGATCAGATGTACATACGTATGTCACAAAAGAAAACAATACTAAGTGGTTTTATTTATAGTGAATGAAAGATAACAGAAACTTTTATTATTTACATTAAAAGAATTCATACAATGCTTTATTAATAGTGTCGCAGGCTATTTTCACTGCAACCGGATAGACATATATGAAAGATCCATTGATCGTAATGATAAGAACAGACAAAATTTTACATTATAATTTCTTCTTTAAAATATTCCAGCCAATGGAAGTGTTACATAAAAGAAATCAAGAGAGAGAGATGATTCATTAACTCTATGGATGGGGAACATGGAATTAAATAAGTGGTCAAACTCAACTAAACACTTTGGACCGGTTTGAATCATAGCCCTACTGATGATTAAAGAAGAATGATAAAGTAACCCCCAGCAGGAATTTCCAGCTATAATTGAAACATTTCGATGAAATTTTGAGAAAGATTTCTTAATAAATATAAATATACAAGACCATGCACAAAGGCGATAGCATATAGTGGGCTGTGAGGCTCTAGACATAACAGTTACCAAGAGGTTAACACAAGACTGGATAGCTCTCCGTCTCTAAGCTAGGTTAGAGAGAAAAATGGAACCCGTTCGCTAAACGCATGACCCGGATTCAGGATCGGAGTTTTATTGCTTATGTCCAGTTACATACATTGAAGGGACTGAGATCGACATGAGATCCAGAACATTTTATTTATTTTAAGAAGATCCAAATGTAGGTATGTTAACCTAAGCGAACTTGGCAAAAAGAAGCACTGTAATATATGCTGAGCGGCCCAGTAGATCACCCGAGGCACGATATCATATAAATACGGTCAACGACCTTTAAATTTAAAAAAGAAACCCTCTGCAAAAACATATATATATTACGAAAGCTCAACCATCACTGAAAATCTGCAGAAAAATAGTAACTTCCCTTTTATAAAATTCAGATCACTAAAACAAAGAGGGCGGATATTTTATTGATTTAGTTGAAGTTTAACCAACACACCCCAGAGTCAATGCTATTTAATAATTTTTAATACATATTGTCAAAATGTACTCTCTCTTATTACTAAAATATAAATGCGAACGTTTTATTTCACGCTCTTTAAAATATAACTTTAAATTTGTAACCCTTCATTGACTAAAATATACAGGCATTTGATAAGGATCTTTCTTTTATATATATATATAAAAAAACTAATTAAAATTTGAAAGTTTTATAATAGAATATTTAGCAATTTAAATCTTGATTTTAAAAATAGAGTTTTGCACTTTCTATGATTTGCTTCCTTTTCTTTCTAAATAAATATCTATATAAAATAAATAACTTAATTACTGGAGTATAATGGCGGAAAGTTAAACGAAGCATTTTTCAATTAAATTAATAAGAGCTATCGCCGCCATTATATGTAATAACCCACCACCCATTACAATATTTAAAAAAAAAGAAAGCAATTAATGAAATATCATTTTACAAGACTCGAATACATAGATTTAAAAAAAACATATATATATAAAAAAACATAAATCTAGATTGAATTTGCAAATTACAAAGAGATTTTTTTTAATTTATGGGAACGTTACTGGTAACTAGATGGGGTGGGTCAAGATGAGTTCATTTGATGTTTCCCGCAGGTCTTCTCGGTTCTTCAAATTTGTTTTTCCATGTTTTGAGGGCAGATATTCATGGATACAGGGCAGACACTTTAGTTCTCTGGCTGGCTTACATGGTTATGACTCCGGCCTCAGGAACAGCTCAGGAGAGCGAAGGCAAAGAGATTACCCCCGCATTTTTGCAGAGCAACACATTTCTGGATTTTTATTTATATGCCGAAAGAATAGAGTGCAGCTTGAAGTAAGTACAGCAAGCAAGAGTTCGCTATATTGTCCAATTTTTCAGCAAAATTTCTTCCAACAAAATTCTTAAGATTTCTCTCTGACCTTCAGCACAGGTTACCCACAAGCATAAGACCAAGAACAAAAGAAAAGTTCTTTATTTATACCCTTTTTTCCATTATGTTTTTAATCTGCTAATTAGTAGCGAATCATGCCCGTTGTTTCAAATTTTTCCTGTTATCTATTATTTTATCTAATTCAGAAAAATGTTTTATTAATTAATTCCTTTTCTTAATGGATTCTATTTAATTAAGAAAATTTTTATCTTATCGAATTCTACCAAATATATTTTAAAAATAGTTGCAAATATAATTTTAACTTTCTATATTTTATTTTATTAAATCTTTTCTCTTTAACACAATTCCTTCTTTAATTTAGGCAACTATTTGAGAAAACGATAAATTTAGTTTGAAAAAGAAACATACATTCACTGTGGTTGGACTTAGGGTCTTAGTTAGTCCACAGTGAATGGTGAAGCCAGCATATATATATATATATATATATGCACAGCTTCATATTCCTAGAACCCATTAAAAAAAAACAAGTAAAAAAAATGACTAAAGCTACGGTTTTGCAGAGAGAAGCAGAGTGATCCGGAAAGAGCGCTCCTATTATACAGAATATTAGTGTATTTACATGAAATAATACTGATATGTGCAGTTTATAAAAACAAACTGAAAGTTTATAATAATACTGATAAATAGATTATATTAATAAAAAAAAACTGAAAGTTTATCATAATACTGATATATAAATTATATATATATATATATAAAAGAGAAGTATATAATAATATTAATTAATATATTATAACAATGCCAATATTTACAAAACATACACACAAAAAAAAAAAACTGAAAGCCTATAATATGATTTCATTGTCCATATGATGTGTCCTGGTCGTACCTTGGGGTTCTTGTAAAAAAATTACTTTTGAATGGAGCACTCTATTTAAACTATTTTTTTTTCAGTGGACCTTCCTCTCTGGGCCTTGTTATTAGCTCTCTGAGCTGTGTCCACTTTATTACCTTGTCTTCTATCAATTCTTTTGCTAGAAGTCAAGTTGAAATTCCTTATTAATGGTGCTCTGTTATTTAGCTGTTTCCCTCTTATGTGTTCTGATGATGAAACTGGCTCATGGTTAGATCCCTTGGTCAGTGATTTTGGTATGGGTAAATGTGGTTTCAAACCTAGAACTGTGCTGCCACTTGATAAAGTAGTTTGTTTTGCCTGACCTGCCGTGGTGCATTTTGGAAATATCTCGTGATCATTAAATTGATGAGTAAAACGCTTGAAGGCAAGGTGAGGTGTGCTCTGTCCTTCTATCTCTAATTCCATCTGGCCTTTTGTTTCATTTTCTGTTCATTCAAGATTAGTTGGTTCCTGTATGCAGCTTATATTGGTTGTCTCTTGGGTTTTACATTTGTGAAAATCTAACTTGTTGTTGTAAAATGTAAACTTATTTTCCCTATAGTTTATTCCTGAGTCATGTCTTTCTAAGAAGTCCGACCCTAACAGTACATCATAAATCAAGCCTGGCATTATCTGAAATATATGTTTTACATTTGTTGCTCCTATCTTAATATCCAGTCCCAAACGATGTGTTCCTATGTTGGCTTTTTCTCCATTAGCCAATATAGCATAAGATTTTCTCGGTGAGATCGGTAGTACATGAGTTCCTACTGTTGCATCCCACCATTCTTTTGACACCAGTGACACTTGACTGCCAGTGTCTATTAAAGCTGTAATTGGGACATCTTCTAACAGTGCTTTAATTGTAGGGCACTCTGAGAGTGGTGGTCTGTGATCATCTTCCAGTTCGCACATGAATGCTGATGCCACTCTTTCATTTCCCTCAATAATTTCTTCTGTTTCATCCTGGAGTTCTATCTGGGGTATATAAATTATAGGACCCATATTTTTCTGGAATTGCTGTGTGTTTTGATCATCATCATAGCAGTTCCTGACAGCCGCCATCTGTATTTTGGGTGTGTCAATTCTTTTTCCTTTGTCTGCATGCTCTTTATTTAGGTTGCCAAAATCTATAGCAGTTAGTAAGTCTACCATCTCATCAATTCCACAGTTGCGGCAGCCCAGCATCAATTGTTGTATGTGGAGAGGCATATTGTACCTTATTGTCCGAATAATCTGCCCCTCCGATAAGTGGAAAGCAGTCAATGATTTTAACAAAGACACTTGCCGCAAGAAAAACTGGGTGTGAGTTTCTCCTTTTGAAGTGCAGTACTTTTCTTGAGATATACGGTGCATTATTCCATCTTGCCTCTCTTCACTCCAAAAACTTTTAAGTAAGGCAATGTGGTAATCTGCAAATGTTACTGGTTTGTTACTTATACAGTCCCACCAATTCCGGGCAGATCCATGTAAATGATTAACTGCAACTGATAACTTTTCAGCTTCTCTGAGTTCCTGGAACATGAACAGCTCTTGTAAACTTTGCAAGTGTGCCATGGGGTTTTCTCCTATGTCACCCCGAAAAGTTTTGATGTGGATAAATCTTGCCACCATTGGGTTGTCTGTTCTTTCCATGACCTTTATGCTTTCTTTATTTTCACATTGAGAAGATTCTCATTTCTTGGCTGATTCTCTTGTGTCGTTTTTGCTTCATTGTTTCTCTCTTCTTTCATCCTGTTGATTTCTGCTCTATATTGTCTACATTCTTCTTTGCATTCTTCTACTTTTTGTAACATAGTTTCCATCAATTTCCATACCCATTGTGGTTCCGGTGAATCTATGTCTCCTTCTGGACTATACATATTTTCTAGAGAAATACGAATAGCTAAAAAAATATATAAGAAAAAAAATATTTGGTTTGCTGTTGTTTTTAGTCTTTGTACTAATACTATTCTTAAAATTTGTCTTATTTTTCTACTTTTACTTTTCAAAAAAAAATTTGCTTCACTCTCCCAACCATTCCTGCAACTGTCGTCCTTTTTTTTAACCTGCCAGCTTTCTATCTATCTCTTATCCTATGCATAGTTCCTGCCCTATCCGTGTTTATTTACTTATTTACTACCCTGTTCTGTGTGTTATATATGTGACTATAACTATGTGTATTTGATATACACTTCAATAAAATATGATTACTACTGCCGGGGGGGGGGGGTAAAAAAATTCTACTTGAGCCCATCTTTTCTCTGCTCCTTGTTTGATCACTCTGTCTCCCTTCCTAGCAAAAGAAAGAAAAATACATTAATATCTGATTTGGTTTTAATTTTCAACCGAACTGATTGATTTCACATCTTGTAAACTGTACAACTGATAGCAAACACAGAAAGTGCAAAAGAAAAATATATAAACTTCTGTCATTCACTATATTTATTTTCAAAAAAACACACACAAAAAAAATTATTCTGATCATGAAATTCCTATTATCATATCTCAGGGTCTATCTCTAAACAGTAAGGCCACACTTGGGATGCCAGATTATACAAAAAAAAACTGTAATGGTAAGAAAAGTAGAGCTGCTTTAACCTAACCTAGAGATGCAGATAGAGGGGGTTCGAACCTCACCTACTCCTCTAGATTGCTACTAAGCAACTTACTCCCCAAACCTCACTAGAATTTAATCTTAATGTATGCCCGGTGGTCAGGGAGAGAAGAGACCACAAAAAGGAATTTTTACATATATAAGGACCAGGGTATACATACATATATCACAAAAAGAAAACAATACTATGTGGTTTTAATTATAGTGAATGAAAGACAAAAGAAACTTTTATTATTTACATTAGCAGAACTACAAAAAGCTTTATTAATGGTGTCACAGGCTATTTTCACAGCAACCGGATAGACATCTACGAAAGATCCATTGATTGCAATGATAAGAACAGATAAAATTTTACATTATAATTTCATCTTTAAAATATTCCAGCCAATGGAAGTGTTACAAAAAAGAAATCAAGAGAGAGAGATGACTCATTAACTCTTTGGATGGGGAACATGGAATTAAATAAGTGGTCAAACTCAACTAAACACTCTGGACCTGTTTGAATCATAGCCGTGCTGATGATTAAAGAAAATGAGAAAGTAACCCCCAGCAGGAATTTCCAGCTATAATTGCAACATTTCGATGAAATTTTGAGAAAGATTGCATTTGATAATTTAGCAATTAAATCTTGATTTTAAAAATAGAGATTTTGCACTTTCTATGATTTGCTTCCTTTTCCTTGTAAATAAATATTTATATAAAATAAATAACTTAATTACGGGAGTATAATGGTGGAAAGCTAAACGAAGCATTTTTCAATTAAATTAATAAGAATTATCGCCGCCATTATATGTAAGATCCCTACCACCCATTAAAGTATTTAAAAAAAAAAAAGAAAGCAATTAATGATATATAATTTCACAAGACTCGAATACTTAGATTAAAAAAAACATATATATAGAAAAGCATAAATATAGATTGAATTTGCAAATTACAAAGATATTTTAATAATTTATGGGAACGTTACCGGTAACTAGATGGGTGGGTCAAAATGAGTTCATTTGATGTTTCCCGCAGGTCTTCTCAGTTCTTTGAATTTGTTTTTACATGTTTTTGAGGGCAGATTTTTACGGATACAGGGCAGATACTTTAGTTCTCTGGCTGGCTTACATGATTAGAACTCCGGCCCCAGGAATGACTCAGGAGAACGAAGGCAAAGAAGTTACCCCCGCATTTTTGCAGAGCAACACATTTCTGGATTTTTATTTAGATGCCGAAAAAATAGAGTGCAGCTTGAAGTACAGCAAGCAAGAGTTCGCTATATTGTCTAATTTCTTAGCAAAATTTCTTCCAACAAAATTCTTAAGATTTCTCTCTGACTTTCAGCACAGGTTACCCGCAAGCATAAGACCAAGAACAAAAGAAAAGTTCTTTATTTATACCCTTTTTTCCATTATGTTTTTAATCTGCTAATTAGTAGCGAATCATGCCCGTTGTTTCAAATTTTTCCTGTTATCTATTATTTTATCTAACTCAGAAAAATGTTTTATTAATTAAATTCCTTTTCTCAATGGATTCTATTTAATTAAGAAAATTTTTATCTTATCGAATTCTATCAAATATATTTTAAAAATAGTTGCAAATATAATTTCAACTTTCTATATTTTATTTTATTAAATCTTTTCTCTTTAACACAATTCCTTCTTTAATTTAGGCAACTATTTGAGAAAACGATAAATTTAGTTTGAAAAAGAAACATACATTCACTGTGGTTGGACTTAGGGTCTTAGTTAGTCCACAGTGAATGGTGAAGCCAGCATATATATATATATATATATATATATGCACAGCTTCAATATATATATATATAGTTATTGATAAAAAGAGAAAGGAGTTTGCTATTAACTGAAAGGAGACCCTTTGATTCCTCTTGGAGGCCTTAAAGGAATCGAGCAGGGCAAACTCCTAATGTCCACTCCATACGTTCTTGTCGTTGCAGCTGTTATTACTATATGTTTATTCATATAGTATACAAACATGGATGGGCTGCTCACCAACACGCATTAGCCAGCGTGGTGAGTTTATTGGCTTTTTACCTCTGAGTTTAAGATCAAGAAACACCATGGTCTTTCTTCTCAGTGCCTGATAAGGCAGAATGAATGTTTGTGTAAATGATAAAGATTTTCCCAGCGTTATACAATTATGACAGACAAAAATAAAGCATGGCCCTTAATCCCAGGAGGCTGTAAAGTCACCAACCAAGGCAGCGGTTGGTGGCCGAAGGCGGAGGGTGCTAAGAATATCCTGGAGGCGGACCCAGGCTGCCATTTGATGACGACTTTTTATTTAGGTACTTACAACTGCAGATCACTTTCAAGTGAAGGAAGATTGCAAGAATTAGAAGAAGAACTCTCTTATATTAAATGGGATATTATTGACCTTTGTGAAGTTAGAAGAAAAGGTGAAGAGACAATTGATTTAAAAAGTGGACATATGCTCTATTATAAAGGCACAAATATTGGAAATACAAGTGGAGTAGGATTCATTATAAATAAAAAGTGGAAGAACAATATTGTGGAGATTGATGGTGTATCAGACAGAGTGGCAAGATTAGTTATACAACTTAATAGCAGATATCAAATGCAGATAATTCAGGTTTATGCCCCAACAAGTTCTCACAGTGATGAAGTAGTAGAAGATTTTTATATGGATGTACAAAAGGCTTTTGATCAGAGTAAACAACATTTTAAAATTGTTATGGGAGATTTTAATGCTAGAATTGGTAAACAAATGAAAGATGAAAGTGTTGTAGGTAATTTTGGTTATGGTAATAGAAATGAGAGAGGACATAGACTTGTGGAGTTTGCAGAGAAGGAAAAACTTTATATTATGAATTCTTTTTTTGAGAAAAATGTTAGAAGGAAATGGACATGGAAGCATCCAAATGAAGGTACAGCAGAATTGGATTATATTTTGACTAACAGGAAATACATATTTCAAGATTGTAATGTTCTTAATAAATTTAACACAGGAAGTGATCATCGATTAGTAAGGGGTAAGATACATGTTAATGTAAAACTAGAGAGACAAAAATTATTAAGAAAAACTATATTTACAGTTGATATTCCTAATCTTCAGAAACATTCTAATGAATTTAAATTAGAACTTACAAATCGGTTTCAAGTATTAGTAGATTTTGAACATGATTCAGATTTGAATGAAATTAATATGAAAATAACTGATACACTTTTAAAAACTGCAACAAAGATAGCTGGTAGAAAAAAGCAGCAATTGACTAATAAAATTTCTACTGAGACTAGAGAACTTATGAAGAAAAGAAGGAATATGAAGATATACACGACGCTCTGATGCATCTAAAAGAATTGAATATCTCGAATTTTGTAAAATGGTGCGGAAAAGAGTTGAAAATGATATAAGAAAGTATAACTGTGAACTAGCAAGAAAAGCTGTAGAAGAAAATAAAAGTCTTAAGAATGTAAAACAACATTTTGGTATTGGTAGAAAATTTATATCTGCAATAAGGAAAAAAGATGGAATTATGTACTAAAAGAGGGATGACATTATGAAATTGGTAGAAGATTTTTATCAAGAATTATATAGTAATAAAGAACAAGTACCTCCTATATCTATTACATCTTCCGAATTGCCCAGAATTTTAAATGAAGAAGTGAGAAATGCAATTAAATGTATGAAAAAAGGAAAGGCTCCAGGTAATGATGGAATTATAATTGATATATTAAAAGAAGCAGGTGAAGAAACAGAAAAAATATTAGCAAAGTTATATACCAAATGTCTAAATGATAAAGATGTACCGGATGATTGGAAGAATGCAGTAATAATATTAATATTTAAAAAAGGTGATAAAGAAGATATTAGAAATTACAGACCTATCAGCCTTTTATCAGTTTTATATAAAATTTTTACCAAGATAATTACAACTCGTCTACAGAGAACCTTGGATTTTCACCAACCAAGAGAACAAGCTGGATTTAAAAGTGGTTTTAGTACAGTAGATCATATTCAAGTATTGAGAGAAGTTATAGAAAGGACAAATGAATATGAGTTGTCATTATGTTTTGGATTTGTAGATTATGAAAAGGCATTTGATTCTATAAACATTTCTTCAGTGATTAAAGCATTGGATCATCAAGGTATAGATCCAGGATATTGTCATATTTTAAAGAATATTTATAAAAATGCAACAGCAACAATTAGATTACATAATGATACTGGGAAAGTCAACATTGAGAAAGGTGTAAGACAAGGTGACTCCATATCTCCAAAACTTTTACAGCAGTGCTGCAAGAAGTATTTTGTGGATTAAAATGGGAAACTAAAGGAGTGAAAGTAAATGGAGATTATTTAAGTCATTTAGATTTCGCAGATGATGTAGTTGTTTTTGCAAATAATGCTTCCGAGCTGCAGGAAATGTTGCAGGAGTTATCAGATGAAAGTAGGAAAGTAGGACTAAAGATAAATGTTAAAAAGACTAAAGTAATGTTTAATCGATTTGCTCAAAATATGAAAATAAAGATTGATTATGATGAATTAGAAGAAGTTAAGAGTTACAAATACCTTGGTCAGATTATTAATACAGATGGAAACATAATAGAGGAAATTAATCATAGAATTAAACTTGGTTGGAGTGCTTTTGGTAGAAATAACTTGATATTAAAAGGAAATATGCCTATGTGTTTGAAAAGAAAGGTTTTTAACAAATGTGTTTTACCAGTTCTTACTTATGGATCTGAGACTTGGACACTTAATAGAAGATCAATACAGAGACTTCAGACCACTCAAAGAAGTATGGAGAGATGTATGTTGGGAGTAACAAGAAGAGATCGTCTGCAATGTATGGGTAAGAGAACAAACAGGTGTTACTGACCTCATTGAAAAAATTAAAAGATTGAAGTGGAGTTGGGCTGGACATATTTCTAGAAGAGATGATAATAGATGGACAATTGAAATTTTAAACTGGATTCCAAGAGATTGTAAAAGACCCAGAAGGAGACCACAGGTAAGATGGATGGATGAAATAAGAAAATGTGTAGGGGTGATGTGGAGAAGAGAAGCTAAAGATCGGAGAAGATGGATTAAACTTGGAGAGACCTTCATCCTGCAGTGGATTGATAATGGTTGATAATGATGATGATGATGAAAAAGAGATCACCTTGACAACAATTTGAAATTTTTGATTGTTATTGATATTTGGGATTTTTGTCTAAGTGTTGACTAATTTTTAATGATATATATAGTATTACATAATAAATAATATTATTTTGTTGATAAAAGCTGATGTATTCCTGCTTTACTAGATTGCTCAGTCAATGCAAAATGACTATTTTCACTAACTGTTGTGTATATTTTGTATTGACTGAGCTATTAGTAAAATGGGGGTGTTTCAATATATATATATTCCAGGAGTTTAGATGTAATTATAGGGGGTTTGAATCCAGACTTTCAAGCTCCATTCAGCTATCCAATCTATCTCATACAACCAATAAACACACAAGTGAACGATTTGCTATCTTAATATAAACCGAACACCGATTAGATACATGTGTGGAAGATGATCTCTTTCAACTGATGAGTGCTGGTTCAGCATGAAATATGTACATTGGAGATCATTTATATTTACATGCGTGTGGATATGCGTATCGGTTATATGGAATAGATTGAATAGATAAAGGGTTCAAATCCACTATATATATATATATATATCATTCTTTACAGTAAATAAAGTGTTTAGTGCAGAAAAAACCTAAAAGAAACCATATATATTTAAAGAAATTCTGAAAATTGATTAGTTCAACATTTGTTAATAGACAAATATAGATAGATATATTTTTTTACAGAAGGTTAACAAAATCGTAAAAAAAGAAAAACATACAAATTTTTAGATCAATTTTCGACAAATATTAATCTTTAAAATTTACCAGTAAAGAATAATGTAAACTACATGACAGCAATCATCAATGATGTGAGAGAAAAAAAATCTTCTTAGACTTGCTAGGCTGTTTTATTGGAATTTCAAGTAACCTTACTTCATAAGGAGATTGATAGCGATCGATTATTTTATCATCCTCAACGAAGATCATTTGTCATTTGTTGGAGGTCTTATTAGAATTTACAGATTCAATATTAAAAAAAAAAATAATATAGATTTTTAAAAATCTTGCAGGAAATAAATAAAAACGAGATAGAGATAATTTATTATATAATTTATTTGATAAGTTTAATTAACTATTAATATTTATTTCACATGGGTAAACATTAAAAAAATAAATAGTAAAAAAAAAACATATTTTAATTATTAATTATTTGCTTAATTAATCAATATTGGAAACATTAAAAGAAAATTTGAATTTTTAAATTAAATCTTAATTTACATATTCTACAGATAGAGCAATTTGTTAAAATTAATTCAGTAAAAAAATAAAAAAGTTAAAAGGTTTAGGTGAAAATTTTTATTTCTCTCCTCTCTCTCTCTCATTGTTTATATATCTATCGTTAAGTTACGTCTAATAATATTTTAATGCAAGGGTGGCCAACTTTTGTGTTCATAAGATCTACTTTTTATTTTAAAAATGTGTTGGGATCGACTTGTTGTCATAGGCGTAGTCTAAGTGGATGGAGGTGTGAAATACATACTATTTTTATATATCTACCTAGTAAAAAATAATTGTTTAACGGGCCAATCAAGATTAAAAATATTATTTTCAATAATGATACGATTTAGTGGACTTCATCTATCTAGAATTGAAAAACAACTTAAAACAAAAACAAAAATAATAAAAAACTTGAAAATCCAATTTGTTTCACTCGTTACCCGACAGCTCTTGCCAGATTGGCCTCGCTATCGATCAAAAATGACTGCGATCGACCGGTGGATCACCATTGACTTGCTGGCCACCCCTGTTTTAATGTCTCTCCTATCTCTCTCATTGTTTATATATACCAAAAAAATGATAAATTTTCTTTATATATTTTTTATATGAAAATAATGGTCTCATGTTAAATTGGCTTCATAAATGAAAATTGTTTATTTTAGTTAAATTTCTATAAGAATATCAAATTGAGGATCAGCTTAATTCCGATTGTAAACGCTTTAACTTCACAGGTAAGAGTTGATTGCTAATCATTTCAATACTTTTTATCTATAAAAAACCAAATATTAAATATCCAAAGACTATGTTGTGTATTTCAATGCTGACACTCAGAATAC
Organism: Epiperipatus broadwayi; assembly: GCA_028023455.1. Taxonomy (NCBI): domain Eukaryota; kingdom Metazoa; phylum Onychophora; class Udeonychophora; order Euonychophora; family Peripatidae; genus Epiperipatus; species Epiperipatus broadwayi. Next base: position 9,695,253 of record JAQFVV010000031.1, on the reverse strand, counting down.
CAACAAATAAATCACATGAGTAATACAATAAATAAATCAATAAATGATGCGATGTACTTAATAGCAAAAAGTTATTGATATGCACAAACATTTATGGTTTACTTCCAAAGATGCACTTAACAACTGAATGGTTTCTAAATTGTTTTCTCTGGCCTCGGTTTCCAAAACACTTGACTCTGTTCAGCTGATGCTCACAATCCTGTTGGTTTTACACTAGAGCACTGTTTCATCAATTAAAGCTTCTTTCAATTACTGTTCCTTAATTAAAATCTCCGCAACTGTTCACTTGGTAAATTCACTGGACTTTGCGGCTCAAACTATTTATAATCGTTCCCCCCAGTCAGCCGCTGATAATTCAGGGTTCATCATTGATGTTGTCAGTCTTGATTTTCTTTGTGTTTTTAATTAATATTTTCAATTTCTATTGTATGATGATATATTTATAATTTTTTTTTTCATGTGTCAAAACATTGGCCGGAAGCGAACCCATGACAGCTGCTTGTAAGGCAGCTGTGATGACCACTCAACCACCAAAGCTTGACCAATATATGTGTAATTAGCAAATGGCATTTATCAAATGCAATTTTTTTATCACGAATTCCATAAATATTTTCTCTTATCAATTAGTGGTCTAATGAATAATAAATATATTTCTCTAATATATTTTCTTTACTTTTTCTGGAGTACAAAAACTTATACTTGGATATCAATGTAAATGTTTTTACAAAACATGACGCCGCCCCCCACCCCAAAATAAAAACCTTGTTCAGATTAACAAATGTAAGCTTGAAAATTATTTAGTTTTCCTTTCCCCTCACTGCCATAGGTATTTTTTTCTCACTTGGAGAAACATTGGGTTTTTCCTTCTTCAGTTTGAAAATGTCCATTTCATTTTCACTATCGGCTATCTTGTATTTCCATTTTGTACTGCTGCCAAAACTCTACCTGTTTTGATAATTCATCTACTCTTCTGCTTCTTTAAGCAGCTGCTTATTATTTTTGCAGGAAATGCTGATTTTGTTGCAATTTCTGTTACAAATCTTTATATGTCACTATTTCTGAATTGTAACTCCTCTGATTTCTTTTCTAATAAATTCATCACCGATTTTAACTCTTGCAATTTGATCTGTAATGATGGACTTATTTTGTTTTTATATTTTCTGATCTTGCATTTTGGGGTGTCAGTCTTGCAAATTAGTCCCACCACACATGTTAATGTTATTAATTTTATAAATGCTATTGTTCTTGACCATCACTTTCTGGTGCTTCTCTACATGATTGTGCTAAGTGGCCTTTCCACTTACAGATCTGACATTTTCTGTCTTTAAACATAGTGTTTTTTTGATGTGCCCTGGTTTTTCACAGCAAAAACACTTAATTTTTTTTAAAACCTTTGTTAGCAACACAATTATCTTAATCTCTCTTTTATATTTGGCCTTTTGCTTTGCTGTAATTGTCCTTACTAAAATGTGCCACTTGTTCCACTATAAGTTCATGGGCACTCCTTTGTAATAGTTTCTTTGAAATTTAATTATCTACCAGCCAGCAGGTTTTTTCAGTCTGTTTTCTGACATATCCCAAATTAATTACTCTAACAGAATTTAATCTACATAATTGCAATATCTACAGTCTTTAGACAGTTTTTTAATGTGATTCTATATTGTTTTATCAATTCACCCATCCATTGTCTCCTGTTTCTTAAAACTAATCTGTCAATGTGTCTTGATAGTCTGGGATTAAAATGTTTACTCAGTTTGTTATTATTTCTTCATATTCCTTTGCTATGGGTATATCAAAATATTTGCTTAAAATGTCAGTGACTTTTAGTCCCCACATACACATTAAAGCAGCTATCTTTTATTTCTTTGGTTCCATTTAATATGAATTTTTTTTCCAACTATGTGGTATACCATGGCAAATGACTTGCATTACTCACATCAAATTTTATTCTTACTAACTGACCTAGCAACATTTTCTCTATCTCTAAAATTATTAACTTTTTTTAAAACGTATTCGTTATTCACAGGTTTGAGATGGTGGCTGCACCAACTTGTGTACGTGAATGCTGACAGCCAAAATACTAATAAATAAATCACATGATACAATTAATAAATTATAAAATATACTTAATAATGAAAAGTTATTAATACACACTAACACCGGGTATATAGTTCACTTATGGTTCACTTTCCATGATGCACTTTAACAACTAGCTGCTTTCTAGATAGTTTCCTCCAGCCTCGGTTTCCAAAGCATTTGGCTCTCTTCATCTGTTGCTTGCAATGCCATTGGCTTCACACTAGAGTGCTGCACCATCACTTAAGCTTCTTTCAGCTACTGTTCCTTAAAATCTCTCTGTAACTGGTCACTTGATAAATTCTTGTTATCAGTCTTGATTTCCTGGTTTTTTTTAATTAGTATTTTCAAATTCTATCATATCGAGAAATAATTATAATTAGCAAATATTTCTTGGTGTTTATCAAATACAAATTCTGTAAATATTTTCTCTTATCAGTTAGTGATCTAACAAAAAATAAATATATTTCTCTAAAATATTTGTTTTTTTTTTTTTGAATACAAAAACTTATACTTGGATGTCAATGTAAATATTTTTACAAAACATGACAGATTAATCAATACAGAATGTTTAATTTATTACAAGGATAAATGTTCTGCATGCTTTATAACATGATTGTGATTATAAGTACACCTGGGTCTCGTTTTATGCGGATTTATTACGCGATTCATGTTTCTTTGGAAGTTGAACTCCGATAATGCACTATTACTTTAAATAATAAATTTCGTGCACTTACATCATATTGAAAGTAATAGCACATTATTGGAATTTGACTTTCATCTTAGTAATTTCAATATTTTCAGTGCTTTATAATAGTAAGATTTTATGCAATAATGAAATTAAAATCATGATTTCCACATTTAATGTATACACACATTAAATTTTACAAGATTATAAATTTGTTCAAACATTGTGCATGTTAATTTTGCATTTTAAATCACATTCTGTTTTTGCTTTTTAAAAAACGTAATCAATTATTAATCATTTAGTGTCCGCAAGTTTATTTTTAAAAGGTGAGTAATAGCAGTGGGCACAATTAAATTTGACAATTAAAAATTAAAATCTGATTTTTAATTGTAATTAATAATTTAAAAATTACAAAGATTAATTACTAATTACATTGTCACCAGAAAACCATTAACACATGAGAGTGAAGTTGATGCTAGTTGTATTTCCTCTTGTGAAGAATCTGATTTTTTACCAGTTTGCAAACGAACCTGTATATTGGCAAATAGCGATAATAATTAAAACATGTATAAAAAAATGTAAATTACTGTACTGTAAATTATGCATAAAAATGCATATTGTTTTAAATAAAATTAAATATAGTTAAAAAAAGTTTGTCTTGTATCAATTTTTTTCAAATTTGAATTTTTTTATTAATCATATTTAATTTTTTTATTTTTTTTTGCACGAATTTTAAATAATTTTACGTTGCTGCTTTGCTTTTATGCGATTTTTGAAAAATCACAGTCCATATCCTCCCTTTTTCAAGATAAGTTACATCTATTTTTGTGCGATTTCTTTTGCTCATGTTTTCTGAGGAACCTATCTATCGCATAAAATGAGACCCAGGTATACTAGTAACAATACAAATGAGTGTTTTACATTAAAAAGGCAAATCTTATAAAAAAGTGACAATAAAAATAACAGCATGATGAAAGTGATATATATATATATAACAATTCCAATATAGATAACTGCCTTGATAACAGTTTGCAATTTTTGATTGTTATCTATATTGGGATTGTCTAAGTGTTGATTGGTTTCTAATGGTTATATATGTATATAAACTCATTGAAAGGAATTGATGCTTAGGCAATACCACTATTAGTAACAATCAACAATCTCAATGTGTTGTCAGGGCAACCATTTACAAATAAAGTTGCAAATCCACATTTATTGGCTAATATGTTTATATCAATACTAAAAGTTGCAATTTGTCCACAGAGTGAAATTATTTACACAAACATTAAAAAAGCCTCATTAATCACATAAACATAACTTATTAAAAGCAGACAAACAAATAATCGATTATAACAATCAAACTGCAATTATAACTTTTAAATTGCACTCCTACAATGTATTACTTAAATAATAAAGTTTATATATATATATATATATATATATATATATATATTGGGATTGCCTAAGTGTTGACTGCTTTCTAATGGTTATATATACATATATTGTAACAATTGTGTTACATGGCATACAACATATCAGTGTAAAATAGAGAGCATACCAATAGCTCAAATGAAAGAAATATTTAAAATCTCTATCTGCACATGCTTGTGGCAGCAAAATGGTTTACCTTTTTCCAATAGGGCAAGGGGGCAAAATGACCTATTAAAAAGTCACAACTATGTTTTATTTACTATTGTAATGTGTTTATTATTTTTGTGTATAAATTTACATTTCTGGTATTGGAAATATCCTTCTCACCCACTTCCATTGGAAAGAAGTATGGCATTCTGCAACATTTTATAGGCTAATTATCTCAATGTGCTTTCTATTGGATAACATTGCAACATATATGTAATACAATTGTAATAGCATTTTTATAAATAATACTGTAGAATAAAAATATTTCCAACAACTTCTTATAAAACAGCAAACATGGTTTATAAATTGACAGGTGATGAGAGTTGAAATTATTTCAGTTTTCAACTTTTTGATAATGTATTTGAAGACATATATATATATTAAAGTTCATGTCATTCATACATAGATGGACCAGAAAACTATATTTTACACATAGCAATCTCAAACCGTTGTCAAGGCAATCTCCTTCTAACAATAGAGATGGAAAGCCATCTTTATTTATGGTTCAATACATTTATATAAACACTATAGATTGTAACTTGGGATCACAGAGATTGAAATTATTGATGCAATGATTATATAAACCGGTAACACCTCTTCTTAACACGGACGAATAAAGTATTACTTAAATAAGTGTAATAATGCTCAAGACTAAATAGATTAATTACAACATATATATTAATGACAAATATTGCAAATAAAAATATATAGCTGAATACAACTAAAAAATTATGTAAATAAAATTTACATTTTTTTAAAACTTTATAAATTAAAAAACAGTTTGCTCAGAAAAAATACAAAGAAGTTTAAGAAAAAAAATGTTTCAAATAAAAATTATTAATAATCTTAAGTTTTTGAAACAATCTAATTCATAAAAACATTATCCGAAAGCGTGTGAAACATAATATAATCAAATTAATGTATAGCATTTTCTTTACTTTTTTTTTTTTCCAAATAGTTTTTATGTTTTGTTGTTATATAAAAATATGGAAATTGATAAGATACCGAGTATTAATACTAATAAGACAAAAAATAAAAACTGAAAATAAAAGTAATTATTTAACGTACAGACAATTACCGTAGTTATATTACATACACCTTTCATTGCCTCAGGTATTTCTTTCATTAATCAATTCGGGGAATAGTTTTTAAAATTGATATTATTATAACTTGTTTATTAAAAAAAATTTTTTTTTTTGATATTTAATTTATTACAAAACTTTCCCTCTGGCATTGAAACGTAATTAGCTGTTCTTTTTTAAAAAAAGAATAATTAAGTTAGAATAAAATACATCTAATAAACATTATTTACATTTTATTCATATGTGTAAATGTAGCTTTTAGTTTTTATTCATGTGTGCGATTTCTTTTATTATTGTATGTAATATGAACAATTCTTCCGAATATATCTCGACTTCATGCAGTAATAACGAAGACTATTTGGTTGGTGCTACAAGTGTTGTAATACAAAATTGCAACAGCTACTAAACCATTTTTAATAACTGATGATGATACTTGAAATCCAATCAAACTATCAGTGTTGTAATAGTAATAATAAAGCAAAAGCAATTATAAATGATGAAACAACGTTGAGGTAGATGATAATGATATTTCTATACTTGAATTTTAGCTAGTGATATGCATTTGTTTCTACTTTTTTAGTTTTCCAAATTTTTAAAAATGAGTATTGTAAGTGGTTAGTTACTAACATCTTAACTAATTTAGTTTTGTGTTTCTTGTTTTACATTGATCGGAATTTCAATATACTTGACAATTTCGCAGCTTATGCTTAAGAGGTTGACCATTAACCGTTGCTACTTTATCCAGGCAGTGCTGCTGAAATAACAATGTTAGTGATAATATTTTTATAACTTTTGTATATGAAAATCTTTTTAACACTTGGCACACATATAAACACACACACACATATATATATATATTGTAACAGAATAATTTGTAGCAGAATATGCTGATTTATAATAGTCGCTATAATTTAAAAAAAAACTAAACAGGATATGCTTCAGTGGTTCATCATTTGTAACCGAATAAAATTAAATGTGAAATGAATTTACTATTTTTTTTTTAAGTGTCATAGTATCGGCCGGGACGCGAACCCACAACCTGGGCAACTGCCTGCAAGTGCAAGACATGAATTTACTATTGTTAGCTGATATACCATTTATAAGTAAATTAAGGATGACGCTAACATATGAATAAAAACATATACATATCATGTTTTAGTTGGGGGTTTATTGGTAACTCATTAAATATAACACCATAGCCCGTTTACAACTATCATAAACATTAATTCTGTCATGCTAATAATGAGATAAATAAATTATCCCATTTCTCAACACATTAAAACAAATATGAAAATTAATCACTGTCATCATTTAAGATTTAACTTATTTTGATATTGGAAAGTCATTTGAACCAATGAAATATACTAGCCATTATCATCAGATAAACAAATATTAGCCATAGCAACTGAATAAAATTACTGGAAAATCCATTGAGTGTATTACGTTTATCTCCAATAATAGGTTCTTTCAACAAAGAATCCTTCCCATTCCTCTTTTCATATATATAAGACCATTCGTAGTCATATGCACACACTGGCGTTATTTATAACAACTTATAAAAAAATATCAAAGAAAGTTAATAAATTGAAAAGGGACTTAATCACTTTTATTCAGCTTAGCTAATTACATGTGTTTTCCATGAGTGCCACTAGATTGTTTTAAATCTAGATAAATTTTATCTGTCCATAGTGTACTGAGTTCAAACTCATTGGGTACATTCTTTATTTCACATGGCTTAGATGACTAATGAACAACAACAACAAAAATGGCATTCTTATATTTTATCCATGTCAATAAAATTATAAGATCCCAATGTCACAAAATTTATATATCCAAGACTCTTATAGACATTACTAGCTCAGTTTACGTGACATACGATGCAAGTATACTCTTATTAATGGCTTCCAAACACACATAGTAAAGACCATTACTGATATGGATTGCTATCAAACTAGTTACTTACTTTACTTAAATATCATAATATAATGATGATGATGATGATACCAGCCATAGCTTTATAATGAATTCATGACAACAATTTATCTTTCATAAGCTTATAGGCACTTTCATAAACTCATAGGCACTTTCATAAAATCACATTATGTTAAATTGGGATTTGATTATAATACTCACTAGCATTTATATATGTTTATGATTATATTTACTTCAAATACTATTATAGCTAAAACTATAACACAATCATTAATATTTATCAGTGATGATGAATGATCATCACGCATCTTACCACATGATATTTGATTTTTATTAAACCCTTGATACTAAACATTCTAATTATTTTAAAGATTGGATTTAATGATTATTATTTATTCAATGATGGTGGTAATTTAACTAGTGATATACACCATTGATGATGATGGTTAAAACCTCTTGGGTACAACATAATTTTATTTCTTTATTATAAACCTCTAATTATTAAAAAAAAACTTAGTTATATGTCAAACATAATCCTTAAACATCCTTGTATGTAAATCAATATTCAATGCTTAACATTTATGGATGATGATGATCAATTAAAATGATAAGAGTCAAGACAAGAAAAATATAAAAATATTTTTAATAATAACTCGTAAACCAAATATGATATAATTATATTTATTAACACTTTTTTTTAATAAACTAAATTAATAAATGTACAATTGACTTTATCAAATATATATAATTAAACAAAATATCCAACTAATTTTATATATCTGTTACTACATATTTTGAAATAAGCTAGCTTAAAATGACATTAGAAAAAAAAAATTATGGAATGCTTATTTAAGACTTTTCCTACTTATTACATATCATAAAGGTAAATTTTATTTATGTATTGTGTGTGTATTTTTGTGACCTTCATTTATATGCTAGGCCCTGCTCTTCAATTTGCTATATTGAAATTAACTCTGTCTAACCTATTTTTGACTAGTTAAAAAAACAGTCACAAATGCGCACACACCCTGTGATATGTCAGAATATATATTATGTTAAAATGTGTTCCCTTATATTAGGGATTAATACATAAATCACATATATAAAATATTATTGTAACCTTGAAAAAAAAACATATCAAATTTAATATGCAAAAAGATAAAAAAAAACAAAAACATTATAAATGCATATATTTATAGGTTGCTCATTATCATAATGAATGAAGAACAATAATAATTAAAAAAACATTTTAATATTACAATATATAATAAAGAAAATAAAAAAAAATAATGAAAAATTAAGTTTAAAGATTTTAAACTGTGTTTGTGTTATGCTATGTAATATTGAGAATAACAATCAATAAACAAGCCTTTAATGTTTCTGTATCAAAAGAAAAAGAAATAAAATGCTTTGACTTTAGAAATTAAAGTTTACTTTTAAAAAGTAAGAATAAAAGATTTGTTAATTAAAGTTCAAAGTTACCCGATCATTTTCACTTCTTATAAATGTCCCAGGTTTGAATTTTCACACCACTTGCCTATTTATAGCTTCCACAGGTTGGTTTGGATTATTTTTACCATTTTTTAAAAAAAGAGTTATTGTGAATACTTTTAAATAAATATGAATTGGTTGGTTTACTTGATCCTACCATTTTAAAATGAGTTATTGTAGATACTTCTTGATAAATATGAATTGGTTGTCCTTCTTCCTTCTCTTCCTCTTCTTCCTCCATTCAGAAATGGTGAACCTTTAATAGGCCAGGAGACAAAAAAGAAGCCTCTCAGATAGCATCTGTGGTTGTCTTTAAACTCGACCATTCTTTTGGTTACTATCAAACAGTATATGAGTCCATAGATAGATCAGTGAGCTAACCCATAGATGACAGGTTTCAAGGAACAAGAATTACGAATTAACACAGCATTCGTATGATTTCAGAAACAGTCAAAATATATATAAGAACCATTATATGTTATATTAACAACCTCTGTAAAGAATTCAATTTAAATCCATCTCTTTTCTTTAAACTAATTTTGCTGTAAATTACTTATATAAGCGCACATCTTTTTCTATGCTGGCTTTCAAACAAGAGTCATATTTTCTTCTTTAATTTTTTTTAAAGAGAAAAAACAAATCAAACAACTTCTTCTGAGTTTAAAACAAACTTTAACTTTAACAGCCCATTTCTTTTAGTTTAAAAGAATTGCACATTCGGCAAGAGAAAAAAAACCTTTAAAAGACTGCCTTCCAAAAACTACATATTGTTAAGTGACTCTCTTCAAAGCAAAACCAAAAACTGAACTGTCCTTCTTAAAATTATTAACTGAATGCCTCTCAAAAACTGCCCCCCTCTATATATTTCAATTTCTGATCAAAGAAAAAAAAATCTATCAAAACTAATTGTGATTTTGGAAATAGCAATCAAATCTCACCTAGACGGTTTTAAGTCATTAACAAAAAAAAAGATTAATAATTATTTATTCTGTCTAAGCATTTCCTCTCCTTTCTTAAGATAATCTAAGGTACAGATTACATAAAAAACAGTTTGTAATCTATAGTCCATAGAAATATGTGTAAAAAGAAATGCCTATGTTTAAAAACAGCTGCACTCATTCTTTGACACTCTTTTACACTTTTTTTATACATGTGCCTAGTTTATCTACTAATCGTTTTTACATCTATCTTAGCAGTTTTTCTTTTTTTCATTTTACAGAAATAAAACTAAATAACTGAATATATTAATTATTTAATAAAATAATATATCATTTCTTATAACATTCTTTCCATTCACTACTGCTTATTATTAATTATCTATATAATAATACCTGCACACATAAATCTATATATAAAAGAAAATTTTTTTAAATTAAAGAATATATATATATGTGGGAATGAAAACATATGTGTACAATATATATATATGTGGGAATGAAAACATATGTGTACAATATATATATATTGTACCGGGTTTGAATATGTGTCTATCAAAACACCGGTCTCTTAGACAGAGAAGAACATGCTCGGAGAGTATGTATGCCCAAACGATAGCTATAAAATATATATAACTAGCGTTACATTTCCAGGACATAACTTCTCAGCTGTTGAGTTCAACACCACATTCAAAGCACTTTTTTTTGTTTGTGTATAAACACGGGCGCCAGCTATCTATTCAAGAATGAATAAATAACACACTTTGAACAATGGCCACTAACTCCACAACTAGCTCAGCTGTTTATAATTACCAACAGATTATACATAATTAGTGGTGAAAGAATTGATAAAAAGATTTGTAAAAGAATTGATAAAAAGAATTGACCGACAAATAAAGTTTAATTTTAAAGACAATTTATTAACTAATATTTACTAATTTTAAACATTTTATAATTCTAATAAAACACACACATATTTTAAATTAACATTTCTAAACTAGTTTAAATATTTTTGTAGATTTTAATAATAGAACATTGGTATTTATCTAATTTAACTAATAACACAGATATAATGATCACGCACATATTAACTCATACATTCATATATATAATAATAAAGTATTACATAGCATTTGAAACTTAAACACACATATCAATAGTTCATTTTATGTATGATATAGAGTTCATATAATTAGACTCTTGGAGGATTCACATGAATTAATGCAATGCAATGGCTATTACAGTATAAATGAAAATAAGCAAATGTTTTACCTAGGATTTTGAACGTAGATTTAGAACTTTGTTTTCTTCTTCCATTACGAATACTTCCAGCTAGCTGGGACTTTTCCTTGATGAGTTTCATTATTCTTCATGATTATTATTATTGGAGACAATTAGATACTGACGGAGATTTTCTAAGATGTTATGCTGACATTATTTCATGGGCAGATCTTGCTGTTTTCATCGGACATCAGGCTGTGGGGAGGCGTGAATTTCCCAAAACTGCTCAGCACTGAATTTTGTTTCTGGATACAATTAACTCAACTGATGGTCTTCTCTTGACTTAACTGACTCAATTAATTTCTGAACTCAACTGATTATCCGATAAAATTTTACTATTTATACCTGCAAAGTGTTTTTCTTTTTGATATCCTCCGGCAATATCTGTTGTCAAAATTTCATTGATAATCCTTTGACAACGTGTTTTGGAAAATTGTTTAATTAGTAATAGCCATGCAGAAGTGTTTTTTTATATTAATAATTAATTAATAGCCATTGCCGTGTTTTTTAATGATAATCTTCTTTAACTTTCATTTATTACGCATACATTTATTCTATTGTTGACAATCGCACATATATACGCACATATATTACTAGTTTTAAGATTACTTTTTTTTTAATTCGAATGAAAAAAGATTTGTATTTTTTAAACTTTAAATTATTTATATTTTACGAATACTAATAAGAAAACTCTTTACTTCCTTTTTATAAAACCTTTAGTTTAACTTTTCTAACTACGATTCCCCTCTTTTAATTAATCAATTTTTACTTTTATTTCAAAAACTAATGATAGAAAACTATTTGACTCTTATCTTTTTCAAAAACAAACTGTAATAAACTCTTCAATATTTAATTTTACATTTTTCTTTTACGAAAGATTATTTTAATAATTTTTTTAGATAAAATTATATGTGCCAATTTCAATATTGCTACAATATATATATATATATATATATGTTCATTAGGTACATGACTTACTCATAGGTGGGGATTCCATATATATAGAAATCAACAATTGATAAGTTTGTAAAAAATTAAGAAGAATTTAGTGTATATAAGAACATGAAATTAATAGTATTTATTTAGAAACAAACATGAAATTAATATTGTACATATATATTGGATTATCTTCATTTAATATTAAGCATTGAATGTCTTTAGAAAAAGTTAACTTTATTTAAATCTTCCAGTTACATTTAACTGATTGTAATACCACACGTTAGTATATGCACAATGTTATTCTTCTCTTTTTTAAGTGTTGCTAGCCTGATTAGGACCCTTAGATTCTTTAAATATTGAGTTTTAAGGTAACACTGTAAGCACTGAACCATCCTGCTAAAGGGAATAGTCAGTAGAATTTTATATATGTATCTGAGGTTCATCATGATTTCTCCATTTTTGGTTTACATAATGTATAGGCACACTGAGTTGACTCATGGATTTATTTACCATCGTCATGGTGTCTTTGAATTTTCTTTTGTACTTTTTCCTCTCTATCCAATATTTTGTATTTTCTCAATTGAATATACATTCATTGGTATATACATGGTCAGCTACATTAGACACATCTATTTTCTCTCTTCTAATCATCAGCTTGTGCTGCAGCAATCACTTTTCAATGGAATGATTGGTCTCCCCTATATACATTCTTCCACATTCACATGGTTATTCATAGATGCAATTTTTGCTTTTCAGAATTTCAAGTTTAGGCTTTGTAGATGTTATAATTTTTTGTAGTATGGCATGACATTGGAAAGCAGTTCTGATGTTATACTGATTGCAGATTTTCTTTGATTTATCTGCTATTTTTGGGATATATGAATGTAAATTAGTGTATAAATAATTTGTTTTTTCTGTTGGATATTTTTGTTATTGAATACTGATGGATGACCATTTTTATAATAGTTTATTTTACATAAATCTTCATTGGTTTCTGAACAAATGTAATTATCTCTGTTCCATAGTCATAGTATATCTCCATGTTTTGTGTTTCTGATGTGATTGGATGTATATGTTAAACATTTTCCTATAGTGTGGATTTTCTGTAGAGTAGTTTTGATTTTGTCATGTGGGATTCTTGTTACAAAATCATCTAAGAATGCCAATTAGTGTTATTCTGATTCTATTGTGAATTTAATTGAAGATGTTGTTGATGTTTCCAGAAAGTTTGTACCAGTGTTCCAGTATGTGGCCATACAACAAATGTATGTCAACATAGCAAAGCCAAATTTTAGGTGGATATGGAGTAGTCTTTATGGCTGTGGTTTCAGCTTCTTCCATATAAATATTACTAATTGGAGATGGCAGTGGTGAACATGTTGTTGGAAGGCTTCTGCAGAAGTTAATAGTTCTATTATATTATCAATAAGAAAAGTTGTTCTGGTTTGTAAGCTATTATCACCATTTAATCTTCTTTCTTACAATAGACAATTTGTAAATAAACATTCCGCATCAAACTTTACTAGATTGTCAGGTCCTTCAAATTTCATATTCTTGATTAATTCAATAAAGTGTCTAGAATGCATGACAAATAACTGGATTTTGTATGTCAAAGTATTAAGAACTTTGAGATGAAGTCCTGAAAAATCTTGGCAAGATGAATTTCTAGAACTAACAATAGGTCTTAATGGAACATGATCCTTATAGACCATAAAGATGAGAGAAATTTTGTTGAAATATGGTTAATTTACTTTTTTTTGAATCAGTGAAATATTTGTTATGCTTTCTGAATAATGTTTGTTTCTGTACTCAGTATCGGATTTTTTGCTACTTTTCTGTATTGGTCTGCTGTGTCCTTTTACTTTGTTGTCATAATCAGTTGCATCCATTACAATTGTTGCAATACCTTGATCAGAAGGGAGAATGATTATAGATTTATCTACTTTGAGAGATTTAATTGCTTTTTTCTCATCATAACATATGTTTGACTAAATTTTTGTTGCTTCTCAAGTGTTCTTTTTATTCTCCAGTGTAATTCTAATGCGTTGTCTAAAGACAATTTTTGATTGACTTTTTTAGTGACAGATATTATATCTAACAAAAGGATATCAGATGTTGTGATGGAAGAATGTATATTAATGAGACCAATTGCCCCACTGAAAAGCAATTGCAAAAGCACAAACTGATTAGAAGAGAGAAAACAGATGTGACTAAGATAGTAGACTATATATGTACCAATGAACATGTATAAGTTAAATTGGGAAAATACAAAAATATTGGATAGAGAGGAAAAGATCCAAAAAAGAAAATTCTAAGAAACTGCTCACATGACAATGAGGAATAACTTCATAAGTCAACCTACTGTGACTACACATAATAAATAAAAAACACTCATCAACTTTGCTCCTAGAAAAAAGTGTGAAATCAGATAAGTATATAAAATTTCTACTGACTTGCTTTTGGCAGAATGGATCAGTTGGTTAGAACATTACCTTAAAGTTCAATATTCATATAATTAAAGGTCAAGGTTCGATTCCCATGCTAGTACTATCATTGGTCAGGTCAGCAACACCTGAAGAAAGAGAGAATACCTCTCAAAACACTGTGCATACACTAATCTATGTGCTATTACTAACAGTTGAATGTAATTGGAAGATTTAAATAGTTAAATTTGTTTAGACATTCAATACTTAATATTAAATGATTGAAATAGTTCAATATATAAATACAGATAAAATACCATCATCACAAACTTTCAGAAAAACACATGAAATTAATATATTTTCTTAATGGAGATTGATTAAAAAATGTAGTAAAAACATGAAAATAATAAGTTACGGAAAAAATTAAGTGAGAAAATGGAAAATATGTTTAAAAATAAAACATTTGATGCTTTACATTGGTATGACTGAAGTTGTAATATTTGAATTTGCATAATCTAGACTATTTCAGAGTGAAGTGCCCATTTACTTTCAGTAAAAAAAATCAGAATATCTCTGGTACTACACTTTCTATTGTTAACAATACACCTTGTGGAGGGGTGCAATTATAGACATATGACCAAAGATGTAAAAAAGATTCATAATCCCAAAGATTGACATTTTGTGCTAGACCAGCACTCATTAATGGGCTGAGATTACAGTTTCTTCCACATATCTTTATCATTATTTAGTATATAAAGATAAATAATTACTACTGTTTAATCGATGTGTCAAATTTACTGTCCTCCCAATATTAATAATTTTTATTAGTCATTCATTAGACTAGAGATTATCCACTTAATGAATATTTCTGGAGTGGCATTTTTATATTACCATTCTTACATAAGATAGGGACCAATCCTTAGCCTGAGTGATAATGGTGTAGTGAAAATGACATTATAGAAGTATTCATTAAGTGGATAATTTCTAGTCTAATGAATGACAAATACAAATTATTAGTAGACTATCTCTGATGTCTTGCTTGAAGCATTCTTACAGCACCACCAGATGATGCAGAATGGAAATAGTGACAATCAAAGTCAATTTACAATTTTTTAATTGAACATTTTTCTGTATATTTGAGTAGTATAAGATAATTTACTTTAAAAACAAATATAAAAAAATAGCCTTTGTGAAAATAAAGTGCACATTTATTTGAAAACAAAGCAAAATGGTAATATTCAGGTGAATGAAAAAACATCTGGTATTTGAATTTTCATAAAACAGTCATTTAACATAATTTATCACAGACCTGAATGGGCATTCAATTTTAATAATGGTACAAAAAATACTGGTAATCAGTAGCGTCAATGAAGATCAATCTTGAGTTTTTTTAAAAATATTTCATTTTATTTTGAATACATAAATAATTTTATATGTTTACCATTGCTTCAAAAGTTTTTTTTGTGTGCTTTTTTTGTTAATTCTATTGAATGTAGAATTGCATTTTTTTTTTACTGAAGAATGAGAGCTATCTACAATTTCATTAGAAATGTTTTTGCTTTGTTATTTGTTCCTGTTTTGTGGATTCACTTTTTTAATATATATTTGCATATATTACTGACAGTTATTACATTTAGACATGTACTTATCTGTTTGGAATTAAATTTCTTATGAATTTATTGCTGATCACTAATATTATTTATAATATGGAAGTATGTTGTCACCATTTTTAATATATTTTCTTCCCAAATATTTGCTTTTTAAATAAATTATATTATTTTCATGTTTTCAAATATATTTAAGAGCTTGTTTACTAGTCAATGTGATGTGACATGATGCATTGTGACTTCTTAAAGGAGTCAGGAATCTCTCAGCCACTGTTAACTACTTTAACTTCTTTTTCCATTTCTGATCCTAAGTTTTCCCATATTCATTTTTTTCCTGCTCCATCCCATTTCCACAACATAATATTTGTCAAGTTCATAGCCTTTACATCCTTTCCTCAAACCCAGCATAAAAACCAATAACCTACCTACTTTTTGTATAATCACTTTGTTTATATTTATTCTTCCACAACTTCATTACATTTAATTAACTTATGCCTAATATTTTTTATGCCTTTCTTACACAACTTGTGACCAAATCACCCACATTTTTCCATTTATGTGTACATTCCTTAAAGATCTTGTTCGAGCTCTGCCTATGTATGTACTTTTATATATTTGGCTTGAACAATTTTAATTAGATTTTAAAAATGAAAGTCCCTTTATTAAATATCTTTCACCATATATATATATAAAAGACATATTTTTCAGGTTCATGTGTTAAAAAATTTAAATATTGATATACCGACTGACGTTTTAACTTGATCACACAAGTCATCCACTGGGTGATAAAAGGTAGAAAGACGGTTGTAGAGGCGTTACGATCACTGATTTGAAAAAAAAAAACGTTCCAGTTCCATCAATAGCAAAAATGTTAAATTAAGAATGTTTTTTTAAAAAAATCTTTCCAAATAGGAGAAAGTTTGCATATATATATATATGTGCAAATTTAGTATGTGATCCCTGCCATTTTGAATTTCAAAAATAGCCAAAAATATCGTCTGACACATCTAAGTGATAAAAAAACTACACGAAAATAGGAAAAATTTAGAAATTGGGTCACGTGACTTGGAAAAACCCGCCAAAACGCACAGTTAAAAAAAAAGCCAAAACACGAAAAATTAACATTTTCTCATTTTAAATTATAAATCAAATAATTTATATATAGAGAGAGCAAGATTACTATATTTAAATCTTAATCAATAAATGCTAGTTATCATTGCCTAAAAAAGTACTTGGTAGCATTTTGATGTGGCTGATATGTGATATCTAAGGCACCCTTTCCCCCCTTATACAAATTAAAGTAATATATATGCGATATATATATTTCACACAAATAAAATTATGAGTGCGTAAAATAAACAAATAAATGAAATACGATAAATAAATAAATGGCTAGTATTTTTGAAGGAATACCTTCATTATCAAAGCTGTGGCTAAATGAATTGCGAAGTAAAACTGTTGCTATAAGAAATGCAAAGTGTATGCAAATTTAGCACACAGCAATTCATTTAGCACACAGCTTTGATAATGAAGGTAAATAAACCCAATAGCCATTTATTTATTTATCATATTTCATTTATTTGTTTTATTTACAACTTTATTTGTGTGAAATATATGTCTAATATATATTACTCAATCTATATCTAATATATATTACTCATTACAAACACAAAGCGATTATTAATTAAAATAAATATTTTAAAAAAAAAAAACTATTTACATTTATTTAAAATATGTTTTTGTTTTCCTTTGTTGGTAGTAAAACTCATTTCAATGTTAATAGATATACAGATTATAGTGACATAATCAAGAGTAGATCTGATATAGATGAAATGCAAATGAAGACTTTAATGAGTTTTATCTTCTTATATTTTAACGCGTATATATGTTTGTGTACAAGTAAGCTGTATATAACTAACTTTAATAGTGACCGGGGTAATATTTATATGTACATCCGCACATAGTAAGAGGCTTAATACGCCTTATTCGGTTCTCCCCATCATATCAAGAAAGTTACTTTTTAATTCTCAGAATTTGTATACAAAATAATTATAGAGTGGTTTGCGTATTTTTCTAAACATTTTTTAAATTATTTGTTGAGGTATGATTTTATATATTGAAGTGGTGAATATCATCTGTACGCAGATATACTTGCTTCATTTTACTTAAAACCAA
The DNA here is from genome assembly GCA_028023455.1 of Epiperipatus broadwayi. NCBI lineage: Eukaryota > Metazoa > Onychophora > Udeonychophora > Euonychophora > Peripatidae > Epiperipatus > Epiperipatus broadwayi. Next base: position 9,676,986 of record JAQFVV010000031.1, on the reverse strand, counting down.
ACTATCTCCCATGGTGTATAAAATGTAATATTAAAATCCGCACACATTTGTAATAGGTGCATGTGTGTATATATAATATTATGGCATCTTTCTAAAGCTAAAATCTAAATTATTTAAGTTAAGCATTTTACAGTTAAAAGAAACATATATAAAAACTGAAAACCATTAAATAAGAATGTAAAAGTAGACAATGGGAGAGGGGAAGAAATATATGTGTGGTGCATCTTTATCCACAAAGGCAATCTTGAAAATAGCTACAGTCAAACACCTTTGGATGTTCAAAGGTGTCAAATGTAAAATAAAACAAAGAGCAGGAAACCAAATGGTCGACCAGTAGGTGTGAGGAAGTGAAGAGCAAAGAGTACTGTAATAAAAATAATGGCATAATATTATATATACACACAAGCACCTACAACAAATGTGTGCAGATTTTAATATTACATTTTATACACCATGGGAGATAGTTTGGTTTTAAGTAAAATGAAGCAAGTATATCTGCGTACAGATGATATTCACCGCTTCAATATATAAAATCATACCTCAACAAATAATTTTAAAAATGTTTAGAAAAATACGCAAACCACTCTATAATTATTTTGTATACAAATTCTGAGAATTAAAAAGTAACTTTCTTGATATGATGGGGAGAACCGAATAAGGCGTATTAAGCCTCTTACTATGTGTGGATGTAGATATAAATATTACCCCGGTCACTATTAAAGTTAGTTATATACAGCTTACTTGTACACAAACATATATACGCGTTAAAATATAAAAATATAAAACTCATTAAAGTCTTCATTTGCATTTCATCTATATCAGATCTACTCTTGATTATGTCACTATAATCTGTATATCTATTAACATTGAAATGAGTTTTACTACCAACAAAGGAAAACAAAAACATATTTTAAATAAATGTAAATATTTTTTTTTATTTTTTTTTTAAAAATATTTATTTTAATTAATAATCGCTTTGTGTCTGTGTTTGTAATGAGTAATATATATTAGATATATATTTCACACAAATAAAATTATGAGTGCGTAAAGAAAATAAATAAATGAAATATGATAAATAAATAAATAGCTATTGGGTTTATTTACCTTCATTATCAAAGCTGTGTGCTAAAAAAATTGCTGTATGCTAAATTTGCATACACTTTGCATTTCTTATAGCAACAGTTTTACTTCGCAATTCATTTAGCCACAGCTTTGATAATGAAGGTATTCCTTCAAAAATACTAGCCATTTATTTATTTATCGTATTTCATTTATTTGTTTATTTTACGCACTCATAATTTTATTTGTGTGAAATATATATATATCGCATATATATTACTTTAATTTGTATAAGGGGGGAGGGGGTGCCTTAGATATCACATATCAGCCACATCAAAATGCTACCAATTACTTTTTTAGGCAATGATAACTAGCATTTATTGATTAAGATTTAAATATAGTAATCTTGCTCTCTCTATATAAATTATTTGATTTATAATTAAAATGAGAAAATGTTAATTTTTTGTGTTTTGGCTTTTTTTTAAACTGTGCTTTTTGGCGAGTTTTTCCAAGTCACGTGACCCAAGTTCTAAATTTTCCCTGTTTTCACGTAGTTTTTTATCACTTAGATGTGTCAGACGATGTTTTTGGCTATTTTTGAAATTCAAAATGGCAGAGATTGCATACTAAATTTGCATATATATATGAAAACGAATAAAATATTTAGTCCTAAATATTTAATATTTTGATAAGATTAAATTAAGTAAAAATTTAGATAAAGTATTAATAAATATCACAGTAATTTAACAATAATTAAGGCAGTTAACTAATTAAATAAGATAAAAAAATATAGAAATATATGGATAAGCCAAGAATGTACATGTGAGATAGATATCAGATTAATAAACAACATTCAAAAATCATTGACAAGAAAAAGGTATAAAAAGAGCTTAAAATCTTTTGCCTTTTATCTTGATTAAATTTGACTTTTCTGGTATTGCATTGCTCATCATTGATCTTTTCTTTTTAAATCAGAATCAAACCAGTGGACTGATGTAAAGTGTGAGTAGTTGAAATATATAAACTATGTATTGATAAATTATCCAGCAAAGACCTATAATATTTCACAAAGATGAAAACTAATCTTGTAAACCAGAGTTAAAAGTAAGCCCATCATTTTTTGAAAGTTATTTTCTATTATTCAAGATGTCTGTCTACCAAATCTAATATTAGATGATAAAGAAAATATATATGTGTACACAGGAAACCAGAGAATAAGATTGATTCTCTAACTAGTAAAAGTAGAAACTTTTTTTAAAAAAAGTCAATCCAACTCTATTCATATAATTATCCCAAGTCTGGAAACCTAAAATAACCAAGAAACCAGAAGAATAAAAACATAAAAAGTTAAATCTGTAAGAATCAAGTCATCAAGGATCCAAAGATGTAATACTGTGATCTCAGAGTTAGACGATTTTTTTTTATTAATAGGTATAAAATATATAACTAAAATACATACTCTCAAAACATCTGTATTTTGTTTTATTAATTAATTTTTATTATTATTATTATCATATTGTGGATGAACTTTTATAGTATATAGTGACAACTAGAAAGCACATGTGCATTAGCTTATTGGTATTACAGTTTATAAAAACATTGTGCTATATAAAATAAATGTCTAGTATAAATTTCTGTAAATATTTAGGGCTAATCCAATTATTATATATTAATAAATTTGATTTATTAACTAATTAAAAGTACTCATTAGTCTTTGTTCCATAAAGTTTTCACAATAATTGAAATACAGAAATAGTGGTTAGTATTATTATTTTACAATTGTTATTATTTGATTAAAAATAAGCAATGATTAATGTTGCTATATCAAATAAATTATTACTCTGTGATGTATTGCCATGTTAACCTGTTTCAGTTGTTAGTTAATGGGGGAGTTAAACATTAAAAAAGGTAGGAAGAGTTTTGAACCTCACCTATAAATGTTTCTCATTATAGAGATGGTGTCCCAATTTGCAGTGTCATGGACAGATTAAAAGTAAATAATATCTATAGTGAGATTATAAATAAATTAATACCTATGGTAATATGATACTTTCTCTACTTGAAGCTGCTTTGTGGGAATGATGGTCAGGAAAAATGATTGCATATCCAGTCTGACTATCATAATTGGTTAGGATATTAATTTAAGTATATTCAGTAATTGTTCTTAATATTCCATTCATCTCTAGGTAATAAATTTATATAAATATAAATTATATAAAGATATAAAAGGGGAAAACCAGGTCCTGTTACATTTGGCATTTCAACATGAGGGTTGGTAGTGGAATATCCCTCTTCCCATTACATCTCTTTGTTTTTCTTCTGGCCATCTTTATTTGTGTATTAATTTTCTCTATACCACACTAGCTCAATATTAAACATACAATATCATTGCAAGAGGGCATCAATTCTTTATGGGGCTTGAAACATTCCACACATAACTTTATAGAATGGACTCTAGGGATGAGTATAAGAGAATGGTTTTAACATTGAGAAATATAAAGAAAAATACACTCCCAATGGCATTGCTATTGTGAAGACTCTCCCACTACCATTTTATTATGATCATTGAGAAAATCCCCACAACAAACAATGACTACCACAATATTTCCTTTAATTGATAACTTAAATTACCATTATACATTTTTAAAATCTTAAATTAATATACATTAATGAAATTACATTAATTTCACAAAGTTAATGCTATCCTATTATAATCTCTGGAATTATAAGCATTCTGCATTAAAATCCAATCTATCTATTGGATTGATACTTAAATGATTGTATTGCAAGAGGGATTTTACTGAGAGCCAACCATTTAAGGAAAACATACCAATGCCATCAATAATTGCTATAGAACACTTGTTTTAGTATAAACCAAGCTTCTTTACACTATTATTATCTATCAAGTCTAACTTGCTTAATATTCTCTTCAATTAATTGACATTAACATACTGTCAGTAAATCCTCCATAGTTACAGACTTTCAGATACACTTAATTAGTAATTGACACTATTAAAATGTTATACTGTTTTAAATTTATGATTTTATAGATATTTCAATTTAAGTTATAAAATTAGAATGTGACTCTCCAATGCATTATTGATCCCATCATATGCTCTCCATTTTGCAACATTGAACAGAAGTTCTCAGATAAGCCTGCAATTAAAATATAATAGTATCATTCTATGTGGATAATGTGTTTTCTTGATGTGACCTTGTGATAGGAATGACTCTTGGACACAATGAGACTAATATTACACAGTTAAAGTAATGTTCTTTTATTTACAATAAGAATGATAAACAATAACATCATATACATACTTGGTTAAATATTTCATAACAATAACAAAAAAATTAACAAAGATCAAACTATTTATGCATAGATAACTTATTTACATTTTATATAGATAATCTTAGCATTTCTGATATCCAATCACCCTTTTCCTAGTTTATATTTCTCTTTTAAAATTATTAGTTATTGCTTTATTATTATTTATGATTTTATACTAGTCTGCTATGTACATCATTTATGAATTAATCAATTCCTTCATAGTCATTTACATTTGTGTTTGAAAATTTACATTCTAATCACATTACAAAGTTCTTACTGATGTGATAAATATTCTTTATTATATTATGACAATCATTTTATCTCTTCATTCTACCTCTTACACTCATTTTTTATTTTGATATTAGATCTCAGTATTTCATTCAGAGAGTCACTTATTCTAGTAATCATTCCACTATATATGATCTTTTGTTTTGTACGTGATTCTATTACTTGTGGACCACTTTATCCAGACCTAACTAGAAAATCCATGCAATCCTTCAAAATTTCATCCCTACCTTTAATACAACACTGGATTAATACTTACTTTAATTTTAGAAAAGTGAGCCATTGATTTATTGGCTATTACCTTAATAGAGGGATAGGAGTTTCATTTATTATGTATTATTTCATTAGGTAATCATTTTATTAATGGATTTATTCCAATTCTACACAGGCTTCTCTAATAAGCACTTACAGTATTTAAACAATCATTTTTTTTATTGAAAAATCTTTCTATTTCTTTCTATAAATTATGTGAGCATCACAAAGGTTTAACTCCGCTAACCCTTCATCCATTTTTCAGGCCGCAATTCTATATAGACTATCCCAGGAATTTGACTCATTCTATTGCAGTGTAGGCAGCCTTTAATATTCTATTTTAGATCTCTCCTATGATCTACTCTTCTCATGCAATATTTCTACCTATATCTACCATCATGTCTTGAAACAAATAATCTATTTGTTTATTATTACTCAGATGTTCTAGATAATATTTATTTTTATTAATAAATGAGATTCTAATATGGTCTTACATCACACTCACTCATCCTTGCAATTATTAACATTATATTGTATATATTATAATCCGATCAGAATATATATATATACACATGACTTAAATATTATTCCCGCACCCATACTCTTTCATATTATAATTCCTGAATATACGTTGTATAACTAGTTGTTTTTAAAACCCCTTTTTTTTCTCATTCATATGAAAATATTAGCGTTAGTATTTTTTATGTGAAAATTTTTTTTTATCACTAATAAATGTAAAGTTAATATCACTTTTACTTTATTATTATTTTTTTCCAAAAACATTTTTTGTAACATTACTGTCATTACCGTGTATGTAAATTTTGTTCTTAGCGCTGAGGGTCTTTCCTCTCTTCATCTTGCTCTATACATGGAAATATAAATAAAACATTAAGCATACAAATTCAAAATGGCCGCCAAGTGCATACTATATCAGCACCTTATTATTATATCTTTTCTTTTCAGTTCCTACTTTAAAACAAGTTTCTTTAATATTTAGGCAATTTTTTTTCTTCAGAATTTCTCCTTCTATGGTTATTTACTATACTAGGAAGGTTTGTAAACATATTTTTAATAAGTTTGTCTAATTCTTGAGCTCCAAATATGTTCATTTTCTGACTTAATTTCCTACCCAAAGCTATACAGACTTATTATTTCAAGTTTATAAAAGTTTAACTTTTCTTTGACTATGAAAAATCTTAATTCAAATTTCTTTATTGGTTTTTTTTTGCTTTCAAGGAGAAGCATAATCTTTATTTCTTAAATATTAGTCAAACGAATATTTGTTTCCTCAATTTGTCATTATTAACTGAATTATTTTTAGCATTTAAATAGGTTCTTAGGCTAAAAAAATTTAATTCTCTTGAAGATTTTAGATTGCATACTCTTTTTAAATGTATAAACTTGGATAAAACGAATGTCTCCCCACGTTAATGCAGGTAGTCTTTTTTTTTAAAACTATAACGTTGTTTTTCCTTTTTTGGCCATTCTGGCAAGAATAGCAACTTTTGTTTCCTTGCTTAAGCTGATCCTAGCTAGCATTTTTATTATAAATAGATTGCAACGAAGTAATTGGTTTACTCACTCCATAGAATTAAAAACTTTTTAAAAAATATTTCAATTCTTTAGATAAATACAATTTTTTTAAAAAAATTAATTAACACTTCAATATTTTAACTTTTATAACACAAAAAAAACAAACAAAACAATACTATCAGACTTTAATTTTTTTTTTTTTTTAAAAAAAATCGTCTGATGTGTTTTCTCTTTGAAAAGTAAACCGGGAAAATGTGACATTAGAGAATCATTTATTGAAATCTGATTGGTTGACTCTCCCATCACTTTCTACAACTTTTTTTTAAACAAAATGTTTCTGGTATTTCTGTTTGAAATAATATTGAATTATAAAAATTTAATAAATGAAATTGATTTAAATCAAAACTTACAAACCAAGTTTTATTTCAGGTTGTATTTTGAATCTGTAATATGATTAATTAATTTAACCTATAATCTTTATAATAAATATATCTACTTTATTACGATAATTTTTAAAATTAAATTATTATTTTGTGATAAATAATTGTTCTTTCTTTCGTGGAATACAATTCTATTTTTAACTTTAGAAGAAACTTGATATTTTTTTGTTTTGTTTGATATTTATTAAAGAAACTTCGCGTTAAATAATTCAAAATCAGATTGTTACGCAACGATGTTTATTAAGATTTACCACACTTTTAAATTATACAGCTAGAATTATTAAAATTTATATTAAGTATTAAAATTTATATTAATATAACTGATTATATATAATAACAATTATTAATCTCTACAGAATTATATTTTTAAAATTGTACATATTAAATCATTTATAGTTATAATATCCAAGTTTATAGATTTAATATTATCTTGATTATAAATTTAAAATTTTGGAATTATAATTTAGTTTTTATATGCCATTCTGACTATGGATAACCAATCAAAAGGTTACAATATATAGATAAATATGGTTGCTTATTATTTGTCAGAGATCAATATATATATATGATTTAAAGCTCTCATATTACAATTATTACAATATAAAGCCGGACAGCTGCTAATTAGGTGACCACATTATTTACAATGAAAGTATTGCAGTTTGAGGCCATTTATAACAAGAAATAATGTTGCTTCTTGATCTGTAATTTGTGTTAGAATATTTTTGGGATTTATGTTCTCTACTAATTTTACCTTGAATCTATAACTGTTAGTTAGTATTGGGATGGATGTATTTTTCATATAAATAGACTGAAAATCTATCACCTCCTCAAACAGTTTCATTAATTTAGTAAAATCTGTGTCAGAGTAACCTAGGTAAGTATTTGTAATTAGGCCAGTAAGAATGTTTTCTCTATTGGGGTTAACTATAACTAATGCATATTGTCGGAACATTCATTTACAAATTCAATAGCCAAATAACGTGGATTTGGATGGTCTCCCACACAAACTATCAAATTTTCATAGTTTTTTCTTATAAATGTCTTCGAATAGTAATTCTCTAGGGAATCTGTAGAGTTAACAGTTCCTATTCATAATTGCTATGACAATAAAGCATTCTGTGAAAAAATGTTTAAATGAATTGAAAAGATCCCTAGATATGGTTTGATTAAAGACTTCAGAGATTTTTATAAGGCTATCACAAGACTAGGGCTCTTTTGTAATGATAACATTAGTTTCAATAGTTTTTGGGGTAAGATCTAGTTTCATCAAATCTCCTGCTGCAGAACAATGAAATCTAGGTGTTTGCTGCATTTTCTTTGAGAAAAACAATTGTGAATTATTTTCACTTTTTTAATAATATTTATCAATGATTGTGACTTTGCAACTTGTGCATAGGAAATTTTAAATGTGTTTAAGCTGTTGGACATCATAGCTGGATGCTGGACATCTAAATCCATTATGAAATTGATCTGAGTTGCACTTTTGTATTTCTCTTCTTTTTTTGATTTATCTTTTAGTTTTTTATCTTATAGTTATTAGTGGAACAAAACTCCTACTTGTTATCGGTATATTTTATGATATTCTAGTAAATTGATGAGCATGATCTGATGTGATGTGATGTACTGTGACTTCTCCTTAAACGGAGTCAGGAATCTCTCAGCAGCTATGCCCAGAGAAACCTGGTAGCCACTTTACCTTCCCTTTTCCATTGTCCACCCTAAGTTTTCCCATAATCTGCTCCACCCCATTTCCACAACATAATATTTGTCAACTCCATGATCTTCATATCTAAATCCCCCTTATCCTTTCCCAAACCTAGCATAAAAACCAATAACTCACTTTCTGTATAATCACTTTGTTCATATTTAACCTTCCGTAACTTCATTATTTGAACCCTTTCTGCTTCCAAACATTTACATTGAAGTAACAGATGCCTAATATTTTCTATGCCTTTCTTACACAACTTGCAGACTAAATCACCCATATTTTTCCATTTACATGTATATTTCCTTGTTGCTAAAGATTCCATTCGAGCCTTAAACAATAAACTACTTTCCTTACTATTATCATAAATGAACTCCCACCCAATGTTCCGTTTATTTCTAAATATATTTAAACTCATTTTACTCTCCATACTAGTTCTCCATCTCTCCAACTCCCTATTCTTTATTAATGCATCTATTTTTCTATCCCATTCCTTACCACTATAACACTCAACAATTCTCCTAACACAATCATCCCATCTTTTGTACAAGTATACTGACATAACTTTTTTATCCAAATCTTCATACTGCAATACCTTTCTCACCCATCTTGTTGCCCGCCCTTTGCTTTGTAACCCAATTGAATACTATTTTGGCTATTTTTTTATTATCCATAAACTGCAATCTACCGAACATTTTCAACTTGCTTTTTGCATCCCTCATATAAAGACCTGACCATCCCATTTCTCCTTGGATTGCATCCTTTGCTGTCCATACCTCATCATGTAATCCATGTCTTCTTATTTCCCTTTGTACTTTTTCTAAGCAATCTAACACCCCTTTACTACCACATAATGCATCATTGCCATATGTTAACTCTGCTACTGCCACTTCCTTCCATACAATTCTAGCTACATCATATTTATTATATGAAAACACTGTTAATTTCTTTATCAATCCCTTTCTTTTCTTTGCTTCATTTATCAATTTTTTCTTTCATTCATTCAAGCAATTTTTCTTATTACTCAAGATGATTCCCAAATAGCTATATCTATTCACCACACTTAACTTTATATCCCCCAATAAGAAATCTTTGTCTTCTCTTTCCCCAGTATTAACCATCATTATATTTGATTTTTCTTCACTAAATTTAATCCCCATATCTTTACCCACCCTTGTGCATGTCCTCAGCATAACTTTTATATCTTCTCTTCTTTCTGCACACAAAAAGAAATCATCCACAAAAAAAGACCCAACAATGTATATACTCTTTTGCCACCTATTAACGGTATCTCTATCCCTCTTCCTGGATTTTCTATTTCTCTCTCCATTTCACTCAAATACAACATAAACAAAATATGTGACATAGGGTATCCTTGCCTCAGTTCCACCCCATTTTTAACTTTAACTGATTCTATATCCCCTAATTGATATGTATAGTAATTATTTTCATATAATTTCTTAATAACACTCACTAAAGCTTTATCCATTCCCAGATTTGCTAAACTTATCCATAATCTATTTCTATTTACTCTATCATATGCCTTCTCTATATCTATAAAACTCATATATATCTGTCTACCTGAATTCCTACTCATATCTATAAGTTGTGTAACTACAAATAAACTATCTCCTATACGCCTATCTGACCTAAATCATAAGCTAGAGGCGACCTCTGGTGACTTGATATTTTTATTATTATTATCTAGGTATTTATTTATTCATTCATCATTAATTATTTATTAAAGCAGTTTGAGCTTGATAGTTATTATCATTTGATTATTGCATTCACACTGGTAGATTACAATATATATAAAACATAATGAATGCCAGTATCTTATGTTCTGTTGTATTCTTAACAATGAACAACAGATAAATTAATGGAAAAAATTTTTTTTTAAAGAATACAACAATGCCAATTTTGAACATAACCACAGATGGTATAATATGTAAATATTATCAAATGATTGTAAGAAGATATTAGGAATGATATACTATCAATCATCCATAAATCACTATCAAGATAATTACAATCATTCATCAGAAAACTTTGCATTATATATAGTCAAAAGAAAATACATTTAAAAGTGGTTTTAGTATAATGGTTCATGTCAGAGTACTGAGAGAAGTTATAAAAAGCAAGTTCCCATTATGCTTTTTATTGGTATTATCAAAATAAGAACCTGGATCACTGTTTTATTTTGAACAATATTTATCAAAATGCAATAGCATTAATTAAATAACATGGTGATATTAAGATTTCATTCTGAGAATGTACAGCAAGATGATTTCATAATTCCAAAATATTTTTTACTAGTTATATTTTATGAATTAGAAATGGAAAATTATTGAAATGAAAATTATTTAAGCATTTGGATTTTGTAGATGATACTGTTGACTTTACAAATAATGCTTCAGAGCCTTAGAAAGTGTTGCAAGAATTATCACTGATAAATAAGATAGTAAGATAAGTCCTAAAAATGGTATAGCTATTTTTAATGGTTTTATTAAAAAAGAAAATAAAGATTAATAATCACCAATTAGATGTTAGCTACTACAAATGTCTTGGTCAGTATATAAATACATATGGAAACTTAATGAATGAAATTAATTATAGCATTAAACTGGGATAGAATGTTATTGATAGAAAGAATTTAATATTAAAAAGAAATATAACCATGTATTTGAATGGAAAGGTTTTTTTATTATCTGTATTTACCTATGATCAACACTTGGCCACACAATAGAAAATCAATATATAGAATTCAAACCCTAAATTAAATATGAAGTGATGTATGCTAGGAATAACAAAAAGAGATTGAAAACTAAATATATGAGTAAGAAAACAACCATGTATCATTAATATCATGAGAGGATTAATGAATACAAATGTAACTAGGCTGTACATTTTATTGAAGAGAGGATAATAGATGAACAATTGGAAGTTTTAAATCAGATGCCAACAGACTGTAAAAGATCAAGAAATGAATCACCCAGATGAATGGATGAAATAAAAAAGTTTGCTGGGGGTGATGTGGAAAAGAGAGGCCATAGACTAGAGAAACTGGATTGAAAATGATATATACAAAACAAATGTATTTTTAAATTTGTAGTTCATAAATCATGTTTTTTTGTCATAAATTATTGGTTTTTGTTCAGAAATTCACACACACAAAAAAATCAGGCAGCAGAACTAACATAGCTGGATTGTACTTCAATGACCTCATCAAACCATGCAGGATACCACAAACAATTATCAAAAGTCATTAGAAAAATGTAAATAGACTGTTTAAGAAACACTAGGCATGTATGTCACTGATGGTTGTAATCAAACAAGTTTATAACGATTTAAATTATGAGTTTTCAATTTCAAAAGTATTTTGTTTAGATACAAATGTGATTGTTATTTTTCATTTATATCAAACAATTATATTTTATATATGTGAATAATATATCTAAGGACACTTAAGAGTTTCGAATGTGAATTCATTAATTTAAATGACTAACTATATGTAGTGTCAATAAATAGACGCACACATACTTTATATAAACTTATTGTTTGTTATAATTAAAATGTGCAAATTTACTAATAAGATATAATCCTCTTGTTTTATAAATGTTCATCCTTGAATATTATTTAAAAAATTGCTCTTTATTATGTTTTTGAATTTTATTTTTTCGAAAAACAATTAAATGGCACATATAGAGAATCCATTTGGAAGTTTTGTCATTGCTATTTAGAAATATGTTCTGAAGATGCTTTTTTTAAAAAAAAATATTTTATTAGTCTTTATTTATTTACGAATAACTTCAAATGTCCTAGTTATGCCCTGCAATATATTTTAATAATTAAATTGAAAGATTAATAAATATACAAAACTAAAAATAAAACATTTTAAATAAAATTGTTTTATTATAGTTTTGAGAATTTTTTTAAAATATTAAAATATTTTACATATGTAACATTTATTTTTAATCATAAATGAATAAATAATTAATAAAATTTGACAAGATCATTTATTATTAATATCTAAATTTAAATTATTTTTTTTATTTTTGTAGATGAAGTATATTGATAATGCAATGTATTCACGTGAGTACACCGTCAATAATGTGAGTATAAATAAAACATATATATATATGATAGATAATTTAACAAGATTATTTCATGTGTTAGATCAATTTGATTTGTGTGTGATGTAACTAGACAATAACCAATTTTAGACTAGCATTGCAAATTGTATCCCACACCATCTAATAATAATAATAATAATAAATGTATGAATCATTTTTTAAACCAAAAGTGAAAACAAATTACTTCCCATTTGGGGGTGACTTAGACAAATACTCTCACTAGATGGCATGATTTCTGTTTATAATTCAAATTTTTAATTGGTAACTTACATCATAGCTGAAATTTATCCAAAAACAATACAACTTAGAATATTAAACACTTAATATTTACATCTAAAAGTCCATGAAAGACTTACTTAATTTTTTAGATTTATCCATGTATACAATCAGCTGTAGTTATTTCAACATTATGCTAATATTTTTACCAGATTATACTTGCTTAGTAGAGATTATTTAAATGGAGTTACAAAGTTGTCAGTAAAACCCATTCTATCCAGATTATGGCAGGTATGATCCAGAAAAATTATTGATATTAATTGTAATTGAACAGGTCCTGACCTTGCATAGCAGTATACTTGATAGGTCATCAGAGTGAATGAGAAAACGTATCTAGGGTTCCCAACCATCTAGACCTGTAACCATACTGATTTCAATCTGAGATGACATGCTTACATATAAATATATCTCAGATACCTCCACACACTCATCTTCCTTCTCCATCCCTAATTTCCATTTATCCCAGAATTTGAGCTTAGGGAGCATACATACAATACTCTACTTCAGGTAAAGTTTATGTTATTTTTATTGCATCAAGTATACGATAAATCGATAAAAGAATAAAGAAAAATGCAAATGACCATCTTTAATTAATAATTATGTGTTTAACAGATTTATTCATACTTATTACAATTTATTCAATGAGAAAATATTCCAATATAAATTTGATTTATTTATATTTCTATGACTTTTCTTTGATAAATATGATTGATATTTATTAATCCAAGAGCTATTAGCACGCTCTTAATTTTACATATTTGTAAGTGCAAGCTATATATAAGTCATGTGACATCTGACTTGTTATTATTACTATCATTTAATATCAGTACAAAAAAATTTAAACTGTCATTGTTTATATATACTTGCATGATAATTTAGGATTTAGTAAATCATAATTTTTTATTCCTAACATATTTGCAGATTGATCCATGTTATATAACTTGGTAATAATATGGGATTCCCACTTTTTATTACAATCTGTAATAATAGAAAAGACCATTCATGCTAGAAGTTTTTAATCATATATACTGAAAAAAAAGTAAATGATGAAATAATTAGTATCAATAACAGATATACCACCTCCATTTTCAAGTTACTGGATTGCTGATTTATGGAAGTCAGTTATTAAGTTGATACCCTCGGTTCAAGTTGCACTTGATGGGAAATTGACATTCTGGGATGTTTATAAATTAAAATTTTCACATTATACTCCTCTTTTGACTTCATTAGGTGTTTCAGATAAAGTTCTCTTGCATAAAATAAAACTTCTTTTCATTGAAGCAAGACATGTTGATTTTGTATTTAAACTAAATTTAAATGCACTCCCAACAAGTTATTTTTTAGTGACCAGCAGAGGATTCATTAGGATTTCATCTCAATGTCAGTTGTGTAGATTATATGATGAGACAATACTCCATATTTTCTATATTTGTCCTGCTCTTAAGTTGATTAGGGACTTTATTGTTGTGAATGTCTCTCTGGATCTTAGGGATGCTCTTTCTGTTTCTAATACTCTTAAGAAGGCATCGTTTGCAGCAATAAGATTATCTATCTTTGTAACATTTTCTTTATGGTTGATGCATTGCAGGCTCATCTTTGGTCATTCTCAGGACTCGGCTCTAAGTGTCTTTATTAAGCTTCTTGATCAAGTCAACATCAAGACTCTCTGCTTTCACCTGTGAGTCTACATGATGATACTTGGGTGAAAGTGTTTCATTCTGAATGCTATGTAAATTTTTATAAAGTTTAACTGTATATTACTATGTTTAATAAATTTATTTTAAAACAACAACAAATAACAGTGTAAATATACAAGTATCAGTATTTAATGTTGGAAAATATAAAGTCTTATCTCTAATCCTGGTGTTGATCAAATTCAAACACAAGCAAGTTTGCACCTGACTCTTAATTTTATTTAATTCAAAATTAAATTACCAGTATTTCGCTCTTTTTGAGTATGTCAAGAATACATATATCCCCTTTTAATCTATGACAAATAAAAACAATAGATACATAAAATTAATCATATAATGTCAACCTAAGAGAAATCAACAGTTCTAAAGAAAAATGTCTAAAAGGATTATGTGTGTCCTTATTTCTACAGTTCATGATTCAATTGTTTGGGTTTGAATGTTTTGGAACAATCATAATAGTGATCCAAATTTTCTTTCTCATATATGTTTTGAATTGTTAAGTTCATATCTTCAGATCCAGGTAGTCAAGTTGGTACTCCTTCATCATAGATGAATAGATACTTTTTCAAGTTGAATTCATTTTAGTGGTTGCAGCTCCACAGAGAATAAATCTCTTCCCATGCGATAACTTTATACTTACTAAACCTCATATGATCACCATTTCTAAGCTCTAGGTGCAGTGCTCTCAGATCCAAGACTTCTCATTGACAAAGGCCACAAGCCAGAAACTAATCTGGGGATATTGGATGAGTAGGCACTAGATAGGGATTTTATGCATCTGGAAATCATTGATTTCTCTGGCTTGCAGTGAGTGGCACTACTGTATAGGGAGTTTTGCCTATTTTAACTTTATACTTAACAGTGCATGCTTATGTGTATTTGTTTAAATAGTTAATTAGAATCTTTGAGTTTGTTGAATAGATAGGTCTGTGCTCTTTGGAATCTCAAGTTAGAATTGGTATAACTCCAGCTAAAGATTGAAAATCTTGAAGTTTCAAATAATTTTACAGCTATTTGTGGAGTTTCCAATTTAAATTTCTTTAGTTCACTAAATTTAAATACATCCATTTTTATTTTAGCTATTATTCATGTTTGAAGAAATCTTCTAGTTTGAGGTTTTACATTGATGATGGCTGCTGATCTTTATATTCAAACAAGTTCGATTGTAGCTTATAAAAGATAGGTGTTCATTTGTCAACAAGAGTTTTTGATATGATTTTTTAAAGTAGGGTCATTTGTATATATATATATTGCTGATCACCAAAACAATGTTGTTCTTTTTAAGTGTTGAATCGACTTTTAAAGTAGTGAGTTTGATATCTTGCATGGATTTGATTATTTACTATAATGGTCATATTTATACATTCACACAACAATCCCCAGATTCTTGGCAAATTATACCAAGGCTGATGTAGATGAGGGGTTAAGACCTTGAATCTGTCTGCACCTCAGCTCCTCCACCAACACTCCATGACTTACTACCCTATGAATGACATATATGGTGCTACACTCAGAATTTCATAGTTTGCATACAGGCAGTAGCAAAGGGTGGAGCAAGAGACTCAGGGGATATTAACTAAACTACTAATATTTAAATACACACATATTATCTACAGCTGGCTAGATGATGCATTGATTAATAAGTAATACAAATATTAAGCAACTTAACTATGATTTGTAATGGATTACGAATGATACACAAAACCATTATTATAGTTTAATATATTTTAATAAATAAATATAAGTTAAATGAATACATTAAAGGACACACACAGGTGTAAAAAATGCTGAGCGATTTTAAGAAGATAATCTCATCCATTGCTCTATAATTAAAAGAGTTGATTACAATTTTATAATCTATGGTTTCTAATTATGCCTTAATTTCACTGTGCCCAGCCTATTAGGTTTGCGATGGCTAAGTT
Source organism: Epiperipatus broadwayi (assembly GCA_028023455.1). Taxonomy (NCBI): domain Eukaryota; kingdom Metazoa; phylum Onychophora; class Udeonychophora; order Euonychophora; family Peripatidae; genus Epiperipatus; species Epiperipatus broadwayi. Next base: position 9,660,356 of record JAQFVV010000031.1, on the reverse strand, counting down.
GGTGCAAGAATGATTATTTATCACTATAATATTTAATAAAAGTCATTTATTAACACTTAATGAGCTACAATAAGCTCCCATTGCAGACCATATATGTACAAATAAAATAAGTTCAGATTAATTGCTGAATATTACATTATGGAGGGATGAACTGGAGCTTTGTAGTATGACTTCAGATACTACAATGTTATATACATTACTAAAGGACTACGTGTCTCAAATATGTAGTTACTCAGGGGATTCAGTACCAAGTACTCGATTCCCATACACCATACGACTCACTGCAAATAAAGTGAACACATAGTTTGGTGATCAGAGAATTTTATAAAAAACAATTTGGACTCTCATGTTCCATCCAGTTCTAAAGAAGAACTGTCCAAAGTAAAAAGATGGGGTGGCCATTAAAACCAGAAGCCCATTTATATAAAGCATACAGCACATATGTGCTTCCTAAAAACACATTTTCCATGCTAAACATAATATTAATTAATATCTAAAATACACAAAATTCTATAGTTTCATTCCGTAAAACTCATACTCCAAGGGAGGGTTATATTGGGACTTAAGCAATATTTATAATGTGCTTTCTAACTCATTCTTGTATTTATTAACTAATTAATTTATTACGTGCAAACCTAATTATAATAACAATAATAATAGTAAGCTAAACATAGTAGCTTAATGAAAATATTTAGGTTTTCAGAGTGAGATTTGTGTGCGTGTGCTAAAAAGCAACATTTCTCAATGTGGAGAGAACCTCTAATCATTTCTCCTCCTCAACTTTATTCATAAAATCAATTTACATTCTGAACTGGGCATAGCACAGATTATAAAATAAATAAATATAAAACAAATAAGAAAGGCATGACTGCAGATTAGAAGATAGAATAATAACTGAATAAGTTATTATTAACAAGTAGTTAGAATTTTATATTTTAAATTAATAAGCAAGTTTGCAGATATTATTTTGAAAGTTAAATTACAATTTTAAATCATATTTTACAGTTTGAAATTAGCTTTTTAGCTTTATTACAATATAAAGTTCATGTGTGATTAATATTAGCTAGCTTAGAGTTTTAGAGATTCATTTATAAAGTTCTAAAAGTTATTTTAAAGAGCTCTGCAGAAAAATTATTACTGTATCTTCTTTGTTGAGGCTTCTTGGTGGATGATCATCATCATCATTCTTGGCTGGGGCTTGTTTGATATTTGTTTAAAATGTCAAGTCTTTGCAAAAATTTTCACAGCCCCTCTGATTGCATGCAAATTCCACTTTTCATAGTGTTATAATACATTAATAGTATAAAAATTAGAGACATAATATATGTCTAAAATATTTAACATGAAGGAAGCTGTAGTTAATCTCTAATTGATAGCATTCTTATGTTCATTAGAGAAAATTAAAAAGTAAATGTTATTAAGTCAGCTTTGTTTAAACAATATAGTAATAGTTTCTCTACCTCTTTTATATTATAACATTTCACATTTAACTTGTTAAATTTATTATTTTATTTGAAATAAAATATTAATTAAAAATTGTTTGGGGACACTGATTAATTTATTAACTAAGTAAAAATCTTACATCCAGTTTCTTTTTCATTAATGCTATCTTAATATAGCAACTTTATTCCATTAATTATGGTGTTTTTAACTACTGCAGCAAGCTTTTAATTTTACATTTTCTTTAATTACAGTTTATAATTATACATTTTATTTTCCAATATTCTATTTCAGATAACAGTATATAAAATTTTAATCACTTTTTAAAAAACAATTATCTTTAATATTTACAATGATAACAAATCCACATAATTTTTTGTTATATTTTACTGTTTAAAAAACACTGATTTTTGAAAGGTTTTAATGAAAAAAATAATGATTTGTTTACATTACAAATCAAGAAGTCATTTTTATAAAACAACATCTTATATATAAAATCCCTAAATGTTTGTCCCTAATGCTGTCACATGATATTCAAGTTAACATTTCTTTATTAGAGGATGTATTTTTCACAGAAAAAAAATAATTTGTTGTGCCATTAATAAACTGTAGTTTTTAATGAAGCATTTTATGCCAAGAACGTAATTTCTTCCTTACACTTAGGAAGCTTAATTTGATTATGAGCATTTAATTCAAAGCAAGTAATTCAACAAAGTCAAAAACAACTTGTTAAAGAAAAACAATGGTCTTTCTCTAGGCCACGTACATTTGATTGCAAGTAATTCTGCTAAGCAAAAAGAAAATTTGTTAAAGCAATCAATTAAACAATGGCCTTTCAATAGATGTGATACATTTCTGGTCTTAAAATAAAAATAAGAGAAGTCAAGCATGTGGTAGTCGAGAGGTCAGCAATGGCTGCTTGCTTTACAAGCAGTTGTCCTGGGTTAGCGGGTTCGCTTCCTGGCTGATGCTATGACACATGAAAAAAAAATAAAAAAAATAAAAATAAGAGAATGGTTTTATTGTTTGGGAGTGCATAAGAAATTCAACAAGTCCAAAGTCCACAAATGGAACTGATTGGCAGATCTTACCCTCTACCACTGCACAAAATATATACAGATCAAATTCACTATTAATTGCTTTTATTGAAAAAATATGGTTGAAAATAGGATGCAATAAAAAGCAAAAGAATTAGTCAAAAATTATTTTTTTATTAAAAAAGTAAAATGACCATAGGAAAAAAACTGTTACAAATATCAAACAAAAGCATAATAAAGATATGCATATTATATATATATATGCGAATGTAATAGTTCCTCTGAAATCATTGTATTATCATTGCAGTATATATCTTTAATATTTTATTTCAGTTTTCTCTTCTGGAGAAAAATGCCCATACTGATGTACCAGTAGCTGCCAATAAAAACATAAAACAAATACATATCAAATATCCTTACAAAATTATACAATGAAGAGAGTGTCATTTGCATAGCAGTTAAGTGTATTTTTTAACTTAAAAATATATAAACATTTACCAATGAATAACTTAAGTCATACATGCAAAGGAAATACCTAAATTACCTACCTGAAAATATTTCCATGTTTCATTCTATTTGAATTATTTTTGTAAACATGGCATAGAGATGTATAAGCTACTGCATTAGTGGGATTTTTGTTAGAAATTAAAAAAGACTATTCTCAGGTTTATAAATGCTGAAAAACATGAAAAATTAAAGACAGAAAATTAGTTATTGCCAATTTATGTTGGTTCATATGGCTTGCTAAAAATCTAATGAATATCATGCACCTGATATATCAACACATAAATAATAGTAAAAATTATAATAAGAAGCATAAACATTACTTATGATTGCTGCAAACATACCAATAATTTATTATTTATGTGAGTTTTAATAATATTTAATTTTATTTTAGATGAGTGTTGTTTGTAATTTGTTTATTGTTGTCTGACTATACTAGCAGTGTGTGCACTTACACATATATGAAATTTATGATTATGTAAATAAATTTCAAATATTTATTGCAAGTAGAGTCAGACAGAAAATGAACAATTTCTTTTTAAATATGCAAAATATACAATGGACTTACTCTAAGGCTGATATATGCATTATTTAGTCATATGTGGAATATGGAATTGATATATAAACTGCAGGAATCTATTTTTGTGTGTAATATATATGAGCAAACTAACATCTAAGTTTAGAATGAAAAACAAATGCACAAGCACTGGTAACGTATTATAATTTATTAATATGTGTGTAAAGCAGTTATAATCACATTTTAAGAAGATTAATCTGGACTTAGAAACAATAAAGTAATTTTCAAGTAGATTGTAAATGTATTTAATTTCATCTTTATACATATATTTGTTTTGTTTTGAGTTAATAAACTCCCATAATTTACTTTGTACATAGAGTTTTCTAGTAATAAAGTTTTCTTATGCTTATTTGGCTGGTACTGTCAGTAATACCTATCAGTACATAGCAGACTAATGCAATCAACAGTTCAAGAATCAGCTCAGCATGACATTTAAAAACAAAAGTAGGATAAAAATGAAAAATAATGACACTTCCTAATAATGCAATTAGTGAGTTTGATGTTAATGACCCATTGAATTAACAAATATATTGAAAAATAAAGAAAATACATGTTTATCAACAACATAATTGATGATAAAATGAGCAACATTAAGGTGGGTGTCCAGAAAAGTTCTGCAAGTGACAAGCTGATTCCACAATCCATAATCTTCCAAGAAAATATATCATGAGATAAAAGAGAAGTTGAGCACACATTTTAAAGCTATGACATCAAAACTGCTGATATGCTTCATATTTAGTATCAGAAGATAGAAACCATGAGAGAAAATTCAAAATTATGTCATGAAACTAAGAATATTAGATAAAAGAGTGCAACTTTAATGCTTAGTTGGATGACATAATCCTCAATGTATGATGAGTAATAATTACATATATGTTTATAGATTAATCATGATTGCATTCTGATAGATTTCTTTGTTCTAATTTACTTTTAAACTTCCAACTTTCACTTTAATATTGTCGTATGTTTTTTTTGAGATGCTGGAGTCATGTCTAAAATATCTAGGAATTAAATTTGTGTTTTTCACCCTCTACTGAGAAATGTTCCTAATATTTTTCTACAGCTTTAAAAATTCACACACATTTATTTTCTAATATTTTCATATCAAAAAAATTCAAAAGATGGCATGAAAATAGAATTATCGAGATTTCAAAGTAACTGATAGCACACAATCTTAAACAGTCATTATGAATTCTGTGATCTTGAACTTTGTGAGATTACTTTGAGAAAATATTATGATGATCTAAAAACTTGATTTTTTGGAAAGTTTATGATGATTTCTGTATTGTAATTGTGTAATAATTATTAGAAGTCAAAAATATATAATCACATTTATTTTTTGCAGAAATGTTTATTTTTAAATATAAAAGAATGTATTCTTTTGAATATTGTTATCATAGAGATTATGGTCACAGAAAATACAAACATTTAAAAATGATGTCCATTACCGCACTTAAACTAATTATCAATATTGTTAAAATTCTGAAAAACTTTTAAAACATAAATTGATATATTTAGTAGACAATAAAAATAATCCATTCAGATTTTTAAAACAAACAATTGATGTGACAGCATTTTGATTTGATTAAAATTAATTTTTAAAATAATTCCAAAAAATCAGATGTAATTTTTTAGAATTTATTTAATTTCTAAACAAAAATATCCATTGAATAAAGTTAAATTTATATAAATAATAATGTAAGTCCCAAAAGTTCGAAGCTTGAAATTTTTTCAAAATATAGCTTCACTGATGTATGTTTAGAGTGCAGCATAAAAATAAATAATAATGGTTCAATATTAAAATGAAAGATGGAAGTGTAAATCTAGTGAGAACAAAGAAATTTGTCAGAATGATAGTGGAATGCAGAGGCATAAACCATTATTATTTATCAAAACATGATAAATATTTTTGTCTAGAAATTAAATAAATTTTAAACAGTCATATTTGATTTTTAGAATTATTTTAAAAATTAAATTTTAATCAAAACAAAGTGCTGTTTCATCATCACATTTCTGATGGAGCAGATTCAAATTGTAAAATGAATGATATCATTTTTGTTTGATGTTTGTTTTAAAAATGTGAATGAAATATTTTTAATATCTAGTAAATTATTAATTTATGCTTTAAAAGTTTAATTTTTTTTTGTAATTTATATGATTGCAATCTATTCAGAAGAATATATTATTTTATATTTAAAAATAAAATATTTCTGTAAAAAATAAAAATATGTAATAATATATATTTTGATTTCCAATAATTATTATCCATTTACTATACAAAAGTGATAATAGACCATTTTAATATTTTCTTGAAGTAATCTCTCAAAGTTTGAGATCACCAAGCACATACACCCATCAATGTATACTTTGAAGACTCACTCATTTGATTATTCTAACATCTTCTGAAATTTCTTGAAATTAAAATATTAGAAAAATAAAATATATGTGAATTTTAAAGCTGAAAAAAAAAAAAAGCTTCACAAAATTTTTTAACAGAGGGCAAAAAATGCAAATACAATTTATAGACTTCCAGCCTGAGAAAGTTTTTATTAAAAAACATTAATGATATATATATATATTGAACTGTTTTCGAATATGTGCATTCGAAACACCGGTCTCTTAGGCAGAGAAGAACATACTCGGAGAGTATGTATGCCCAAATGATAGCTATAAAATATAACTAACATTACATTTCCAGGACATAGCTTCTTCTCGGCTGTTGAGTTCAACATCACGTCCAAAGCAATTTTTTATTTGTGTATAACCACGGGCGCCAGCTGCTTATTCTAAAAGAATACTAAAAGAATAGACAACGCACTTTGAACAGTGGCCACTAACTCAACGCCTAAATCCACGACTAGCTCAGTTGTTTGTAATCACTAATAGATTATACTTAATTAGTGGTTAAAAGACTTGATAAAAGAATTGTAAAAGGAGTTGATAAAAGAATTTGATAAAAAGAATTGGTAAAAAGAATTGACCGACAAATAAAGTTTAATTTTAAAGATAATTTATTAACTAACATTTATTTACTAAATTTAAACATTTTATAATTCTAATAAAACACACGCATATTTTAAATTAACATTTCTAAATAGTTTAAATATTCCTATAGATTTAATAACAGAACACTCTAATTTAACTAATAAATATTGATATAATGATCACGCACATATTAACTCACACACACATAATAATAATAAAGTATTACATAGCATTTGAAATTTAAACACACATATCAATAGTTCATTTATGTATGATATAAAGTTCATATAATTAGACTCTTGAAAGATTCGTACGAATTAATGCAATGCAATGGCTATTATAGCATAAATGAAATAAGCAAATGTTTTTACCTAGGCTTTTGAATGTTGATGTAGAATTTTGTTCTTTGGAGGCTGCTTTCAGTGAAAATGTTTCCATTATGAATGCTTACCAGCTGGCTGGGACTTTTCCTTGATGAGTTTCCTGATTTTCACGATTATTACTATTGGAGACAATTAGATATTGACGGAGATTTTCTAAGTTGTTACGTTGACATTATTTCACAGGCAGATCTTGCTGTTTTCATCGGACTTTTGAGGCTGTGGAGAGGCGTGAATTCCCAAAATCTTCTCAACACTGCATTTTATTTGTTAACTGACTCAATTAATTTCTGAACTGCATTCACTCAATAAATTTGTGAACTGATCCCTGTCCGATAAAAAAAGTCTATTTATATCTGTGACGTGTTGTCTTCGTAATATTTCCTGCAAAGATCTGTTGTCAAATTCCAGTGATAATCATTTGATAAACGTGTTTTGAAAGATTGCTTAATTAGTAATAGCCATGCAAAAATGTTGTTTGATATTAATTAATAACCATTGCCGTGTTTTTTAATGATAATCTTCTTTAACTTGCATTTATTTATAATAACATTTATTCTATTGTTGACACTCGCACATATATACGCACATATATTAGTTTTAACATTATTTTTTATTGAATGAAAAGAGATTGGTATGTTTTTCTTTAACGAAAGATTATTTTAATAATATAATTTTAGATAAAATTATATGTGCCTATATCAATATAGGCACAATATATATATATATATATTGTACCGGTCAAAACATGTTTATCCATCTAACATGAGCTGGAACCCACAAAATGTGCTTCAAACCCTGTCAAGTCTGAGATTTAGGTCAGGAATCAACCTGGATTCGAACCCACTCTCCAAGCCTCAGATCAAACACTTAATGGATAACATAACTATGATGGCACATGAGAATTAATTTTATATCCAGCCCACTTGCGGAGAAGACAATGAGACATCTATTACTATGACTAAACTAAAATATATACACACATAGCTGTATGTGTGGAAGTGGAGGAAAAAGGAATTCGAACTACTCAGACAAGTTGGATATATGCACGACAATAGGAGTGGGATGGGATATAGGTTTGAATACAGGTTAGTAGATGGAACTATGAAGCTCAATCTTAAGCTAAGATTGACTGCTTATATATATATATATAATTGTATCTAAAAAAAATATCGGTGGAATTTAAACAATATTTCTTTAAACAAAACTTTAATATGAAATATTATTTATCATTTAAAACCAGAATATATAAGTAAATGGTAATAAAAAATAAAATTAGCAATTAAGGTCATTCCAATATCAATGAACTTAAAAGAATCCTGACTATCAGGTTTGGAAAAACATATATTTTACTGTAAAGCCAAAATTTGGGATTCTATAGACTTCAGTGCTACAAACTTCAGCAATTATAGAGACGTTTTTTTAAAAATAAAATCTAAAATTAATATTAGAAATTATCATCTATTTTCTAACTTTTTTTCCATTTTGAACATAATATACTAATGCTTGCTGCTAATTTTATTATAATCATCTAATTCGTCAATAATAAACATTCTTTTTCAGTAAGATTTTTGTAGTTTGATTTAAAATTGTTCTTATATTTTGAAACTTTACCATGGCTTTCTCTAAATGGAAGGAACTATTTTTTCTTAAGTTATTCTTACTTAAGTTTGTAAGATTTCCTAAGGTAGATTTATGTTACTACTCATTTTTATCCTATAATACATCTTTGTTGTTTAAAGCTTGTGACATTAAGTTGCAATAATTATAAGTACATTTAATAAAAAAAAATTATACTGAATATGTTATTATCTGAATCGTAAATGCTTCTAGGATTATTTAAAAAGTCTTTAACTTTTATATAGCTTTTTAATATTTATTTTTTAAGAATAAGCAACACATTTTTCTCTTTTCATAAAAATGTAATTATGTTTTTTAATACAATTTTTTAAAAGTCTTTTCAAACGTATTTGAGTTATGCCTTTTTAAAAAATTTGATCTACATTTATTTTAGTTGAAAGATTATAACCATTAATGTTAAGATAACTGACATTTGAATTTAAGAAATTGGAATTTATAAAAAGTAAAATCAAAGTGTTATAATTCTTTTTACCAGGCAGAATTATTTATTATTATATATATAATATTAATATGAAAATTATTTAAAATATTAACAACAACAATAATGATGATAATATAAATAATGTATTTTGAAACCGCAACCTAACTGGATTTAAATATAAAGTGTCTTGAATCAATCTTTTGTTACTATGAACATAAAAAAAAATCATATTACATCACATGAATGGAAATACATTCATTAACTATTACTTGTGGTGCCTAAATATTACTTTGGTAATATATCATGTATAATTATTATCCATTTTTCCCAACAGTTATTTTGTATTTATAAGTATAAAATATTAGTTCATATACTATAATATTCACCATTCAACGTTGCTTGTATATTTCTGTTAAAATATATAATATTAAAGCCATGAATAATAATTTAAACTATTACTGGTCATAGTGAATTTTGAGCGGCTATTATTTTTATTATTTATTTATATCCTTTAAGTTTTGCATGCTTGGGTCCAATTGCAAATGTAAAATTGCACACCAATGCAAAATTTTGAGAATTACTACGAATTTTGGTCCTTTATTTATTTACTATAGATTTGAATACATCACCAAACTGCTGTCAGATATTTTAGAATATAATAAAAGTATTATGATTTCATTTTTTGAATTTGTAGACAAAATTGAAAATACTATAATTAATTAAAATGATACTACTGCTTCATTGAATATACAGAATTCTAAAAAAAATATTGAATAAACCCTTAAGAGTAAAGGAATTATCATTATGCTATAATATTTTTGGCAAATTTTTAAAGTTTATTGAGAATAATAATATTGTTGCTTCTTTTGATTGTAGTCTAAAGATGGTACAAACTCTGCCTTCACTTATACAGACTTGTAACTTTGGTTTACTTCTTTGTATGATAATATTTTAATTCTAATAATATTACAGGTATTAATTTACTTGAGATATATTGATAATGTTTGTATCTGGGAATAAAAAAATAATATAGAATACTTTATGAATTAATTCAACAAGTCTAAAATGAACAACTGAAAAAGATGAAATAAAGGTATAAATATTTCATTTGCATATGTAAAATGATCTGCCAATTTATTAAATTATAAATTTACATTGTTACAAGAAAGAGTATATAAATTCTATAAGTAAAAAGTAATATGTAATGATAAGTTGTGTTATGAAAGTGATAAATCACAAAATATTGAAAGTTTTACAAAAGAACTAATTGGAATTAGTGATAATAATAAGAAAATTGCTGTACTTTTTAGCAATTTAAAAAAAACAGTACTTTTGAGTTTTCAAATAAACCAAGATGGCAATCTATTTATGATGAATCTAGATTTAGGGACTGCCAAAAATATTTACAAAATATGTCTGTTAGGAAACGTATTTACTAATTACATTTTATTACCATTATTTTTAAAAAAAGAAATCATTGTGGAAAATTAATTACAATATTTACAGTTTTTTTTTGATTAACTATGTAAGAGTAGTTTACAATCTTATTAAGTCCACTTGTTTATGTGCAATATCAAACCATAAACATAAAAAAACATAATTTCAATTAATAAACAGTAAATACATGATCCTTTTATGTTAAAACAACCATATGCTTCATATATATATATATATATATATATAATAAGTTAACTAATACCATTAACCAAGGTGCAAAACATAGAGATAACCTAAGGTCAAGTCGTATCTTAGCAACTAAACATGAAGAAAATAAAATTAGAGCTCAGTTATGCAATCATTAATTATGATGCATTCAACAGTAATCATATACAAAATTGTGAAATGAAATAGTAATTTAACACATGCTTATTACCGGAAGTTGACTACTATAAAAGCTAAATCAATTTCCAAAATCACAAATGAACTAGTCACTACACATTTATGTTGTGGTGTTGGAATACCAAACACATCAGAAACATGAATCAATAATTTGGACTATTTTTCCTTATTTATAAAATCTTCATTAGCAGAGCACTCTAATATCATTCAAGTAAAGAGTAAATAAATTACTTTTCAATATCATTAATAATAATTTTAAAAATTAAATTATTTTTAATATAATAATTAGAGAAATTCTTAGCGATGTCATTCTAAACTTGAATTTCAAAAAAAATAAATATCAAAAATATTTATATATTTAAATAAAATTATGTTAAGATAATTTCAAATTATGGAAAATGGCATTGTGAGTAAAAACAATTTGCCATAGGATCAAATGCTATTGTTTTAACTCAAAACTAATTATTCATTCCTATTGAAATTCCCACTATATATATATTTCATCTATATAATTCAATATCCAACTTCAATTTATATCAAAATAATTTATGAAAGGAGATGTCAACATCATGCAAGAGGAATGTTTAGGAACAATCGAGTATACTGATTTTCTCACCGATGATTGATGATCAGAAAATAAAGAAAACTTTATTCTTAAAGACAATACCATAAACTTTCAATGCATCATATCTTTATATATCAACATCCATAAATATCTAATTTTATTTCCTTTGCTTCTAAAATCTACTTATGTTGGAATAATCTATTTTGGAAAATAATTAGATGAAAAGAAAGTGGAAAGACCATTGGATTAAATTTTTTTTTTATTAAAATTTAGATCTTCCTTACAAAGTGACTTGACCAGGTTAATAAGAAAACTTAATATGAAGATAAGATTTTATTTTTTTTTTCATATAAAATTCATTCACTTATGACAAGACAGAATTTTTATTTATTACTAACTTAATTAATATAGTAATATTTGTTTGTTGATTATTCAATATAAATGATTAATATCCTTGGATGAAAGGTGTTTTCTATTAACAATAGGGACCATACATAGATGGCAGGTCTTATAGAAATGGAATCTCTTCAAAAGGATTGGATATTACAAAAGTTTTCATTTATATATATATACTGTTGAATTTAAATTTAGTTAGTGTTATCTAATCTTTGGAATTATAATTTTTTTAAGCATCTATTAAATATTGTTTGTGTTATAATACATATCTACTACAGGATATGGGAAGGTATCATTTTAAAATTTATATACTTATATAACAGAAATGTATGTAAAACATTAATAATAATTTTTGTTATATAAAGATACATTTAAATTGTTTTAAGTTAATAAATATTATTAATTATTATCTTAAGAAAATCTGATTTATTTAAATTATTTATTTTATTTTCATAATAAAATAAGATTGACTGATTATGAATATAATCGAAAATATTTCTTTATGGGTTTTTATTTATATTATATTATAAATTGTTTACCGTTGTTTGAAATATATTTAAGTTTCGTTATTGTATTATTAATATTAGCGGACATTTTATTTTGTTTTAATATATATATATCATCCTGACTTAACATCAAGATAACTTGGTTAAAAGTAATTTTGAGAATTTATCAAATTTATATAAAAGTATTATTATTGCTGCAGAATATTGATGGAACTCTGAACAGAGGTAAGTGCAAAATTCCCCCTGAGTTTGAATACTGAGCATAACAGAATAATCAAGAGAGATGAAGATTGCATGAATTGGTCTAAGTTGTATCTGTATTGAACATTTAAATATTAAATTATTTTATTTGAAATAGATGCAATCATGGATTAAACTTTTACCACATCATTCATGGCATCTTACATGAAGATCATATGTGATTGTAGGATATTTATAAAATTATTCCATTTATCACATGGTGAAAGTGTGTTTATATTAGCAGAGTTGAATGATATGTAAATAACTGAGGTGAGTTGTATAGTGGCAGATCCCTTTGTGAGGATTCTCATTGTTCATAGAATGTTGCCATATGGGTGTGTATTATCCACGATTCTGATAAGAAACTCTAGTGCTATGTGGTCCATAAAAACCACAGGCCACAGGTGAGCTTCAATGAAAGGAGCAAGTAAAGGAGAGAAGTATAAGAGATCAATGAGTGACTTGAACCATAATGAGTAGAATGAGAAAGCAGACACATTAAAAAGATGTCTTCCACTTGTAAAGGTGTTGCTCAGTGATTTGAAGTGACTCCTTTCAAAAGAATCATGTGTGATTAAAGTCAGCCAACATCAATGTGGGGAAAGGGTTAGTTATTAAAACCACATTGATAGTGTGAATTATTTTATAGATTACATCTGATACTTTGGTCATGCAAACATTTATTATGGTCATGTAAACATTTATTATGTTAAGTGTCCATCCATTTGCCTGTATAATGGCTATGAGGCAGTTAGAGTCTATGTGAATTATTTTGAAAAAGGTTATTTTAGATTTTTTATTAAAAAGAATTGCTACTCCAACAGACGTAGAGGAGGAAAAGGAATAATGAAAGTATCCAAATTTTTGAATTTTCTGTATGATGTTTTGGTTAGATAGTGTATAAAGTTTTGTTTCATTGAGGCAAAGAACATCAGTTGTATTATGCTTAAGCCAGAATAATAACTGCCAAGAGAGTTCATGCCTCTGACGTTAATTGATGTTATGTTGAAGGTCATCATTGATAGTGAAACTGCTCTCATGTAAAAGAATTTGCCTGATTGGAATGTGGTCCAGTTTCTAAGACTATAATATTCTGTTCCAATAACAAATTGGTGAAGTGATGATGAGGTTCAGATTGTATCAGGTTTTTCGATAAGTTGAGGTCTGGTGGAATAGTTTCAGGAACAAACCTCAATGATGGAGATAAGTCTATGAGTAAGTATTCATTATCATTTTCGTGTTGACTTGAGGCCACTTTGTTTTGAGACAAAGGATCAACCAGTTGCAGTATATTGTTATCTTGGTCCACTGTTTTTAGTTCATTTGCGAGGTTATATAAACTTTCGTTTTTTGGAGAATGGTTTCTTCATTTTTTCCCACAAGGTCTATTTGGTGGGGGAGCATTGGTCTTTATTGCATCTCAAATATTGTCCAATTCATTGCTATTGCTACTTTCTTGTGATTGTTCAGAGCTATTGTTTTTTTTATGTTTTCTTTTATGAGGTATTCTGATGTTGGCTGTTGCAGTGTTGCTTCATTCAGCATCAGTGTCCATGTCTGTTTGGCTGATTGTTGCTGTATCTGGTGTTGATATGCAATTGTCATTGATATGTAGTTGTTTAGAAGTGAGTTGAAGTTGTTTTGTTTCCAAGGAAGTTTTATCATTAGGAGTTTTTGATAGTGATGTAGTGTAATCCGTGATATTGCTAGTTATATATTGTTGCTTGAGACTTTGAAAGATATTTTTTAGATGTTGATTTTTTTGATCATTTTTGTTGCTATCGCATTTGTGGAATCTGTATCATATCTCCCCACAGATTATGCATTTTCTCTCATGATAATCTTGTTTCAGGTGGCCTCTCTGCCTGCAGAAGAAGCATTGGGGTGGAAGGCCACAAAAGATTATGTTGAATGGAGATTTGCCATGTTGAATTAGAGATGGCACTGATAGAGGTGCAATTCCTTTTTTAAGAACTAACTGAAATTGTGTGGTATTGATGTATTCTGTGAAATCAGCATTGTCTTCTTGTAGGTATTAAAATTTGATAATTGTGCCATAATCTTTGAAGTGGCACTGAAAGTCTGCCTTTTCAAATTCCATGGTACATTTTTGAATTCATACTACTAAAATAACTGGGTGGTTGAGATCAATGTAGACAAGAAATTTGTTGTTTAGGAGTTTATGACTATTTCTAAAGGCAGCTTTAACTTGTTGGTTTGTGAACTGGATGATAAGATATCTTTCATTTGGATGAAAGAGGATCTTATGGATCAATTTCCACCAGCCATGTGCTTTACTTTACATAGTTCATATAGTGATGATGTAGGGAATGTGTAAAAATTTAAGCAGTTATCTGTAATGGAAAGTGTAAGAGAGCATTTATTATAATAATTGAGAGGAGATTTGTGGAGTGGCAATGGAATGGTTTGGTTAAAATGTTGTTTATTATTTCATGGTTGTGAATATCACAAGTAGGATTATTTTCAGATGTTATTTGAGGATTAGAGTAGATTGTTGTAGACTGCTCTGTTTTTATTTCTTGTAAAAGTTGAATTGCTTCTGTGTATTTATCAGGTTGTGATGTCTAATGATTTGTATTTATCATTATGCTAGCTCTGACCTTGTTTGTATATGTCATTTTATTCATCATTGGCCTTGTTGTTTTATTATTAGAGTTATGAGGTAGTTGGGTTGAATCCTTGTATTCAGGGCCTGTGGTATTGAATTCATTGTTATTTCCAAAATGTTTGTCAATCTCCAGATGGCTTAGTGAAGAGAGTTTTCAGATGGGAGAGTGCAGATCATTATGATTTCATTATGATTTATGGTCAATTTCTGATTTGGTTTAATCACAGTAGTTTTGATACTTTTATTCTCCTTTAAATTTGTGTTATTATATAAATTATTGCTGTTAATTTGTTTTCCCAGTTCTGGATTATTTAATGGAAGTAGATTAGTTTTAGCGATGGGTGAGTGCATGTCATTTAAACTTACGTTGGGCTTCTGGATTATTTTTTAATGTTTTTGCGATTCATCAGGCAGCGTGATTTCCGGTTCATATTCAGGATCACATCTTTCCTCCCCAATGACAAAGAATTTTGATTTTGGTGATGTTTGTAGAGTTTTGGTATTTTCTATGTGACTGATTTTTGTATTTGACTCTGTAATTGAGGGATCGACAGTTTTTCCCAGCTGCAAAGTTTTCCCACTGTTTTGCGAGTTTGTAAGAGGAATTGTATATATTTTTTTGGTAGTAGAAGGTAGATTATGATCATTTAGAACATTTTTCAGCAATTCCCTGATATTTTTAGGTTCATAAGGAGTTGAAATCTTTGCATTTACAATTTGGAAATCATCAGACAATTCCAAATTATTTTTCCCTTTTATGTGACAGTGTTTAGATTTTAGCATAGGTTTTATTATCGGGTTGTTAGTAGTAGAAGAAAAAAGAAATTGATTTTGATTATTTGAAACACTTTCTACCATTGTAGATTTAGTCTTAGGTTCTTTGGAAGGTTTATTCTTATAATATAAACTTTGGGAGTCATCAGAGACTTTTAAGTTAATATTTTTCTTTTCATTAGAATGTTTAGGCCTCAGTATAGGCTTTGATATAGAACCCATTGTAGAAGTTTTACTGTAATTAATAAACGTTATTTAATTAGTGTTTTAAAACTACTTTAAAGTAGTAAATCACACCAAATAACTACATAGAATAATAAAGAATCTATTCACAGAAATGATTTTGTAATTTCCTCTCGAACTTTTCCCTCTTTAGTGCAAATATATTCACAGCAGATGAGAAGTGATACAGAAGATCTGTAATCAAAGGTTGTCAGAAGTTAAGTGTAGGTTTTATATTTTATATTTAGAATTTAGGCCATTTTCTTTTAAAAAAGTCAATGAGGGTGGGAAAAGAGAAAATAGTGGCTAATTTTAAACTGTTTACACCTATTCCACTAGTGGATTTTTTTGATTAATTATAAGATAACAGTTTTGCTAGCAAATTTTAATTAAATAAATTGGATCAGAATATAAATTTTAATGAAAATGCATTCTTCAGTATCTGATCTAATTAATAAATTGTAAGTAGTGAATTTCATTACATAGGATAAAAGTGGTTGTCCAATGCAGGAGTATAAATAAGGCTGATTTTGTGATAGATAAGTTGTAGTTATCTAACAGACAAGTTTTAGACATATTAATATAAATTTTAGTTGTCTAAAATCTAAATTATACTTTTGAAATAAGTTTTAAAGTTTGGAATAACAAGTTTAAAGAAAGAAAAGAAGTTGGTCAAAGAAATCATCTTATTGGATTTTCTATGAGAAGTGAACTATATCCAGAAATTCCTCTGGTGGTTAACTTTAGAATGACAGGGTAAAAAGGCAGTGGGCCATTTTCCCTCAGAATGGCTTTTTCATCACCATCATTCTCCATCTGAAGACCTGTTATTGTGCCTTAAATGCCGACTAAACCATCAGAAGTAGTTCTGCTCATGGAAACTGTATTTTGAAACATTCTGAATTATGCTGCTTGTCAAATCTGATCATAGAGAAGAAACCAAAAGTTTGCACAAGAACTCTATTTAAATTTTGGGCCTATAGACTGCCCTTGCAAAGTAAGGTAATTACAAATGTAACCCGAGATCTCATAAACCTTAAGGTATAGCTATCTTTAATAATGTACTTCATATTACGAGTTTATTATATGTATTCATTTAATGCTTCCTTAATGCATGTTATACTTCTACTTGGGTTACCTTTTAATATATATTTTAAAATTTAATTGTGGGTGCTGGAATATTAAATTTCACTTTACTTTTCTCAAGGTTGTCTATGGCTGAGATCATGTCCCTGGTTTACTCCATCATTCCCATTAGAGTGTGACCTAAATGCCTCACTGGGGAATTTATTCACATTCATCTCCATATCCATGAAGCTCCTGGGTGTGGGCCAGGCTTGGGATGTATAAAGTCAAGAGATGTCCCAGATAAATGGCAAAATGCCCATCCAAATCCAAATTTAGTTTTATTTACTTTTCTGGTAAAGCCATGTTCCAACTTATCGTACTCCATCCATCACACTTTATCTCACTAGAACCACCATATATTCCCATAAGAACTTATTATTACATTTGATTAGATGAATCCCAGTAATGTGCAGCACAACTTTATCTTAGAATTAGAATCAACATTCATGTGAGCTTCACTTTTATTAATTTAAGATTCCCTATTCATGCATAGCTCACATATACTTACCTTGTAATATCACAAACACATTATAATATAAAATAACTCAAGTAAGAAGTACAAATATTATATATTGATTTATTTTGATATCAAATCTGGAGGGTATACTTTACAACTTTATATGTTTCAATAAATAGTGTAGTAATTGAATAGTTACTTTTGTTTATTTATCCAGGGTGCAATCTAAGTTACATACCTATATTAGGCCTATCATTGGCACATCTATAAGTTATTGTTAGACAAACTGAGAGCTATTTTAATTTTAGTCTCTTGTTTCTCCCTGACCACCAGCACCGGCAAGAAATTATACTATTAGTATCATCAGATGTGTCATCATATAGAGGACTTTGTGGCACTTAGACTTTGAATTCAAACTTGGGATTTCTAGGAGGCAACTTTTCCTAGTGTTGAGTTTCATGTCTGGGGTTCAAATTCTGCAGTGTGTTAGTGAGATAGACAAAATTTGACCGTTACAATGTAGATCTGATGATATTAATATTCATATTAAAATGTATAATTCTATTCAAAAACATATTTATTGAATCTTATATATAAATTCTATTTTTAATAACTAAACAAATACAGCTATTAAATATGTAGCATTTGTGAATATATACAATTTTTTTCTCTCATCACAGTGATGCCGTCTGATGTTAGATTTAGTTAATGCCAGATAGCAGTACTTAATCAATGCTTATTCAGTGCTATTCTTTCCAATATCTCCCAGATTTCATTATCAGTGAGTTGCTTTGAATCTTGAAATAAATATACCTTGATATTTAAGATCTAATGTATCTTCTCATAGTTATCATTTACTTCTCTACTACCAAACTATCAGTTTGATTTGAAATGCATATAAATGTTTTGAATGTAAGCCAGCTTGCCTGTACAGACATATATATCTGAAACTAGTTCAATATTTATACATTATTATGGACTTAGTTTTTTTTAACAGCTATAATCACTTATATCCTGTGGCTAAGATTCGTATAAAAGCAATAAAGTATCACATGGCTGTACCACATATGATATAGATCTGGTGAAAGAAAAAGAGTGATAATAAAACAGCTATGTGTAAGTAAAGGACATGTGACATCCACATGAGATTTAATTGATGAATGTATAATATTTGTGAAATAATCTTCACAGTTCTAAAAGAACTTTTCAAGCCTGATTATTGATTGGTTTATTAAAGTGATGCAAATTGGTAGAAATATTTCTATTTGTTCTCAATGCTATGTATTGTTTGATTAGAGGGCTGTTAAAAATTAATAGAATTTATATCTGTTAGATCAAGATTATGCTAAGAGCGTTGCTAATGTAACATGCCACTTATATAAAATATCAATGATTATTCTGCCACCTATGTAACATCTTTGAAACCAGAAGCAAATGAGGCATTTTTGTATGGTTTGTAACCTAATACAAGAAGCTATTGTAAAGGAATCTCATATTATGTGCATGTAAAGATTATTATTTCAACACATTATTATACATATATTATTTATATCATAGTACAAGTTTTGTTAGTTATCACTCCCTCCCCCATTATAACAAATCCTTTATTCATAAATTTACCATCTTTTTAATTCTATCTGTTTTATGGAAATAATTTATTTTTTGAAAAGAAAGAGACATTAGACAAAACTTTAATTTCTCACAATACCAAGATTTTCACACATGCTTTTAAGAGCACTTGTCTTCTTTCTGTTCTAAAACCATCTACTGTAAGTTTGTGTAATAAGTGGACACCAAGTGACATAATTATATAAAATTATCTTCAGACTGGACTTTGGCTCTTGTCATTATCAAGTAAACATTAGAATTTATGAATCTAGTAATCATCTTTTACTTAGCCAATGAAATAATAAGATAAAATGATAATAAAATGTTCATTTTATGAATGGACCAATGTAATTAATCTGGTGTATCAGTTTCCTCTGGCAAATTAGCCACATTGTCTAAGTAATATTTATACAGTGACATAAAAGGGCAGTCTGAAAGAACAAGTTTTTAAAATTAATTTTATATTAAAAATTGTTATAAAATTTGTTTTAATCAGTTGAAAAAATATATTGAACTCAAGTATTTTCAACTTGCAATCATCTACCTATACAATAAGTACGCATCACCAAGTAGTTTATCTCATTGCACCCAAATACACATTTATAATTAATGTTTCATATTAATTTTCTTTTTATTGTGCATGTAATACTTTTGCATAGAATGTGCATATGCTTTATATTTTATAAAGTGGGTTTTATTTTCATTTTACTTAAATGAGAGCACTTTCAGTGATGATAACCATAATTATAGCTTTCATGGTTTGTAATGTGTTTTAATAATCCATCTTTGTTATTCATATTATGTAAATCAGTTTATTTAAATATTCCCTCTGTGTGATAACTGTTGTTTTCTCTTTTATTTGTAACATTTTTGTGGTTGGTTATGAAACAAGCCTCTTATTTTCTTATTTTCTTGATATACATAAAAGAAGTAATGTTTCAATAATTTGCTGGAGAATATTAAAATATTTTTTTGGTGATGATGGTGTTTTACTTGTATTTATATATTGAACTGTTTCCCATCATCTAATATGAGTATTGAATGCCTTTAGAAAAATTTAAATATTCCCAATACATTCAACTGTTGGTAATAGTTCACAGATTAGTATATGCACAATGTTTCAAAAGTATTATTTCCACCTCTGCTGGCCTGACCAGTGACAATACTAGCATGGGAATTGAACCTGGACCCTTTGATTCTTGAGTATTGAAATTTAAGGTAACACTCTAACCAGCTGAATTTTAAGGTAAGGCTCTAACCAAGTTCAGTTGGTTAGAGTGTTACCTTAAAATTTAATACTCAATAATCTAAGAGTCCAGGTTCAATTCCCATGCTAATATTGTCACTGGTCAAGTTAGTTAGAGCATTACCTTAAAATTCAATACTCAAAAATCTTAAGAGTTCAGCTTCAATTACCATACTAGTATTGTCACTGGTCAGGCCAGCACACACCTGAAGAAGAGGAGGAAATAATACTTTTGAAACATTGTGTATGTAATAACCTGTGTGCTATTACTAACAGTTGAATGTATTTGGAATATTTAAATAACATTAAATTTTGTAAAGACATATTAGATATTAGATAGTGGAAATAATCTAATTATTTCATATCAGTTTGAATAATACTATTTCAATCATATTTTAAGCATAAAATTATTGCATTTTGTATATTTGATATTTACTTTTTTATTACATTATTTTAACTTACATGCATGATCTTGAACTCTCGTTAAACACCTTCAAGTAAATTAAATTGTTAATTTAAATTTACAATTATATTGCTAGAAAGTAATCACTTGTGTAAAAATTTAACAGTAAAAACTTGGTTATTTTTTTTTTCTGATGTGTTTGGGAAAGAATGCTCTTTAGTGAAGTAGTTATAACTATAAATAAATGATATATTTGTGGCATATAGTGCGACCATTATGAAGTTCTTTCATTTGAATAATGTAACTGGATGATATAATAGTCTTGTTCTAAAAACATAACCACAATTTTAACACTGTTTAGAATGCTGTATTTAAACAGGCTTACATGGCTAATTTCATAATTACTTTCATTTTTTAAATTTTATTTAAAAAAAATAATTTTTTTTCCATTAAAATAATGATTTTGAAACATAAATATAATTGTAAAAAAATATAAATATATTTTTAAAAAAAATATATATGATTAACTGAAATAAATAATTAGAAAAAAAATTCTAATAGTCTTCTGGCTATTTTTTTTTCAATAAATAAAGCAATTATCGACAAGTTTATTTAATAGCATATTTTAATAAAGAATACATTTATGTAATTTAAATAAATCAACAATATATAATAATCATACACAATAAAGTTCTTTTTGGCAAATATTAATTTTTGCTCTTTTTAGCGTGCTTTAATTCATTTATAATTATGTGATGTGATGTGATGCACTGTGACTTCTTATACGGAGTCAGGAATCTCTCAGCAACTATGCCTAGAGAAACCTGTTAGCCACTTTACCTTCCCTTTCCATTCTCCAACTTAAGTTTTCCTATAATCTGCTCCACCCCATTTCCACAACATAATCTTTGTCAACTCCATGGCCTTCATATCTAAATCCTCTTTTTCTAAAGGCAGCATGAAAAACAATTCACTTTCTGTATAATCACTTTGTTCATATTTATTCTTCCATAAC
The DNA here is from genome assembly GCA_028023455.1 of Epiperipatus broadwayi. Taxonomy (NCBI): domain Eukaryota; kingdom Metazoa; phylum Onychophora; class Udeonychophora; order Euonychophora; family Peripatidae; genus Epiperipatus; species Epiperipatus broadwayi. Next base: position 9,638,343 of record JAQFVV010000031.1, on the reverse strand, counting down.
TTCATTACTTGTCCTCTTTCTACTTTCAAGCATTTACATTAAATTAACAGATGCCTAATATTTTCCATGCTTTCCTTACACAACTTGCAGACTAAATCACCTGTACTTTTATTCATATATATATAAACTGTGTAACTACAAATGATGTGTTTTATATGCCTATCCGATCAAAAACCTCCTTGCATTTCTCCCACTATATTATTTTTTTCCATTCATTTTGTGACACTTTCAGTCACCATATATGTGAAAACTTTATTGAATACTGACATTACTGCTATCCGTCTATAATTGATTAACTTTCTATGGTTTTTACCCTTTCCTTTAAATAGTAGTCTTACACTTTTATTACTTCAACTACCCAGAAAATCTCTTTCTGATTAAAACATGATAATAGTTTTAATTTTGCCCTATATCCTAAATTCATTACCATATCTGCTTCCCATCCATCCAAACCTCTTTATACTTTTCACTTTTTAATTTCTTCCCTGCCTCATTCAATTCATTTTCTGTAAATCTAATATTTCCATTAATATATGCTTTTATATTTTTCATCAATCTGTCCTTCACATCTAGTATCTTTTCTATATCCATTACTTATTTATTTAAGATTGTCTCCAATTCATCCCTAGGGCTATATTCTGTTCTTGCATCATCTAGTAATACTACTTATTTCTCCCCTACATTTATCTCTCCCACTTTTTTTAAAAACCTCCAGCAATTTACTATTCAATTTCATTCTCTCTCTCTAATTATCTATTTTAGCCAAGTTCTTTTTTTCCCATTTAACATTAACATCTTTTTTACTTTCTTTGTTCTTAATAGCACACATGCTTTTTTCTCTCTTTTATTTTTATATTAACTCACTTTCCTATTACTTTTATTTTTCTCAGTATTTTCATCTAAATTCCTATTTGCCACTTTTTCTACTTCACTGTACCAGTCCTTGTGTTCATCCCCAAACAACTCTTCCATGGCTTCTTCAACTTTTATTTTATATACTTCTAACTTATTTCTATCATTCATTCTCCATCCAAATTTTTACTATACTTTTTATTTTTATTACTATTTTCCATCACATTACTAATCATTTCTATTATAAAGAAATTAATGATCACTATTACATACTTTCCCTTTGTTTGCAAACACTTTAATTTTCCATACATTTTGTGTGAAATATATTATTTTTAGACCATGTGTGTTGTCCCTCATAAATATTTGACAAATTTCCAATGCTCAAATTCACTCTGACAAATTTTTTTCAAAAGCTGTCCATTCTTGTTATCTATATCATCAATTTCTTCAGTATGCCCATTCATATCTTCTATAACTATTATTATCTCACCCTTTTCTTTAAAACTCTATATATCCTTAACTATGAATTCATATATACTTCCATTATAGTTTGACTATCTCCAGTATCTATATACACTACACCCACCATCCATACATCCATTCTTCTCTTCCTAACCTTATCTCAAACCACAAATGTTCTTGACATTTAACAGTAGTTAATTTTTTTTTTACATAACTCCTACATTACTGTTCTTTTTTTTATTTATATGCTGCCATACAAAGTCTTCCAGAATAGGTTCTTCTTCTCTTAAATATGTTTCCATTACTGCTAGTACATCTTCATTTTTAACTTCTTTGTTTAATTCCAGACACATTTCTGGTCTCATATCACCTTGCACATTCAAATATCCAGTTTTGTGAATTTCTTTCCTAACTACTCTTTTGTAAATTCTTTTGACTCTTTCTTCTCCATTACATTTATAAATAACTTGCTTACCCATTAATTTTATAGACCCAAGCCCACTCCACATCTACATTTATATCTAAATCAGTCACCCTTCAATTCGAGTAAGATCATTTCTGAAACCTGCTGGCAAATAAAATTGTAAAAATAATGGCAATCATAAAACTTCTCTTGATGTGGACTATCTTGGACATATGCACTCAATGTTTTTTTTCTCTGAATGGTACTGACACCTAGTGATTATAAATTGAAATTAATATCTAACAGTTTACATTTCACTTCACGCTTTTGTCATTGAATGGATGCAAAAATCATCAAACGTTCTTCATAATACCTTAAGTGTGCTATTGTTGGACTGGTTGAGTAGTGATTGCAGAAACATTTTGCACTTCCTAAAGTGATTCATTATTTTATCTGAGCAAGTTCAACAAAATAATTACTATTCCAACCATTATATTCCACAATAAACCATTTAATAATCAACAATTTTTATAATATAATAGAACTATTTTTATGTTTTATAGATTTAAAAAAAGTATTTTTAAAAATAAGTACATTTAAAAATACAATAACTCAGCACATTATAAACATTATTCCATCACTGAATCAAATCAATATTTAAATAGCACGATATATTCTGATTTGGTATTCATTTGATATTGAAGAATAATGTTGAATAAAATAAGTTATTGTTATATTTATTTAAAACTTCCATATTTTTTTTATTAAGATAGAAGTTTATTGAGAAAGAAAGAAGCCAAATGAAAACATGTACAATAAATTACTAGAATCTGGTGAAAGTCTTTACATGTTCATAATCAATGATATGAGTTATGTAAAAAAGGAAAGTTCTTGTCATGCAGATTAGATTTCTGGAAGAGTTACTCTCAACCACGAGTCTTTAAAAAGACAATCAAAAGACAGAGTTTGATTTCTGGCTGCTGTGGTTTTGATGATACTGATAAAACTTTTGAGTACACAGGAGCTGGCCTGACCAAAGATGCATTTGCATCTGGTCAGTCAAATGCTGAAGAAGGAAGGTGGAAAGTCTTATGATGGAAAATGTACCAGTGTTGATGTATTTTTGAAGATCTAGTATAATGTTGATATTGGATGATACATTTGTTTGCAATATAAACTCTTATTGGATTGAGAAGAGAACAATCATTTATTCGGTGATGGATGAATTCCTTGGCAGAATACAGAGTTGGCAAGTAGTGAAACCTCTCTTGAGAACTAGGAAGGAATTAATGGGAAGAGAGATGAGGTTGAAGAACCTTAAATTGAAATCTCGTACTTGGCTTCAAGAAACCATTGTTTGACCTTTCGATAAGTGATTTGTTGTTTAGATCAAGTGTAACTTGGAGTGCAGTTTGATTTTGGTATTTTAGTTTGTAATCATCTCAGCATGTTTTTTTGGTGTTGTAACTGAGTACCCTATCCATGAGAGTGCCAGTACTTCAAATTTGCTCATATATAAGCATTTGAGTCATAGGAATAAGAGGATTCCTTTTATTCCTGCATAAATACTATATCTTGTATTGGTGAGAAAGTATTCATTTATTATTAACACTTGCAAAGTGCACAATTAGTTTAAAAGGCTGATATTTGAATGTATATGTATATGACATATGTGTGTCTACACAATTAGAATGTAATATAATTCTATAATTAAAACCAGTTCTTTTCTTTTCAAAAACTTTATTTGATGTATATATATATATATATACACTTATTTCCAACGTTTCGACTATCTTTACTCTATAGTCATTTTCAAGGATCTAGAAAAAACATATTACATTATAAACAAACTTCACATAATAAAACCAAAAAAACAAAAAAAACAAAATAATCAAAAACAATATAAAACATATAAACCCCGTAAAATTTAAAAATAAATAAAATACATTAAAATCAATTAAATTAAAAACACAAAACATACACCACACTTACTTGACTCCCTTCTCAAAAAACTTTCCCTTTTTACATTTTCTTTTATTCAAAAAACCAATTGTTACAATAAAAAACTTATTTCCTTTTTCTTTCTTATATACTTCAAAAATGAATTTATTTCCAAAAATAATTCTTTATTCATGTCTTATCCAATTCTATTTAAAACAGGTTTATATCTTTTTATATATAAACTCTCTTTTACCATTTTTTCTTTTTTTTGGTTTTTTGAATAAAAGAAAATGTAAAAAGGGAAAGTTTTTTGAGAAGGGAGTCAAGTAAGTGTGGTGTATGTTTTGTGTTTTTAATTTAATTGATTTTAATGTATTTTATTTATTTTTAAATTTTATGGGGTTTCTATGTTTTATATTGTTTTTGATTATTTTGTTTTTTTGTTTTTATTATGTGAAGTTTGTTTATAATGTAATATGTTTTTTCTAGATCCTTGAAAATGACTATAGAGTAAAGATAGTCGAAACGTTGGAAATAAGTGGATATATATATATACACATCAAATAAAGTTTTTGAAAAGAAAAGAAGTGGTTTTAATTATAGAATTATATGGCTATATGTAATGTATATTTTTGAAAAGAAAAAAGGATTGAGTCGTGATTAGAAACAGAAGTAAATAGAATGTAATAGTTTCCTTTCTTTTCCTCTTCTTAAAATTATAACACAAATATATATAAAGAATTCTGCACGGTACTTTTATTTCTTGCTCAGCATATTTATGGATGTCATTTCTGACTCCAAGTGCCAATCTTATCTACAGGTAAATAAGAATTATGCTGGGAGAGATCGAGTATTAATTTTTAATAAATAGAACTCCTACCTCTGGCTAGCTTACTCAGGGCAGGTGGTTATTAACCATGGGAATGATAAGGGGAAATAAATGCGCACACAGATGCCTGAATGACTCTCTTAATATATTCTTTTTACTACCACTCTCTATCTCTCTGATATGATCTAAATTTAAAGGAGTCAATACAGAAATGCATATACTCATACTTAAAACAAATATTTAATAATCATTAATGTAAAAACAAAATCCCACAATAATTATTTACTGGCTTGTGCTCAAATATTGAAATATAACACATGCAAATACATATACTGCATAGATACATAATTATAGTAAAAATCAAATAATACAAAACAAATGAAATAATTCATTATTTAGTCTATTCATCCATATAACTATGTTTGATGATATATCAAAGATTTCCTTGAACTTACCAATGCTCAAACAATTAGCAAATTCAAAAGGTAGTCCCTTGAGGCAAAATTCCTCAGATTTCCTCCTCAAAATCAATCTTCACTCCCTTCCCACAAATCAATTTTTAGTCAACCATAGGGGTTTCATCAAGATCTCTCCCATATGCCAGCTCTGTAAAACTGACAACAAAACCTTTCAGCACTTCCTACTTTAATGCCCTTTTCTGCTTGGCATGAGAAATGTCATCAACTCCTGCCTCTCCTTGCACAGGAATACCATCTTCAATCTTGATGAATCCATAGAAACAGGGATCTTTGCAGCTATTAGACTATCAGTTTTTCTCATCTATGCTCTCTGGTTGCTCTGATGTGTCATTATCTTTGACCAGAGAGTACATCTAGTCAATCAAAAGCTCTTGGACCTAATTCGCGCTTTCAAAACCTGAAATACCAAACTAGCCCCACCTCCACTTCTCACAGACATTTGGGCAATCCTCCAACTACCATCCTCTCAGCCTCTGTCATAGGACTCAATCACAAAATCATGCATTTCTGATGGGTCTGGACTGCACACCATTTCTCCTCCATTTCCAATTCCCTTTTTATATGTATTTTTTAATCTAATGAATATCCTAGCACCTCACTGATGCAAGATGCAGAAACCAGTCTGGGGTTGAGGGTATTCTCAAAGCTTGTTAAGAATTTGTTTTGCAAACTCTATATATAACATTTGTAACCATGAGCTTTATTAAAATTAGGACATGTGACATGAATTTATTTTTTGCTGCTAAGACTTTGGTGATTTTATATTGCTAGAGCTATTAATATATGGTGTATCTAAACTTAGTTTAGTCTCATATGGCTATTTGAGTTAGATAGCTTGATTTTTAGACATAGATGTCTGAAAGTTTCAGATTTTCTTCTCAATAGTTATACATTAGATAAAGTGCTGGGCTAGTCCTAGTATTTTTAATCTAATGAATATTCTAGCACCTCACTGATGATGCTAGATGCTGAAACCAGTATGGGTTTGAGGGTATTCTCAAAGCTTGTTAAGAGTTTGTTTTGCGAAGTCTATATATAACATTTGTAAACACGAGCTTTATTAAAATTAGGTCATGTGACATCAGACTTGATTTTTTTATCAATGTACATGTTGTTCTCATTTTAGTTTAGCCAGTAGCTAAATTTGTAGTCATGTGCATGAAAGGAAATATGGAACTAAAAATCACCATCACATTTTTATATATAGGAAAGGAAGCTGTAGGGCACCCAAGTTTAAACCCTACAGGATCAAGTTCCTAAAGCCTAAGACAGAAGGAGAGTGGGGGAAACAGTTATGGTCTTTATTTGTTTGTGTGTTGACAAAACTCAAAATAGTAGTACTAAAGTGGTAAATCTGTAGTACATATTTAACTTCATTGTTTGTGTGTTGACAAAACTCAAAATAGTAGTACTGAAGTGGTAAATCTGTAGTACATATTTAACTTCACTGCTTGATGACATTACATACTTTTAAAGTAGGGTTTGAACCAGTTTATATGTTTATTTGGTCATCCAGGAATGTTAAGCACACACATATACATGTATAACTTCCACCCTGTTTATTCAAAATGGTTATGTGTAACCAGTTGAATTATTAATTTAGCTTAAGTATGTTTTATTTATAAGCTTGTAAATTCCCTTCACTTAAATAATTGTGTATGTGAGTATATGTATTACAGATATAAAAATAAATACAATTATTGTAAAGCTAAAGCAATGCCAGAAAGTTCTAGAAAGTATTATTACAATTTAAAAATGTCATTCTCATTTAACTATTTCAAGTCAAACCAAAAATCATATTCTTAAAGTTATTTGCAATTTTAAAAATATGTTTAAATAATGCTTTCTGGAACGTATTTGTTTACATCTTCCAATGTTGCCAAATTTCAAGTATAGGAGGAGCAAAAGTTCTAGGAATGTGCAGAATGAGTTCAAATCATTCTTTCTTTTGTGTTTGATTAGAGAGTGAAAACAGAATGACTTGTGAGTAGTGGAAAGATTTGCTTTCCCTTATCTTAGATCGCCTTTGTCCTGCCTTCCTGACATGCCATCACTACTTGAGAATTGTTGTGTATTACTGTAAAAAAACTATTGGATGATGCCTACCATTATTTTTTTGACAGTGCCTTTACATCTAAACTTTGTATATGTTATCCTAAATGGCTGCCATAACTGCTAAAGGTAATCCATTTTGCTGAAGAATGAACTCTTTATATTCCTCACTTCTTTCCTAGATTTTAATTGTACTCATAATGCAATCTTTATTTATTTGGTAACTGACTATAAACTTAATTATTGTTAAATTTGTGATTTTTTCTCTTAAATTTTAAAAATCTTGTTCTATAAAATGCTAGCACAGAATTATATATTTTAAATCTATCACTAGTTTTTTAAGTTTCACACTTTAGTTATCTTGTCATGCGGAAAAAATTATTTTAAACTATGTATTTTATTGAATTAGTTTTAGTGTGCTAATGTTTCAATCTGGTGAACTTATATTGTCTCACCCATCATTCCGATACTTTTGGAATATTTAAATAGTTAAACGTAAAATTTCTTATCCAACACAGTTCGTTTGATTCAATATTTAAAAATATATGCTTTAATGGTGGATTGTTTAAAAGGCATATTATGGGATAAAATAAACCTTTTGTTGTTGACATTATCAATTTAAATGCATTTTATGTTCTTTAAATAAATCTGATTATTAATATATTTAAATAACTATTTATTACTTATACGCCATTAAGAGTTAACTTGCTTATAATATAATATCATTTAAGAATACTTGGGCTTGTTCAATAGAAAAATATTTTCCCTCGTCTATATTTGACCTTCCGGAACTTGTCTAAGAATGAGAGTTCGTAGCACCGATCTCAGGACAAACATTAATTTGTTAAGGCTCTTCATTGGATAATGTTGGCAAATGTACTATGGAACCTTACTACTCATCTCTTTGAATACCGCCTTGTTATAAATACAAGCGATCTCTTATATGATAAAGCTTTTAGTTCAAAGATGGACATAAACTCCACTTTTAATGCTATCATTATAGTCAGCACTGCGAGTTCTTTTATGTATAATTTTCAATATTATCTATAAGACATGGTGCAGTGATGTTTGTAAACCATTCATTTAATAATTAGTTGAATATTTTAGGATTTTCACAGTAAAGCTTATTTAGGCTAACCCATTCCTCATTTGTACAGGCCCAGATATGCTCATGAACAATAAATTATTTAACTGTTATGTCAAGAGTAAACCTCTCTTTGGAGATGAATTTATAAACGTCCATTATCATTACTTAAAGTAATGATCATAGCATTGATAACATTAATGTATTATTATTTATAGCTCATTAGCATACTAAATCAGCTGCCTATATGCAAAGTAATAACCACATGAAATATGTGCTATGTTTCTAATGTAAATTAAATTATTTATGTTCATTAAATTATGTTGAATTACTCATGCATTTGTGTTTTACTGAATCTCACTCATTGAATTCCATTTAATATTTATAATAGTGTTAATAATACTTAGAAGTTATAACTGATTATTTTAAATGACATTTATCTCTGGGTTGTTTTGTCTTTGCTCATTCTGGATGGATACTATTTTATAATTCATGTTTCTTTTGCAATGCTAGCTGTGTGCAATTTATTTAAATTTATAGATTTCCCCCTTATATAAGATATTTGATTGAGCCAAGATTTGTTATTCTTTATTTACATTAATTACCCTGTAGATCTCATGTTTCTCCACTGTGTTTCCAAGACCAGAATGAATAAAATTTCATCTGTTATCATCAGAAGTGTTGTTTATAATGTTATAGTTTTAGAGAAGAGCAAATAGGACAGAATTCACGATTGCTCCTGACCTGTGTATCTTGGGCATGAGCGGATTTAGGATACTTTTGTGTAGATTCTAAACCTTGTTAAATGAACATAATAGGTCTTTTTAAAAGTAAGATTATAACATATATGGGCAGTTTGTCTGTGGACAAGCTATTTTAGTTTGCCATTTTCATATTTCAAATATTAACTTTCTTCAAAATTAATCTACACTTGCTAAATTCTACCTATTTTTATTCTCTATTTTGTTTTTCTATGGTTATAATTTGGGCTTAAAAGTTATAAGGATTTAATTTTAAATATTAAAAGTATAGTTTCTAAAAAGCATTCAGATTATTTTAATAGGCCAGTTTTTATAAATTATTTGAATAACAGTGTGTGTGTGTATGTGAGCTGAAAATCTTCAGAGAGAAGAGATAGAATTTTCATAGTGGTGTGAAATTTGTCAAGATAGCAAAAAAAGAAATCATGTTATTGTGAATTTATTATTTTTTTTTACCAGCAGTTAAAGAAAAATCACATCATCAGTCTAATTAAATGAGTTGGCTAAAAATAAAAAAAATGTATAAAAAAGCCTAGAAAATCAATTAGAAAAAAAAGTTTTAAATATTGAAACTGGGGAAAAAACAAGCTTTAAATTCTGCAAGATATCAATCATTAATCATTTTTTTTATATAAAATTTTTTTGAAGATTAATATGAATGAAATGGCAGGTTAAAAATCTATATATGTTTCATCTTGGGCTTGCTGTAACCAACACATCATATAAGAAAAAAAGAAGTCTGAATCAAAAATATTCTACACCTTATGATTAAGTGGGAGAAACTGACTGCTCATCCATATTTTAAATAGAAGAAAAGATTCACCTGCATTTAAAAGCTGGATGAAAATAACTAATCTGCTGATAAGTATTAAACCATGCAAGTTCAGATTCTAGTGACTGAGTTTAAACTCCAGCAAAATTATAAATATGAGAACAACAGATATCCTCAATCCACTGGAAGAATTGTGCTGAACAGGAAAAGAAGAAACAGTTCCAATGCCAAATGGTTCCCACTGAAGCAAACAACTTCATCATTATCATCACCATAAAAGAATTACAAACCTCAATTCAAGCAAAGAAAGACTGTTTCAGTGAACTGTGGAAATGGTCATATAAGCATGGCCCAGATTGGTGTGTGTTTGCTGCAAAAATATAGACATTTAACAAGCTGAATTTGAACTCTTGGAAGCCTCAAAAAAATAAAAGGGACTGGTAATATGAATTTTCATTATATATTTTTCTTTTATGATATCAGGGACTATTAGTAAAATTTTTAGCAATAAAGTTTGGTCTCTTCTTATGTCTGAACTTTGAGAACTAAAATCGAGTAAAACCAAGAATTTCTTCAGAAATAATAGCTATAACCTTGAGTAATGATTTTATGTATGCTAAAATTATTATACCCGCTTATTGATGAATTTTGTTTTCTAAAGGGTATTATGGTATGTTAATCTAAAATTATGAAATGTTTGTTAATATGTAAAAGATTTTTTTTGTATTATCATTTGTTTTTAAATAATAAGTTAGTTATAATGGTGATAAACACACACATATATGGCAATATGACAATAGTTGCCACATGTATATAAGGGCTTATGAATGTGAGAATAAATAGACATATAGTATTAAAAATATTAGATTATTTTCTCTTTTGAGTTAATGAATAGCAATTTCAATAGCTTAGAGAGGAGGAGATAAGTAATTCAAAACTTGTTTCTGGAAATCTTTTTCTTTTTGATTTAACTAATGCTTTTTCTAATTAATCATTCTACTTTATATGTTAGGTTTAGATGTATAAAGATCTAAAAGTATGTGTGCACAAAGAGTGTTTATTTTTTATATGAACTATTTGTCTTGTGGATGGAAAATTTTAGCAATTCGTTATGGGAAAGTGGGAAGAATTTAATATTAATCTTAGGATTTCAATATAATAACTTATTATTATTAGTCATATAATTTTTAATTTCTATCCTTAAATTGTATGTATATGTTAGTAATGCAGTAATAAATGTTAATGTGTTTTATTAGATAAGGTGTATATTTTCATCAAGAGTATTCTTTATTCATTGTGATCATCATCACTGGTGAATATTAACTGTTTAAGTTCTAATCTAGATATACTAAAATTAACCAAATATTTATGAATTTTTAAAAACTAAATTTTATGTTAGGCTTAGTTCTAAAAGCTGTGGTTGGAAGTACCAGCATCATCATGATCATCATCATCACATTGTCAATGAATGAGCTAGATAAATGTTTAAAGGCCATAAATAGATAATGATTTTATGATATTATAATAACCACCATTCCATCATCTACATCATTTAAGGATGAGTGAATTACCACCCTAAATTAATAGTGTAATACGAGCTAGTAAAACTTATGAAGGTATTAAAATGCATTTATCATATTAAAATCTAGAAGACAATTTCTGTCTAATGCATTATAAATACCACTATAGCTTAAGGATGTTTTGTGTTTATTTTAATATTAGTGCATAAGGTGATATGGGTCTAAAATCAAAAATCCTACATTTTGTTAGAAATAAGGTACCAAATGGTTTTAAACCTGGTATATTTGAAAAGGTTATAGAATATAACTTGGTCTAGGTTCAGATAACCTAGTGGCACCCTGATAGACCATATTCACCACATATTTACTTGTTATTCAACCAAGAGATAAAAGTGGGTAAATTTACTGTTGGATTTATTGAGGAAGTATTTTCATTGGGTTATCAAGGTACTCGCCCACTTGATGTTATTTCATAAGTCATAATGTCTTAATAGTTTATTTAAGTTACAATGTGTTCTTACTTGTTTATTGAGGACACAATGGCCACCTAACTAGTGTTTGAAATAGGCCATGAAATGACTAGTTTCTAATCATTATTATTATGATATTATTTTGCTATCTTGGAGTTGATTTATATCTATCTCATCATCATTTTTCTTCCTCTAGACACAGATATTATATGTATTGTGAGAATATTAAGTGGATATGATATTTTAGCTATAATGTATTAAAATCTTAAGTAGAAATTAATTTAAGTTACAATGCCTTTTTGATTGATAATTAATATTTTGGCTACAATATATTTCGGTTACAATAATGGCATAAATAATTTAGTTACAATGGATGCCCAACTGGGGCATGATATATATTACTATATACCTGACATGAGAAGGAGTCAGAATGACCTCAGGTTACATTTTGGTAGCATTATGTTTTAAATTAATTACAATGTATTTTGGCTACAGTAATTTTAAGGACAACTTGTTTGAATTAATTGAACATTAGACCATTAATAATTTAAGTACAGTGGCGTATATATTTTGGGTCACATAAATAATTTAGTTACAATATATATATGCCTCAGCATATACACAAACATTCCAGAAATTAATTTGGTAGAACTGTTTTAAAGTAGAAAAATCAAATAATAATTTATAGAGAAAAAAAAACCTCAATGAATAAACTGATAGGTAAAAAAAATATTTGACTAACAAAAAATTGACAGATAAAAAAATATAAATAATTTTAAACAGTGCAACAGTATAAACTAATCAATTTTGTATAGTTTATGGCATAGACTCAACACAATTGGACACAATAGGATTAGTTGTAACAAGTAATTAAATGATAACTCTGTAACCCTTTCACTAATATTGCTTATCTTACCCAGTGAATAATGTAACAACTGAAAATTAAGATCTAAAGAAAGACTTTGAGCTCTATTTGTTCTACTTTCAGATTTATAAAATGCAGACAAAGTATTTGAAAAAATGGTATAAAGTTACTTATATATATAAAATACAGACAAAGTATTTGAAAAAAATGGTATAAAGTTACTTATATATACAAACACTTCGTGTATATATATATATTACAAATTGACATTATTTACAAGCCTATTCTCTTTTGTTATTAAATTAATCCGCTTTATTTAGACGATAGGCTAGTTAATACAAATTTATATATTAATATTTTTATTACTAAAATTTTATTAGAATTGTTATACTAACTTAAAGAACGATAACGTAATAATATATATATATAGACACTTATTGTTTATATATATATATATGGGTATGAAGAATTGTATATTTTGTTGACCTGTGTGAAAATATATTGAGATTTTCTGTGCAATAATTTTTGCGCTTGGAAAGGTCATTGAAACATTATAATCTTTTATTAAATAAGTAATAATCCAATCAATTTCAAATAAAAATTTCTCTTCAGGGATTTGCAATATTAGATGAAGAGGATAATCATATTATAAATTGATATAGATAATTTAATACTATTAAATTTACAAATGCAGTAAACTTATCTAGGTAAAACAATAAATTTAATTTCTACAGATGAATTCTTTTAGAAAACTGATAGAGTAACTAAGCAATCGATATATGATTCTTGTTCATTTATTGCTTACCGCAGTATTAGTACACTATATTAACATTTCCAAATGTATATTATAAATAAAGATTAATGGGTCTTTTACGTTAGAATAGATATTAAACTAAATAATATACAAACTTTTTTTGTTCTATATAACTACGTTCCACAGCAGTAATTAATTCATTTCACATCACTCTGTTTGCGAACAATCTACATTTGCATGAATATCGATGAATACATGATGCTAATGTCAAAGTCATCATCAATTAGAAGAGACAAAATATCTTCATATTGCCATCCAAAAATCTATCATTTATTTTTAGTATTTACTATTTGAAATAGTTTAATATTTTGAAATTATAAAACATTAACTTAAAAGATGCGTTAGATCACTCTGAATGATTAGCTATTTGTTATACTATGCACATCGATGAAAAGTTTCTAGCAGGCTTTAAAATTGAACAGTGGAAAATTATGGCTGACCGAAGTATTTTCCAAAAAGATACTCAATAAAATACTTTTGGATATATTTGCTGAGATTTTATCATTCAAACTATTTGCAAATTTTTTTTATCTATAAAGAGTAATAATCAAATGATTAATTACTAGACAGATTAGATCATGGAAAGCTTGGGCACCAGTATCATCAATTTGGGCTTTGGTTCAGATATCTTTAGCTTTCTAATTTTCATTCTATGTCTGCAGTAAACTGCACCTTTAAGTATACAGAGAACTGGGAGGGGAAACTTGGAATTTTGTAATAAAAATGTGTATTTCATTTTTAGATGTTACAAAATGAATCTCCTTTAAAATACTAATGAATTGATACAATGCACAGGTTTGAACATGTTTTCCATTTTTAAAGTAAATAGTAAACTCTTGCAAAGTGATGCCTTTTCATGGAGCTGCTATTTTTTCTTTCACCACTTCTAAGAGGGCAAAACTTTTTTTGACGCATTTTTTTATTCTAGAGAATAAAAAGTCACATGCAGTGATATTGGGTGAATATGGCTGATGGATAGTTTGGGTCATGTTGTTTTTATTTAAAAATTGTTTCAAACTCAAGATTTTGTGTGCTGGCACATTGCCATGATTTGTGCTCCCCACTTTGCCATAAATCTGATCATTTTCATTTTATAGCTTGCTCAAACATAATATGCCTGATCATTACAAAGGAATTCTGAGTGAACAATGCCATCTACATAAAAAAATAGTCAGCATTGTCTTGACATTGTTGTTACCTCACTATTGAAATATGGGAAATTTTACACTTTCATTAAACCATTGTTAAACTTCTGTTTTTGCCCAAAGCATTTTGTTTGCAAACTGTTTCAAGCATTACAACAGTTTGCTGCAGTAACAGAAAACAGACTTTCACAGAGTTCCAACTTTTCAGCCACTATAATAATCAATAAATAAGTGTGACACAACAAAAACATTTACTATGAGGTACCACATCTCCTCTTGATGATGGCAGGTTGGGAGACGGTGGTAGCATGTATTACAATATGCCCACACTCCAAAAAATGGTGCCACTTATACTAATAATGATATATATATATATATATAAAATACATATTTTGCGGGTTCATCCGTGTTAAAAACTTTTAATATCAATAGACTGACGTTTCAACTTGGTCACACAAGCCATCCACAGAGTTATGGCTTGTGTGACCAATCACGCCTTTGATATAAAGTTTTTACACGGATAATCCCAAAATATATATATATATATATTTAACCCGTGCAAATCTTCGTTTAACACACACACACACACATATATATATATATATATATATATATATATATATATATAACTTTGTTTTATAAGTCATGAAAAGTAGAATGTGAAAGCAGTGTAATGGAAAAGTGTTGAGCTGGAAAAACAAATATTGACATTCAGTTAATGACATATTTCTAGTTCTCCTTATTTGCAAAAGTTGTTGACAAATTACAATATTGAATAGTTATGATAAAGAAGCCAAGATGACTATGCACTAATAAAAAAAAAATCTCCTTATTTCAAAGCCAATTTGTAATAGAATAAATCTTACTCATATAATGAGTTATTTTTCTTTACCATGAGTGGTCTATTGCACTTAAGTTCTACTACAAATTTAGTTAGTTTTAGAATGCAGGATTAACAAGCATGTAACTTCTATTCAAATACTAAGAAGTAAAATTATAAAATTAATGATGATCCCCACTCTTGTCTTGTTATGATCTCTCTTAAATACACTTGGTGACTCAAATCAGGTAACATTAAGATATATTAAATATAAATGAGCTTAATTAAGAGATAATTAATTCACCTCACCTGAAAAGCAACAGATGGTACTCAATTAACATTTTCTAAAAACTGGAATATTAATTGATTATTATAATTCAGCATTATGATCTAATTTAAATAAAAATAAGTAATTAAATTAATGAGTGACAAATTGCATTATCTCACTTAAAATATAAGTGGTGACTGGTTTCCTCTCCAAACAGCCATCAGTGTCATTTCTCAATTAATGGATGATACATAACTCACTACAAAAATTTTAAGACTCGAAAATGTCTTGATGAGACATTACAACATAAAATATGACAATTTGCATCATGTTTTAAGCCACATGGAGTAACATGCTAACATTATTATTATTTTTTTAAATTGGGAGAAATTGCTAATGAAATATTTAAAATATAATGGCAGTAAAGCCAAGAGTCAAAAGAACTATTTTAAAGTTGCTTGTAGATTTTAGATGATAGTCAGAGCAAGAAAAATGATCAATGAAGATATTAATATTTTCTGTCATATCTTGTAATACAGACATATTAGCACTTTAAAATTTCTGTTGTAGATAAATAAACTATATTGTTGCTAAATGCATACATTGATTAAAAGATGGCCATGTAGGCAACTTGAAAATAATAAGTCCCTTTTTCATTGGAATGCACAGGGTATATTTTAAAATATTAATCAAAAGAAATTAGTGGATTAATGCCAATTTAATTGCTTTTATCTTTTTTTTAATTGTTTCTTTTTCCTTTAGAGAAAATTCATATACTATTAATAAAAAAACCTATTAATAATTATATTTCCCCTTAAATTAAAATTTCTATTTCAGATAATAATGGAAATATAATTTATAATTATTTATTAGAATACAAAAATATAAACTTGCTAAATATTAATTACTATTGAAGCAGTCAGATCTAAGTTCGATCCTAGCTTCATGACATCTCACCTGCAGCCCACTTCAAATCCTAATACTAACCATGAATTTCCGAATGCAACGGGGCTTTATACATTCAATACATGCTAGTTTCCTTAAAAAAATAATATCATATAAATGTGGGTTAAAACTAATTAATTTGACGTTTAAACTAATCAATGTCATTAATAAATTCATGATAAAATTATTCATGAATTTATATATATATTATAACTGCATGGTGCATATATATTTATAAATATTTAAATATATATATTCATTGTAAAGTTTCATTGCGTTAGGAATGGTTTATTTTACTTTTAAACAGTTTGTTCAAATTTTAGTGATTAAAAGCTACATTTTTTCGATAAGCTTTCAGATTGTTCTTTTCCAAAGACAATGGGGAAAGTTTTATTAATTAGCAAAAATATAATAATTTAAAATGTAAGGATGGTTCCTAATTAAAATTGTTTTTAGATTGACAATTTCATTTTCTAATTAGAAAATGAATTCAAAGTTAATGAGTTTGAAAGCCTTATTGAGGGAATGTATCTAAAATCAATTAGTAAAATTGTAATTTTGATAATGCAAAAAGCATTAGCTTGAAGGCTTCTAGAATAGACAGGAAACCTGAGGACAGTATAAATAGCCTGGAAAAGTTTGGAGAAAACAAGCCATATTTGTTTTAGAGAAGTGTACTAGAATCTGTGCATCTTTAAATTATGAATTTGAATAGTGACTCCATCATGGTGAGGGGCTAAACTTTGGGAGTCTGACTGCTGGGCCATAAGTCCCCAGAAGATCTTCAATGTGGCTGCTAAACTAAACCTTTTCCGGAACAATTGTGCTGCCCAAAATATGAAATAATCAACATGTCATTCAAATAATTTATAAAATGCGCACCTAGGTTTCACCCAACTGGACTCTGCCATGTGTAATCTAAGGAACCAACCATGAAGGAATGGTAATATCTTTCTTGAAACAACCGCAACTTTCTGGCCAGTTTCCGAACTATATTTTATATCACCCTTTAAGTTAACTACTGTAAAAACTCCTCTCTTTATAATGCTTTTAATCTGGATAAGTAATTCTCATTTTTCTATCTTGTCTTTAAAATTAATACTTTGTTAACTTTTTTTTTTTTTTACAATGGCAGTTCGTTTATCTAACCTTACTATATAAAATAATCATTAATGTCATTTATTTCTATTATATGCCAATAATCCTTCGACTCAATGATCTCCTTTGTTTCATTTGCCTTATGCAAGTAATATAATATTAAGTCTTATAGTAAGTCTAACCCATTAGAACTAGATTAGTACCGTTCTATTAATCATCGAGTCAAAAGAATTTGTTAAATGTTTACTATTTTACTAATAGCTGATATTAACTATTAGCTATTTCTAACCTTTGCCCCCACTATTTTCTTGAGTTCACCAATATTTATTTATTCATATATAATGTTAAAATGTTTTTGCAAAAAGATCGATAAAGGAATTAATGTCAAAATATTCTAATTTAAATTTTATACTTTCTATTAAATTCAGGGAGGGCATGATGTTTCAGGTATAATTAATATAATTTTATAATTATTGTTAAGTATTTCTGTATTAAAGCTCATTTGACTTTAATTTAGCTCGATCAGGTCATCATGTAGAGCATTCTTTATATAAACGGGTTTTATTCATTAACCATGATGATTACCAAGTCATCACTTTTCCGAACGTTACTGGCACAAGCCATCTCCTGCTTCATAGGCTTGTCATCGGTCATACTATTTTTACTTTTAATTACTGATGAAGAAACCACTTCCTCCACTTGCTCATTCTTTATTATATTGGGACACCAAAGGTACATGGCTATGACATGATCTGGCGTTCTTTGTGTTCCACATCTCCTTGATAAGACAGAAAGACTTGTAAAACACAAGTCACCCTCCTATTTAAATCACCGACAAGCCATTATTTCTCGTATCCATTTTTATAGCTCATAAAACATCAGTACCGTTTACTTCTCAGCTCAAATAAAGTCCCACTCTCATGCTCATAAATCATGATGAATTGATTTCATTAAAGTCGAACAAATTCATTTATAATTAAGTTTTCTATTAAATATTAAATTTATGTCCTAAATACTTATCTTGCTCTCTATGAATTAATTTACGAATGTGAAAATAAATCTCACATTCTTTTCTTTTGAATTAGAATAATAATTTCAGTCACAGCCAAATACCTTTATCCACTTTTATTTTCTTGTCGGGGCATAGATATATATAATCATCCTAGAATATTGCGTAATAGTTATTGGCATATAATAAGGACTGCCATTCTTATTGTAATTATAAATTCTGTTTAAAGACTAGAGGTAATCTATATAATCATAATCTAAAAGTTGAACAAAATTATTATTATTATTAAACATTTTATTAACTCATTTGGTTTTTAACTTTCTTTCTTATTCAATAGTTATTTTAATATTAATGCTCACTGTCTGTATTGGTAACCTGAACATATATACATATATGAGTTGACTTAGAAATATCCTTTATTATTTTATTATACAATATTAGTGTCAGATCAGGGGTCTCAAATCATCATTATCCGTTGAGCTAGTTTCTTGGCACATAGTCATGTACCATCAACTTAGGTCATCCATTGATTTGATCTGTGCTCATGGGTTGAGTTTGAATTCGGTTTGGTTCGGCTGAGTTTGAATCTGACTTTACAGTTGGGTCTTGTTGGTGTGGGTGGTTTTTCGACCGGTACATTATTAACATGCATCAAAAATATAATGATTTTTTGAACAAAAATTTCAATTACTACCAGATTTTTGTATTGTAATAATATTATTGTAATAATTAAGTTCAAAGAGAAGTTTGTTATTTTTTTAGTATCAATTTTTTTTAATGTTCTATTTCAAGCATGATAGGCTGATTTTTAAATTATTATTTATGAAGTTTAATATTACTGGCTACTTATTGCTTTTAATACAAATGCATTCCTTGTATTTTGAAGAATAATATTCACTCTCGGGAAATATTTTTGTAAGATCTGCAATGGATTGAAGAGTTTTAATATTACTAGCAAATAATTTTTCACTTTATATTTAAAAAAAAAAAAAAAGAAAGTTTAAAAAATAAAAATATTGGGAAAACTATTTTGTTTCTCTGGGAACTTTGATGATAATAAATAATTGATTCCTTGGTTCTTTGAATTAATTACACAAGTGTATTTTCTAGTTTGATTTTTCATTATATTTTTAAAAAAAAGAAGTTTGACAAGATAAAGTCACATTTTCTTTAAACATTTTCTTAATTTTGTTAAGCCAAGTCATATTTATGTTTTAAGATAATTTTTTCTGCTCGTAATATTAAAAATTACTAAATATTTATAATACAATTAACTAAACATGAAAACAATGAGGATTGCCAATTCCTCAACAAGTTTTGTGATAAATACTTAGCGAGAGAAAGCACAGAAAATATCTCTGTCAGAAACCCCCCCACCCTGACCATGGTTTCGTGCTTTGGCACTCCTCAGAGAGGTGTCATGGTAGGTTCAGATACTAGATCTAAAAATACCAACCCAAAGCTAGCATTTAACTAAGAGTTATCTATTGAATGAAAAATATGAAATTTTCAGACATATGTCTTCAAACCCAGCTATCCAACTCAAATAGCTATATGAGGCTGATAGATCTTCAGCAATATCATATATCATATATACCATACATACTTTGGTCAGGGGTTTGGGGGGGGGGTTCCTGACAGAGGTATTTTAAGTGCTTTCTCTGGCTAAGCATTTATCACAAAGCTTGTTGACGGATTGTCAATCCTAATTGTTTATAACTTACAAGCTTAAGAAAATAGGGTCATGTGATCTATGACTTATTTTAACTAAACATGTGTTTGCATTAAGGGATATAATACTCAATTATTTTTGTATAAAGAGAATAAGCATTTATCAGGTAATTAAAATTAAAAATAATAAAAATGATCTATAAGAAAGGAGTCGGAAGTAATTATTAGTTTATGGTTATTTTAATATTATTTGCTTAATATAGAAGTTTTAATATGGTGCTATCACTGTTCTAATAAATATATCTTAATAGACATGCATTCTATGACAATATATATATACATGATCTATATAGGTGCATTTAGTTTGAAAATAAGACAGTGGGTCTTATTTTTTCAGTCTTTCTTTATCTTGTAACGGGGACGAGTGCCCTTGCATTTGACATAGCTGATCAGCGACGAAAGCGAGGAGGGATTATTACCTTCTAAATAAAATTACAACCTGACAATGTGCTAGCAAAATAATCGATTATTACATAGTTAATATATATATACACGTGTGTGTGCATGTGTAAAGCCTAATTTATAGTATTTTAAACATCCCCGCTAGTCTATGCATAATTTATGCGACAATAATTTATTATAATAAATAATGTTTACATTTATTTAATAGCAGGACAAATTTTTTTTATTAATTTTGAAATAATAAATTAATATAATAGCTAGGAACTTCTTAAGGAGAAATAAATAATTTATAGAGAAACACAACGATTTTGAATGTTATTTTTGATAAAAAAAAGGTTCAATAAATTATAAAGTTGTTAGCAAAGCCAATTAAAAAAAAGTACATTCTATCCTATAGCGAGTTGCAGTTTAAATCAGTTTTATTTCAGGAAATAAAAAGTGTACTGTTGGATAAGAAAAGGAAACTTTTAAATATCTCACAGTTTAACTTAAATTAGTTTATAGTCTGCTAGCTAGTAATTATTTTATAGAAAATAAAATAATTTATTAGATATTAAAGTTGGTCTCTAACTGTGAAATTAAAAGCCATGCAGCTGTTTAAACGCTGCCCAAAGTAATCTGTCATGTTGAATTATTTAATTCTAAAACATAATGAAAATCCATAACTTAAATAAATAATCGTTTCTAATATACTTTTTAAATAAAGAGAACATTATCTTTAATGTTATACCAAACTATTCCATTAATATATATTATGATATTGACTAATCTGCTACAGAATCCATACCTCTCTGAATCTAACCCAGAACTTTCCACGAAATTATTTTAGCATATCTTTTTAACTTTTGATATCTTTATGTGATTTTTAAATCTCTTGAAATCCCACGTTTTCATTGATATTTCTGTACTGAAGATCATACTTGTTCGACTTAGTAATTAATTATTCAAATTATAGTCTGTCTATTAAAACTACTCTTTCAATATGGCCAGTATAAATTCCCTATATATTACACTTTTGATCTCTTTTTATTAATTATTGTGGACTTCTCTAAATTTCCATGTGTAGTTTGCAATTTTTGTACAGCTTTTTTGTTACGGTCTTCACATAAATGCTGATAAAAGACTGATACATATATTACCCCCAGCCAATATTTAAAATTAATAGAATATCAGCAGTCTGTTATTAAGGCAACATAAGTGAAATATATATATATTATAACAATCGGAAGTAAGTGGAATTTGAATCTAACCGCAAACTTCGATATCTGCTCTATAGAGCGCCATCTAGGCATTAAAACCTAGAAAAATTTATAGAGTAGGCAGATACGCGCTGTTAAGATTCCACTTTATTTAAATATTCAGATCGTTAGCCCAAGGCACTAGCTCAGTGGAGACGCAGAGATAAAAATCTATATCTTAATTTATATCTTAAATATAAATAAATAAAAGCTACTGCCAGAAATTAACACATAAAAATATTTATTTACGCACATATAAAATAATATTTAAATTTTGAGGAATAAATTTAACGTTTACATTTTATATTGAGCTTTAATTCTAAATTTAAGTAGATTGCAAATAATGAGTTTACTATTTATTTAGAGGGTCGAGTATGAATAGACTACATAGATTTGCATTTGAAAATAAACATTCTATCCCTATTTAACCTTAGGCTAAAAGTCGCAGCCAAACTGCCATCAATTCATCTGATATATCGATGCATTCAATGTAATACAAAATACGGCAGCACCAAAAAGTTAAGAGAAGAAATTGCCTCTCGTCAGATAGGAATAAATATTACATCTATCTGCGAAGAAGAGCAATAAAAAAAAAACTCCATAGAAAGGAACTGCGTTCTTCGTCTTATAATTCCTTCCATAGGCAAACAGGAGGGTGCGGCGTATGAAGTGATTCTGCCCGTAGCGAATCTGTACTACATCTACTAAATTACACCAATATATCCAATCTATTGACCCAATTTAACTATGAAACAAATAACCTAAGATTTCCCTTCCCTAATATAGCTTTACAAATCTATATAAACCATTCACGCCCAACTTAAGTTTAACATTTAGATATGTTCGCACAGATTATTTTTATACAATTTGTTTGATAATGTCGAGTATAGATCAGCTGCACAGATTCCATGGTCAAAAACATTCCAAATTAAACACAACCGATCAAAATACAAAGTCAATCCGATAACGTCAATTGCAAAAATGAATACACAAGGCCCCATGGCATTCATCGTAAGATGCCCACATTAACATCGTTGACCTATATATTCCAATCGACTGTGAAAACCACAACATAATCAACCGCTAACGAATCTATGCAATGTCTATACCCAACTTAAATGTAATGCATTTAATAATTTCTACAATAAATATTACTACAAATAAAAATAATAAAGTGGAAATGATTTTAGCAAAACTTAACTATATAAATTTAAACAATCAATTATTAATTTGAAAATCAAATAAGAGTTCATTTTAAAATTTAAATTAGCCGAATCTTTAAAAAAAATCAATGACGAAAGTTCTTAATTACTTTTTTTTGGTTGTTGTTAATTTGTAAAGTTCATAGCTCACGGTAGAAGAGTCCAGGTTTCTGCTTTTAATTCCCACGACACCTCCATTGGAAGATAATGTTCTGGAGATGGCAATAGCTGGTTCAAGGTATCACAGTCTTTTCATTTTCCTTTTTAAATAGAGAGTGTGGTATGTGCGTCCTACCACCTCTCAAACGCACAAAGCTGGAACTCAATATTTCTCTTTTTATAGTAAATCTCCAGATTGAATGAACAAAGACGTCACTAATCCAAATTTTTGTTCGGGTCCGGGCTGAGGCTTGGTGCTTCCATTGGCCAAGCTAAAATCTCTTTATTCTCTTATCTAATTTACTCTCTGACTTTTTAATTAGACAGCTTTTGGATAATTAATAAACAATCATTTCCATTTACAGATTACAGGAATAAATTAATACCTGTTTTTATTTTTACTTACGTTATTTCTTTTTTTAAACTATTTTTATGTTTAAATCTTTTTTTATAAAAAAAGTACATTCAAATACCTTTTTTTTATTTATTAAAAAAATATATTTTTAAAGTTTAGCATCTGTGTGAATATATACATTTAACAAACATTTTAATTTTAGCGTTTAGTTTTTTTTTCTTTTTAATACACTTATTTTTATATGTGAACTTAAAAGTTTTTATTTCAATTTAATGTAACGACATATTTATATATCGTTACATATCAGTAAACTTCCTCAAAAAAATAAAAACATTTAAAAAAAAAAAAGAATTTACTTAGTGTTAGTAATTACGTTACACAAATTTGTTATATATGAAATTTCAAAAGGACAAAACTTTTTTTTTAAAAGACAAAACAGTAATTACAAATATAATGATAAAAAAAAAGTTGACTGATGATTCCTTACTACTAGCTAAATTTCTGTCCCCTCCCTTCCAAGTTTCATTTCTCCTACCTTTAACTATTACTTAGGCAAGTTGAACGATTAGATTTTAATTTAACAAGACTTTTTCAAAAAAAAAAATTATGATTTATATTTATTATTACGTTTTATTCCTCGCATTTATATTTACATATGCACAATTTTTTTTACTGGCAGTACCTTTAAGACCAAAAATTCAAACTGTAACTCCACGTCAATACAACAAATATATTTATACTAATTTCAGGAAAAATATTACGAGCATGATTTATTTTCAAAAGTACTAGTGGTTTATTAAACATCTGGCTATAACTTTACGTTAGTACAAGAATGTACTTATTTCAGAAAAAACATGTTATTTGCATGATTCACTTTTAAAATTCTCATGCTCTCGTGATTTATTAAAGATAGAAAATTTCATCATCATCAATTCCCCTTCTCAGGGTTAATCTCTGAGGTAAGGCCACACTTGGGACACCAATTATAATGATCGAAATGAAAGTGAATATCGAATCTAACCGCAAACTTCGATATCTGCTCTACAGAGCGCCATCTAGGCATTTAAACCTAGAAAAATTTATAGAGTAGGCACATACGCGCTGTTAAGATTCCACTTTATTTAAATATTCAGATCGTTAGCCCAAGTCACTAGCTCAGTGGAGACACAGAGATAAAAATCTATATCTTAATTTATATCTTAAATATCAATAAATAAAAGCCACTGCCAGAAATTAACACATAAAAATATTTATTTACGCACATATAAAATAATATTTAAATTTTGAGGAATAAATTTAACGTTTATATTTTTATATTGATCTTTAATTCTAAATTTAAGTAGATTGCAAATAATGAGTTTACTATTTATTTAGAGGGTCGAGTATGAATAGATTACATAGATTTGCATTTGAAAATAAACATTCTATCCCTATTTTACCTTAGGCTAAAAGACGCAGCCAAACTGGCGTCAATTAATCTGATATATCGATGCATTCAATGTAATACGAAATACGGCAGCACCAAAAAGTTAAGAGAAGAAATTGCCTCTCATCAGATAGGAATAAATATTACATCTATCTGCGAAGAAGAGCAATAAAAAAAAACTCCATAGAAAGGAATTGCGTTCTTTGTCTTATAATTCCTTCCATAGGCAAAACGGGAGGGTGCGGCATATGAAGCGATTCTGCCCGTAGTGAATGTGTACTACATCTACTAAATTACACCAATATATCCAATCTATTGACCCAATTTAACTACGAAACAAATAACCTAAGATTTCCCTTCCCTAATATAGCTTTACAAATCTATATAAACCATTCATGCCCAACTTAAGTTGAACATTTAGATACGTACGCACAGATTATTTTTATACAATTTGTTTAATAATGTCAAGTATAGATCGGCTGCACAGATTCCATGGTCAAAAACATTCCAAATTAAACACAACCGATCAAAATACAAAGTCAATCCGATAACGTCAATTGCAAAAGGGAATACACAAGGCCCCATGGCACTCATCGTAAGATGCCCATATTAACATCGTTGACCTATATATTCCAATCGACTGTGAAAACCACAACATAATCAACCACTAACGAATCTATGCAATGTCTATACCCAACTTAAATGTAATGCATTTAATAATTTCTACAATAAATATTACTACAAATAAAAATAATAAAGTGGAAATGATTTTAGCAAAACTTAACTATATAAATTTAAACAATCAATTATTAATTTGAAAATCAAATAAGAGTTCATTTTAAAATTTAAATTAGCTGAATCTTTAAAAAAAATCAATGACGAAAGTTCTTAATTACTTTTTTTTGGTTGTTGTTAATTTGTAAAGTTCATAGCTCACGGTAGAAGAGTCCAGGTTTCTGCTTTTAATTCCCGCGATGCCTCCATTGGAAGATAATGTTCTGGAGATGGCAATAGCTGGTTCAAGGTATCACAGTCTTTTCATTTTCTATTTTAAATAGTGTGTGGTATGTGCATCCTACCACCTCTCAAACGCACAATGCTGGAACTCAATATTTCTCTTTTTATAGTAAATCTCCAGATTGAATGAACAAAGACGTCACTAATCCAAATTTTCATTCGGGTCCGGGCTGAGGCTTGGTGCTTCCATTGGTCAAGCTAAAATCTCTTTATTCTCTTATCTAATTTACTCTCTGACTTTTTAATTAGACAGCTTTTGGATAATTAATAAACAATCATTTCCATTTACAGATTACAGGAATTAATTAATACCTGTTTTTATTTTTACTTACGTTATTTCTTTTTTTAAACTATTTTTATATTTAAATCTTTTTTTATAAAAAAAGTACATTCAAATACCTTTTTTTTATTTATTAAAAAAATATATTTTTAAAGTTTAGCATCTGTGCGAATATATACGTTTAACAAACATTTTAATTTTAGCGTTTAGTTTTTTTTTTTTTTAATACACTTATTTTTATATGCGAACTTAAAAGTTTTTATTTCAATTTAATGTAACGACATATTTATATATCATTACAATATATATATATAATTAAATAGGAAGTAACTGAAGCTTACAATGATAAACATGAATAGAATAAACATATATAAGAACAAATAATGAAAAGACAGATGGTTACATCTGTCTTTTAAATAATTTATGTAATTCATCAAATAACATATAATCATAAAAATATCAAATCATTACTTCATTGAAAGCCTCAGTTATTTCTTGTTCAATTACTTATAATCATAGCACATCAAATCATTAATGTGGATGTAAGTATAATAAATAAAATTAATTACAGAATTCAAATCACTTCATTGCTTTAAAATTAATTTTATTCTCACTTTTTATCATTTATTTTTAATCTACTGGGTTTGTTTTTTCATTTATATGACAATTGCACTGATATATATATATATATATATATATATATATATAACAAACAAATGATATATATATATATATATATATATATATATAATTCAAACAAATATATTTAACACAGTATTCAAAATTAAATAATATATTTTTTAGTATTGTTTCACTGACAATCTTTATCAACTGTTAATACAAACATACAAAAAATAAAAACTTGCATTACCCATCATTCAATCTATTCAAATTTCCCACAATTCTGTTGTCTTTATATTAGCCAATTGTTTACTCATTAAACCACCTCTATTCCTAGATATCATCATTGCCTCTTTAATTTTACGTTTTTCACTACACCTTTCAATTTGAATAATTTTTATATCTCTATTATTAAATTTAAAACCATAATTACATGTTTTATTATGATCAAATATAATTGATGGAGTATTCATATTTACTGAAGATATATTTTCTTTCTGTACATGTTTATATAATGTCTTATGATCATTATATCATTTTTGTAATGTACATTTGGATTCCCCTATATATTTTATTCCACAACCACATTCCAACATATATATAACAGAACTTAATTCAAACTTAGAAATCTTGGCTTTGGAGTTATTTATCGTATCATTTATATTATTTGAAGAGAAAAAAAAACGATATAATGATCATAAGACATTATATAAACGTGTACAGAAAAAAAATATATCTTCAGTAAATATGAATACTCCATCAATTATATTTGATCATAATAAAACATGTAATTATGGTTTTAAATTTAATAATAGAGATATAAAAATTATTCAAATTGAAAGGTGTAGTGAAAAACGTAAAATTAAAGAGGCAATGATGATATCTAGGAATAGAGGTGGTTTAATGAATAAACAATTGGCTAATATAAAGACAACAGAATTGTGGAAAATTTTAATAGATTGAATGATGGGTAATGCAAGTTTTTATTTTTTGTACGTTTGTATTAACAGTTGATAAAGATTGTCAGTGAAACAATTGAAAGTACTTCTGGTAAAAAATATATTATTTAATTTTGAATACTGTGTTAAATATATTTGTTTGAATTATTATTATATAATTTAAAAATACAGACATTTAATGGTTGTAGTTATATATATATAAACAGACGGGCATAATAATTTGAAGAAGCCCCCCCCCCTTAATTTAAAACTGTCGAGATAAAATTAAAAAAAAGCTGATACAGTTTTCAAGAAATAAAAATTAAAACAAAGAAATAAAAAGATGACAGCAATTTAAAAAATAATATTTTAAAATATTAAAAGTACTGTTAAACTGGAGTATTTTGCAGATTATCAAAAAGAAGGCTGTAATTAACAATTAATAAAAAAAAATTGCCATGGGCATAAAAATCAATAGATGTTTTTCAAAAACATCAGATAAGAGTCATTAGAATCTGTTTCTGCCAAAAATAGATGGCCAATGAGGAAAGAAAATAAACACACAGACCTCTAAGAAGATTGGTGTTAGATTGATCCCAAAACTGAGAAATAAGAAAAGCATAAAGAGATAAATAGGGGAGTAAAGATTGCTTAAGGGATTTTTGTAGCAGCCATAAGGTTAGAAAGCATCAAGACTGTTATTAGTGAAACTCATATTATATGACTACTAGCCCAACAAAGCTTGGAGCACTATGAATAATAAAAAGAAGAAACATGTAACTAAAAAAATATTAAATGAATAAGCAAGTGGTTAAAATATTATATCTTCAAATGTCTGGGTAATCAAAAATAGCTTTCTCTCTTCTCTGCCCTCAGTTCAGTTATGAAGTAAAATAAAATCAAGGCCTGTGAACTGACCATCGACTTGTTAAGCTCTCAGAATACCCCTTATTGAGTGGAAAATTTATAGTGAACCATCAGCAGATGAAGGTTCAGGTAGGGAAATTGTACATCTTTTATAGCCTTTTATAATACGTAAAAATATTTTGTAAATTGTATTTCTTAAGTTAAAATATAATATAATGAAATGTCACTTTTAAATTGATTGGTTGTAAGTAATACAAAAGGCAAATATATTTAAAAATGGAATGCAGTGGAGTAATAGGTGAAATAAAAATATTTTGTAAGATGTGTTTATTAAGATAATTTATGATTTAATAAAATGTCATTTTCTGGATTGATTAATTATTAAAATGATTCCAAATAATAAAAAAAATATTTATTCTGAATAAAGGTTATTGTTTTATAAAAAAAACTTTGATAGAATGAATTGCCTCTGGAACCACACATAAATAAATTAAGGAAATGTTTATATATGTGAATTAATGAATAATAATATAATCTTCCGAATAATGACTTCAAACGATATTGATACGATGAATAAGTGGTTCAAACCCACACTGAATATATTAAGTAATAATAAATCTCTTTCAAATAATGACTTCAAACTGTATTGATATGATGAATAAGTGGTTCAAACCCACACTGAATATATTAAGTAATAATAAATCTCTTTCAAATAATGACTTCAAACTGTATTGATATGGGGAATAAGTGGTTCAAACTCACACTGAATATATTAAGTAATAATAAATCTCTTTCAAATAATGACTTCAAATTGTATTGATATGATGAATAAGTGGTTCAAACCCACACTGAATATATTAAGTAATAATAAATCTCTTCCCAATAATGACTTCAAACCATATGGATATAATAAATAAGTGATTCAAGCCCACACTTGTATGATATGTAAAATAAAAATAAATACTTGGGATTCCTGGATTAAAACACATATTTCTCGATACCTGGATGAAAATAAGTACTTCAAGATACTTGGATAGAATAAATACTTCAAGATACCTAAATAAATTAATTACTTCTATACACATGGATATGTATCTATGCAGATGAGGGAGCTTCAAACCTAGAAGGACAATTCCCACTCAGGAACAATCAGAAAAACATCTGTAATGTGCACACAGATATGAAGATAGCCAGTATAGAGACTGTCAGCAAACTTTTCCTTCTTCTTTAAGAACTTTATAAGTCATATTGTTATTAAATAAAATTATTGTTTCAAAATAAATAATACCTTTTGTCAATTTCATTTGCATCATTCATCCATTTATGCACTGGTTCACTAGAATCTCATGCCTCCTGAGCTATGTTCAGTATAACCAGATGATGGTGAGTAAGGTTATAGTGAGATGGAACTCTAGTTGTGCTGTTTGGGAAACCAAATACATAAATTTCTAGATCCTTCCAGTCTCTATGGTGCTACATCCTCTGATGAGCAGGAAATATTGTTGTAGGTGGAGTAACATCTGCATTGGGAAATGCTAATCGATAGTTTCTTCCTGCAATATGCTCATCAGAAAATATTTACAACTGATGTAAAGAGGTTGGATGATCTTGTCTGGTTACAATATATTACACTTTCAAAATCCTTCAAAATCTCCATCTTTGTTTAAAAATGAAATATCATAAGTAATCTCCAGTTCTTTTTGTTTTTTTTTTTAGCTTCTCTTTTTAATACTATAAACATTTCTATAAAATTAATATAATTTCTTGGAGAAATATTTTTAAAGCAGTAAATTAATTTTCACATTAATTTTTTAATAAACTTTTTTTTCTTTAAAATTTGACATGATTAATCTCAGTAAAAATGCATATAAAGTTAAATTGTATGTACATATTGGTCCTATGACATGGAGCACATATTAAACATGCTACATGTTTTCACATTTGTATCAATTTGCTGATAGATAACTTTCTAATCTTGTGATCTGACTAAATAACATGAACCCAGATCTTGTATATGTTATTTTCACAAGATTTACAAAAATAACATGCACACGGATCTTGTACATGATAGTTTCCTAAGATTTACAAAGTTATCAGCAGGTTGAATACGTAAGTGAAAAGATATAACACATCTAACATGTGCTCTGTGTTGCAGAACTAAATATACTTCTTTCACATAAAAAATATAAAAAATTTGGAGCGTAATTTATCAAAAAAAAAAAATCTTAAAAATTATATTTTTAACAATAGTTAAAAAAAAATAATAATTTGCCATTCAGAAATATATGCGATGGCGACTTTCACAAGAAAAACATAAAATAGTACTAAACATATGAATTTGATCATAAAATCAATATTAAACAGTAAATTTTAAACAATCAATATATAGATGTGAGACACCATTATACAAGTCACAAATGTTACTTTGGCATACAAAAATATATGACTTTCACATGAAAAGTATAAAATTTATAACAATACTAAAGATATAAATTTCTGCAAAAACAAAAAAAAACTATCTTAAAAAGTACATTTTTAACAAGAGTTAAAAACAAAAAAAAAATATTAATTTGCCATATAGAAATATATGTCTTTTTACAGAAAAAATTTTTAAACATGGCATGAAAATATACATTTATAACAATATACCATAAAATTGATATTAAACAGTATGTTTTGAAACAATCAATATATAAAATATGAAACACCATTATGCAAGTTTAAAATGTGACTTTAAATATGGACAAAACAATCACTAAATTTCAAAATTTGCCTAAAATATTATATAAAATGCATATAATATTCATATATGCTAGTTACCATGCAATATATAACAGGAATTGTCACACTGAATAAATCTAAGTTGTCTGTTGTACTTTATTATAAATTGATCAAATTTTTCGGAGAAAATGTTATTCGGAGAAAATGGAGACTTCAAGTAAAAAATTTTCCCTCCAAAATCAACACATGATTGTGCAGTATATTGCCTGAATGGGATTTTGTCAAAAAATGGTAATAAATAAATGTATTTTTTTAACAAATAAAAAGTAAAATTATTCAAAAAATAAGAAAATATAACACTTTTATATCAGTGGCCAATTTTTTTTATTTTATTCATTATGCAAATAAATACACTATCTTTTTGATGACATCTACGTGACATAAATTAGGCCAAATATGAATCCAGGTATAGCTGTGATGGTCCTCACTGTTGCTTATTATGCCATTTTGCTGAATCCCAAAGTCTTTTAATGTTTAGGGAAAGTACAACTATTTACACACTTAAAATCAAATGAATTAAGCAACAATGAAATTGAAATGGACAATAACTACGGAGAAAAAATGCTTATCAAACTGTTGTCAGAATGAAATCTTGACAAAAACTGAGCAAAAAAAAAAATGGTTTTTGGAAAAAAAAATTCTTTTGTTACCAGATCAGAGATCGGATAAAGAACACATTTTGATATGAGATCAGATAACAACATTGCAGATTTACTTGGATTTGACCTAATCACAATGTTACACATTTATCGTGGATGTGAAAAAGTCTAATACGTGCTCCATGACACAAGACTTAAAAATGTAAGTATCAGTTATTTTTCATTTTCTATGCTTTAAATTCAATGCAAAATATTACATCTCATTGCAGATTTATAGATATATATTGGCCACAACTTATTTTGTATGATTATAGACAGTGCACAAAATATAAAACGTCTAAGATGCATTTTAGCAGTTTTTCTTCAGTTAGTTAATGTCATCCCACCCTCTCAAATATTCTTGATCATTTATCTAATAAATATTAATCTATAAATATTACATTTTGGCAATTGTCATTTTTAAATAAATTATATAAACAATGACTAATAATCTTCCATCATGTCCAAATTATTATAACATTTTTAACATCAAGTATAGACATTTTATTTTATTTTAATTCATAATGAATAGGAGAAATTCTTTATTAAATGGTGATTATTCACTATAATGACAAAGACATTCAAAAAATTGTAATTATTTTATCCAAAATCAATATATATATATATATGGATAGTAATAAATATATATATATATATGGATAGTAATAAAGTATTTTTTATACATATGTATTAAAGAAATAAAAAATAATTTATACAAAAATTATATATTTATTGTAGTGGTCGATGAACTAGTGATGATCTGAATACATTTGGAGATATGATCATATCAATGTCCCTAATACAAAATTACTATTAAAAAATAAAATAAATACTCCATTTTTCAGGACTGATGTATTCATCATGATGTAGCTTTTAAATTTTTGCATTAGATAACTTCTATTTTCTTTCTGTCCTAATTTGAGTCTATCTTTAAACCAGGCTATTATTCATGATCATCATCACAATCTGTGTGCCACTTGATGAATGCTATTAGGAAGATTCAAGAGTATACCCTGTCTCTATAATTATGATAATTTATCAACCTTTTCTTTATAATATTTTCAACAATATTTATTCTAAATCCTTCATAAAATTCAATCATTAACCCTAACCAATACATTACCCTCTATTTATAATATCTAGTCAAATCAAAAAAATTATAAATTATTCCTGGGTGAAATAATATAGAACTAATATTCTAAGCTGACAGTATTTTATATAGTAAATGGAATTTTATCAATGTTTAATAAATAATAATGATAAACAAAATGATTATTTTGCCTTAAGTAAACAATATACATTCTATTGGTTGACATCTTAAGAAAGCTTAAAATGAGTGTTATTTATTTATCCCCTTCATTTTCAACATATATTTTACTTATAAAACTATTATTTATCCATTTTTCTTTAAATTGAATCCATGAGTTTGTAATTTAAGTTGTATTCTTTATTAATATAAATAAATTCCTATTCCATCAATCCTTTCAAACGTAACTATGAGCAATATGTTCATATTTTATATTATATTTTAGTTTATGTAGTACAAGCATAATGATAGAACCAATAATTGATTACTTTCAAAAAAATACTCAGTACCTATTAGTTTAGATATAAATTCATATTAATAGCCTTTAGAAATATAACTCACTTCTCTAGTCACATTTAGTTTCACAATCATTTGCATATATCCTTAAAAAGAAAGTTTAATCTATTATTACATAAATATATATAATTTCACTGATATCTTCAATGGAACTAATAATAATTTATAGAGGTGGACAGCCTTGGATCCATACCTTTTATAAAAAGTATTACTACTACATAAGTATTTTATATATTTTAAACAAATATACTAAAAAATTAAGTCTGAATGTGTATTTGTAAACCACTCAAAAGTACTTTTTTTCCCAAGAAGACATTGCTTGATTAAATCATCTGATTTAATAAAAATATCATTGAAGTAAATGAAAATATATGAAATGTAAAAAAAGTAAGTTTTCATATTGAATTAAAAGCATGATATTAAAAGATGCTGCCAGTTCTGAGTGAATAAAAATTATTTGCTTCCCTGACTTTGCTAATTATATACAAAAATAAAAATTACATAGAGGCTAAACTCTCCATACAGTAGCACCACTCAGTGCACACAAGAGTAATCTATCCATGCAAGAAGGTTTGTACATTAAATCCATCCATTGATTACTCTGACTTGCACTGAGAGGCACTACTGTATGAAAAGTTTAGCCTCTGTAAATACCTTATGTAAGCATAAAGAATGGTGATCATGTGATGTTTAATGGTTTAAAAATAAAATTAACACAATTTTTTAAAAATAAAATACAAAACTTTTAATCAACTAAAAACTAGAGTGAATGGATGATTATTATTAAAATATTAATTTATAATAATGGCAAAATAAAACAGGCAGCTCTAGTATGCTTATTGTCCAGAATCAATAGTACAAATGCTAAAGTATTTGTAATTTTTTTAGTTTTTGTAAATAGTTTTTTCATAATATTCTGTAGTAGCAGTAGTAGTAATGGTAGTGGCAATGGCATCCATGCACCTGCTGTGGTAGTAACAACAACAACAACAACAACAACAACAACAACCCCCCCCCCCCCCCCCCCCCCCCCCCCCCCAAAATATTATAATAATAATAATAATAATAATAATAATAATAATAATAATAATAATAATAATAATAATAATAATAATAATAATAATAATAATAATAATAATAATAATAATAATAATAATAATAATAATAATAATAATAATAATAATAATAATTTTATTTAAAATGTAAAACAACCACCAATGGCCAATTACTAAATGCACATTAAAATAATAAAATATAGAAAAACCTTAACATTGAACCAAAAGAGGTACCGACAAAAAAAAAAAAATTGGGAAAAAGAAATGTTAGATGGTTTGGGTTATGAGAACACAAAATATACTTTAATTTTAGGTCTTTCCAGAATTCATTGAAATCAAGATAAATTATATTATTATTCATAAAATCTTTATGTAAATGCTGATTATATAAAATATGGGAGAAATCCTAAAAGCATCTGAATGATAAAGAATTAGATTTAGAGATCTATGTGATCTAGTATAATATTGAGAGAAATTGGACGATATGTTTGGAAGCACATCTGAATTGTAAATTTGGAGATGATCTTGAATGAGATATTGATTTATTACTATTTTTTATTCAAGAGAAGTCTACCAAATGACAATTCAGAAATTAATGAATCAGGAAAAGTATGTACCATTTTTCTTCCGACAGTGAATATTGGCATCTTACTTTGTCTTTCAAATTAAATCCGTTCTTATTAATGATTTTATAAAAAATATATAATTTTCTATATGCTTAAGTGTTGATAGAATAAAATTTATACACTACGCTTCCTCCGTGGTCACGAAACGAGATTGTTAACTGATCTAAACATTGCTTATGAATTGTCAAATTTTTATGCTCATGATAGGACTCTTTGTATTTATATCAGCAAACTTTATTTGTAAACGAGAATCATTACACAGTGCTTGAAAAATCTTCTTTAAATATTTGGTAATGTGATTGTATTTTTTTATTGTCATTAAATAAATTATTGTATTTATAATAATAATAATAATAATAATAATAATAATAATAATAATAATAATAATAATAATAATAATAATAATAATAATAATAATCTTTCCTTACGTTTTGCGATTTAGATTTTATTTAATATATATAGTTTTCAATTAAAGATAATGAAGAGCTTGCGTAATTTATTGAAATTTATTCAGAAATATTTATTTTTAAATTGAAGTTAGTACAATATATTTGCATAATGAAGGAAACACTAATTATTAGATTAATAAATAAAATTCATTATTGTAATTACAATCCTCGGAAATTTTATATTAAGTTAATTAGAAAAATAATGTATATTTATTTTAACTAAAAACTTCCATAAAAACAATAAACATTAAATGACAAATAAACAGGCAATATTTTTCATAGAAAATATATATTGTTTTCTTAAACATTTGCTTAGAAATAGTAATAAAACTTTGGTTAATTAAAAGCAAATGTAAATATCAAAACATGAAACTAATTTGCGTTTAGGTATAGAAAAGATTTCCTACCGTTAGAAGAGTTAAAAGAATAAAATATTTTAATAAATATAACATAACTTGTAGAAGCTAATATTAAAAACAAGTGATAATTATACTATATATATATAAAATGTGCCAGGCACGTTTGATGTGGTCAAGCACAAGATAATGTTAAACAAATTAATGACCGAAAATACGTAAAAAGCCATTAAATTGGGGATGGGGGTGGGTATACAATTTATATAATCAAACTTGTTATAAATTAAGAGAGAGAACTGTGACTATAACATAAACTCACACACACATATGATTAAAACCAATATTTAAAGGCTAAGAAATATGTACTTTTCATTTTTGTTTTTTATTTTCTTTTAAAAGGAAAAAGAAACGCCAAAATGTGTTTATAATTTTAAAATTTTTTTGTTTGTTAAAGAAACAGCTTTATTTAGCAAACTGTCATTCTGTATTTATTTATTTTTTTGAATGTTTACAACCAATGTAAAAAATAAAATTTGAAATATTATTGTTAAAAATAAGTCTTGCATTGGTGGTCGAGAGGTCAGCGTGACTGACTTACAAGCAGTTGCCTGGGTTGTGGGTTCGCGTCCCGGCCGATGTTATGACATTTTTAAAAAAAAAAAAAAAAGTTAAAAATAATTTTAAAATCGAGGTTTTAATGGTTGTTTTTCTCTTCAGTTGCATTTGAGCAAGAGAGGGGAGTCATTGTCTTAAATTTAAGAAAAGCCTAAAGGCATTCTGATTTCCTGTCCATTATAAAATAATTTCAACTGGACAAAAAGAACTTGATTAAACTTCCGATAATGCTGGGAAAGAGGAATGTCCAATCTAAGTGAAATATATTTTTTTTAAACTTCGATTGTGATAATGTAATTACTAAAGAAAAATGAAAAAGTCGTTATCATTTATTAAAATTTTCATTAGTGATATTGTGATCTGAATGGAGATATAAAAAAATAATAATTGGAAATCAAATTCTTAAAGCGCTTAGGCAATTGCATTGGAATGTTTCATGAATCATCTAAACCAATTAGAAAAACAAAAAAAAAAAGATTTAATTAATTGATTTTTCTTTCTTGGAGGGGATACCCGAATTGAAGGGGTATTGAAGAAAGATAGTTCTGTTCTGAAGTGGTGAGAAAGCAGTTCATTTTTGTTCTTCAAAGTCAAATCTTATTAGAAGCCTAAGTCTAATTTTATTGTTAAGCTAATGCTGATAATGGAACCACCCAAAGTCTTGCAACCTTTTTTAGCAAGCATGCTGACTCTGATTCAACCTAATCCTGGAGATTTATTCTAATTAAAAATTCATTCAGTCATTCTGAACCAACGGACACTAATTCATGCAGTCATTCAAATAATCATTCAAGCAGTTAACCCGGTCAGTAGTCAATGATTTACACATCGGACAATTAAGTGGTGTAGAGTAACATCAGTTATCTAGCCAACTTGGAAATCTAAATGATGATGAGCAGATGATTATTCCACCATAGACTCAGTTGATGCCGATGGAAGTTTAATTGCAACATGCCACTGAAACCAGTAATAAATCTAGAATTTGTGAAACAAGAAAAGATTGTTTATAGTGTATAATACCCATTGTCCAGCCTAAAGATGCAAATCAAGCACTTTCCAGTATATAGAAATGATTATGGAGTAGAAGCCCACTTCAGCACATCTGTCCAGCTCCACTCCTGCCATCCTACAAGAATGTAAATGCCGAGATTTGAACGCCAAGCGATGATGATGAATTTCATGAACTCATACCGCAGTCAAGTCCAGCCCTTGCCACAGTAGATAAATAGACATATAGTTCACTCAAAAAACATAGAAGGATGAAGCTTATAGACTATCGGGTACACTATTTTTTTGTGTGTTTATTTTATTTTAAATTTAATACACCTTTCGTAAATATATATCTTATGTACATACGTACGTAAACCCACCTCTTAAGTAGCTTGTTAATTTTTCCTTGCATGTGTGTGAGTTTATAATTCACAGATCACTATCTCTCATGTATTAGATATTTAATACATTTTTTTTATTAAGAAATTTTCTTTTATTTAATCTCATTATTGCTTTGT
The DNA here is from genome assembly GCA_028023455.1 of Epiperipatus broadwayi. NCBI lineage: Eukaryota > Metazoa > Onychophora > Udeonychophora > Euonychophora > Peripatidae > Epiperipatus > Epiperipatus broadwayi. The sequence continues at coordinate 9,599,887 of JAQFVV010000031.1, read as the reverse complement.
TAAGTATTTCTTTATGATTATAATTTTTCTTTTATTAAAATAATTTATACAGTGTATTTTTCGTTTGTATATTTAATCAGTCAGGGGATATTAATTTTGTATTCATATTATAAATGGTATGGGATAATGGGCTAATAAAATATTTATATTATAATTCTAAAGTGACCACTGCCATATATTTTTATACTCTTTGTCATTTACTCTCTCTAATTATAATATTAAGTAATTGTGAGAGTTTTCTGCTCCCCATTCTTTAACTGAGAATAGAGTACGCTGAGCTAGCAAATGGGATATCATCTTACCGGGTCTTAAATCTTTATTTATCATGAGGATGCTTGTTTATTAATTTTGTTTGAATAATTATTTATATTCATATATGCCCAATAATAATTGAAATTGCATATCCTTTCAGGAGGAGAATTAGTTTTTCTTCTGGGAGTGGCGTGAGGGGCTGGTTTATAGTCACCGCCCCAAAGATATGTAAGAATCAATCCTTTTATAAGTATCTTCTGTGTCCGTAATAATATTATGGTTAAGTATTTAAATCTCTCCTTATTCCAACATGTTGCCATATTTCTTTTCATGTTTGATTTGTGCACATGCTCATATTAATGGAGTAAGCGGTTGATTGGTACAATAAAGAGAATGCCAATATCTCTAAACAAGCTTATTTTATTTTATATATTGTAACGGTCAGAAAACGTGTCTCTTAAACATAGTGCAGAATTCGACCACCATACAGAACAGCAGCACCATCGAGTAGCGAAGCCACCCATGGTACTGAGTTCAAACATAGTTTATCGGTTCCACAATACAATCCACGAAACAACACATCTGATGCGACATTAGTAAATATTTCCTTAGGCACGGTTGTCAGGGAGATGCAAGAGATTCATGATTTTATTCTCGAGCTAGCCAATAATCAAACTAATATTAATTAAACATTCATATTTACATAATCGAGGAAATATTATATAGAATGGGTATCGAACAAATGAAACGTAACTGCAGACATATAGTTTAAAATTATTTATTAATACATTTTAATAAAATCAATTTACTAATATTTTGTGGATTTAAAGCTTCAGTAGCGGAATTTGCGACATGATTATATTTTAAAGAGTACATTTATTTATTTAGACATTATTTTATATTGAGGATTTCAGTAGCGGTATTTCCGATACTGTAATGTTTACAAAAGGAATACATTTATTTGAAAGCGTAATCTAGCTACCTAAAATTCTCGAGTAAGTATTTCTAATGCATGCCTTGGGGAATTTATACCTTTGCAATGCAAGTCTAAAGTATGGGTTATAAGAGTAATGGCAGACATATATTTATTTAATTAAAATATTTATTTATAACTAAGGGCAAACATTTATTTGAGAGTGAATTACGAAGATAATGCAGAGGCGGAGTGATATATAGAAAAATAGAATTGAGCAAAGGAACACGTGGTGCGCTTTAGAAAGGCGATATGGAATGGCAGTATATCGAAACTGCAAGGCCGTGAATGGGTTTATAAGAATATCAGACTGGTCTCTGCCTCAGACCGACAAAGTAAGGTGTCACATAAGCATAACCAGGGACAAGCGGTCCGTGTCGCATTTTTGCCGGCTGGCTGCATGACTTTGTCAAGTTCTACAGGAGCACCCATTATGCCCGCTTGTGTAGGACGACTGGGGTTAATTTCAACCCTGAAGAATCCGGAAATTTCACGGCAGAATGGGTCATCACATCTCTAAAACGTAACACATGTATACTTATAAACGATTATGATAAGATTTAAGTAGATTTCTGGTTCGGCCCCACATGATCAACATTTACTAAAGAATGTTGGCGACTCTCAAAGAAATGTAATTTTCTGGAATTATTCATAATGATTTAATAAATACAAAACATATATAAATTGGGAATTATTATAACTAATACGTCAGCCATTTGTGAAGTTGTAGACCCTGCATTACAATAAATGAAGCATTGAATGCGTGTCGATTTATATGAAAGTTAAGTTATTAAAGAAAGTAAATATTAATGAAAATTTGACACGCATTCATTGTTTTAAGCGATCATAGATTTAAACTTTGAAAATTGAAATAATTATGAGCATGCAATAATTAAATAATAACTATAGATAGAAATGTAGATTATAGAAATACGCACCCAGATAGAGTGAGGTAAGCTAGATTATTAGAGAAATTTACATATTATATTAATTATTCAATTTTAGTTATACAAATGATAGTTTTACATTTTATAATTTAGATAAGTATTATGAAGAAGAGCTATAGCATATTATTAGAGTATTCCAGAGTTTGAACACAGACAAGTACCTGTTTTATAAGAAGTCTTCTTATTCCCATGAGTTTAGCAGCAAAAAGTTCACGAGTGGCAAGTCTTTCTTGTATTTAGATATTCATTTAATTTCATGGCAGCAGCAGCTTTCTCATTCATTTCAGGCAGCAGATCTTCATGGTAAATTTATGACGGGCAATGAATGTTCAGCATCCGATAGACCACCTCCCGATGGAGAATAATCTAGGTGCTTTACTCGGTCACACCTTGGCAGGAACAAATTATTTTTATATTTTTGGAGACTCTCAGTGATCGAGAGCAAAGCTAAAGTTTTAGTGAATGTCTCCAGCAAGTCTAAGATGGCCTCTTTTTTTATCTTGATCTCTCACATTTTTGTTAAGGTATTTTTAGGTTCTATTTAATCTGCCCTGAGGATAATCAACGCATTTTGTTGGTTTTTAATTAAAGAAAGCTGCCGTTCTATTGTTTACATTTTACATTTACTAATTATATTTTGGGGAATTTTTCTTTAATTAATCTATTATCTATCACTGACTGATGCTTTTAAATTTCAAAAACAAAAAGGGAACATAAGATTATTTTAACTTTTAATTAAATATTACATCAGATATTTTTAGAATTATTATTAAATGAAATTTAAACAAAGCAATAAATATGAACTTTATAATCCAAAATAAATGATTAAAATTATACAAAATTATATAACTAAAAGAAATCTAAATTATATTATTTTATCCCTATTTATTGCGTTTAATTTGAGATCGAAATGTGTGCGTGTTTATGCTGAATTCTACACATATTTATACATTTCTAAGATTGCTACACACACAATTCGATACCAAAAAGTTTAAATTTGGGCGGGATAGATCGGTCAGTGAGAGACGACAGAAAAAGGTGAAACTTAAGATTCGAATACGAATCTTACTGTTTCAATATATATATATATAGTAGTCTGTCCAATAGACAGGTCCAGAGAGTAGTCACTACATCAGTTCATCCATTCTTCCATTCCATTCTCTTCCTTGTCCACTTCCTCAATTCCACATAACCCTTCCATCTCGTATATCATCCAATAATGTCAATCTCTTCTGTCCTTTCTTTTTATTTCCACTCACCATTCCTTCCAAAACATCTTTCATTAAACTATAATCTTTTCTTAGTATATGTCCAATCCAGTTTCTCTTTCTCTCTTTGATACTTTCAATCAATCTTCTTTCCTCATTAACCCTTTTCAAAACTTTTTCATTTGTTATTTTATTCACCCAACTGATTTTTTCCATTTTTCTCCATGTCCACATCTCAAAAGCTTCCAGTCGTTTCTTAATTCTATTACTCAATGCCCATGTCTCACAACCATACATTAATACCCTCCACACATAACATTTAATTAATCTTTTCCTTAATTCTCTTTCCATAGGTCCACAAAATATCTTCTTTCTTTTTACAAATGTTACCTTTGCCAATGCTATTCTTCTTTTAACTTCATCTTCACTTCTTCCATCCTCACTCAACCAACAACCCAAATATCTAAATCCCTTCCCCTGCTGCACCATGTCATTATGGATTCCAATTTGCAGTCTTTTTGCATCTCTCCCTATCCATAAACACATAGTCTTTTCAATATTAATCTTCATTCCATATGCCATACATCCTTCTTCCAATTTATTCAACATATTCTGAAGTTCCTTTTCTTCCTCAGCAATAAGAGCCATATCATCTGCAAATCTTATACACTTTATTACTCTCCCTCCAACATTTGCTCCTCCACAGTCCAAATAATTATTTAGCATATCTTCTAAATAAATATTAAACAAAACAGGTGACATACTACATCCTTGCCTAACTCCACTTTCTATATTCACTTCATCAGTCTCATTACATCCAAATCTAACTCTTATTCTTTGACCATTATACATATTCCATATCAATCGTCTTTCTTTCCAGAATACTCCTTTATCTCTAAAGATAGACATCAGCTTATTCCAGCTTACTCTATCAAATGCCTTTTCTAAATCTACAAACCATATACCAATTCCTTTATCTCTTTCAATATATCTTTCTGCAATTGTCCTAACCATACCAATAGCATCTCTTGTGCTTTTCCCTTTCCGAAAACCAAACTGTTCTTCAGCAATATAATAGTCAACCTTCCCATAAATCCTTTGAGTTAAAATTCTCAATAACACCTTAGAAACATGAGACAATACACTTATTGTCCTATACTCTTCCCATTTAACAGCTTTCCTTCACTATTTCCCCCCCTTTAGCAATTGGAAAGATCATCTCATCTGTTCTTGAAACCCTTTTTTTTTATAAAAAAACCATTCCCAAATTCAATGAACAGTTTTCAAAAAAAGCACAAGAATCTTTGATACAAATGAAAAGGAAAAAAAAAGAAACGAAAAAAGCGACCAAGCACTGCCAATAAAGTCCGCATAGTGACGTTTTGTTGATTGAATCCGTGTGGATAATATAAAAAGGGAAATATAGATTTTTTCTGAGAGTTACTAGCATTTTGTGTTTGAGAGATGTGGTAGGACGCACATACCACACTCTATTTAAAAAAAGAAAAAATGAAAAGACTGTGATTCCTTGAACCAGCTATTGCCATCTCCAGAACATTATCTTCCAATGAAGGTGTCGCGGGAATTAAAAGCAGAAACCTGGATTCTTCTACCATGAGCTATGAAATTTACAAATTAACAACAACAAAAAAAAGTAATTAAGAACTTTTGTCAATGTTTTTTTTAAAGATTCAGCTAATTTAAATTTTAAAATGAACTCTTTATTTGATTTTCAAATTAATAATTGATTGTTTAAATTTATATAGTTAAGTTTTGCTAAAATCATTTCCATTTTATTATTATTATTTGTAGTAATATTTATTGTAGAAATTATTAAATGCATTACATTTAAGTTGGGTATAGACATTGCAGAGATTCGTTAGCGGTTGATTATGTTGTGGTTTTCACAGTCGATTAGAATATATAAGTCAACGATGTCATAGGGTGTCTTATGATGAACACTGAAACAGTAAGAATCGTATTTGAATCTTAAGTTTCACCTTTTTCTGTCGTCTCTCACTGACCGGTCTATCCCGCCCAAATTTAAACTTTTTGGTATCGAATTGTGTGTGTAGCAATATTAAAATGTATAAATATATGTAGAATTCAGCATAAACACACACACATTTCGATCTCAAATTAAACGCAATAAATAGGGATAAAATAATTAGATTTCTTTTAGTTATATAATTTTGTATAATTTTAATCATTTATTTTGGATTATAAAGTTCGTATTTATTGCTTTGTTTAAATTTCGTTTAATAATAATTCTAAAAAAATCTGATGTAATATTTAATTAAAAGTTAAAATAATCTTATGTTCCCTTTTTGTCTTTGAAATTTAAAAGCATCGTTCAGTGATAGATAATAGATTAATTAAAGAAAATTCCCCAAAATGTAATTAGTAAATGTAAAATGTAAACAATAGAATGACAGCTTTCTTTAATTAAAAACCAACAAAATGCATTGATTATCCTCAAGGCAGATTAAGTAGAACCTAAAAATATCTTAACAAAATTGTGAGAGATCAAGATAAGAAAAGAGGCCATCTTAGACTTGCTGGAGACATTCACTTAAACTTTAGCTTTGCTCTCGATCACTGAGAGTCTCCAAAAATATAAAAATAATTTGTTCCTGCCAAGATATGACCGAGTAAAGCACCTAGATTATTCTCCATCGGGAGATGGCCTATCGGATGCCGAACTTTCCTTTGCCTGTCATAAATTCACCATGAAGATCTGCTGCCTGAAATAAATGAAAAGCTGCTGCTGTTGTGAAATTAAATGAAATATCTAAATACAAGAAAGAATTGCCACTCGTGAACTTTTTGCTGTTAAACTAATGGAATCAGAAAACTTCTTATAAAACAGGTACTTGTCTGTGTTCAAACTCTAGAGTACTCTAATAATCTGCTATAGCTCTTCTTCATACTACTTATCTAAATTATAAAATGTCAAAATGATCATTTGTATAACTAAAATTGAATAATTAATTTAACATGTAAATATCTCTAATAATCTAGCTTACCTCACTCTATCTTGGGTGCATATTTCTCAAATCTACATTCTATCTATAGTTATTATTTAATTATTGAATGCTCATAATTGTCTCAATTTTTAAAGTTTAAATCTATGATCGCTTGGAACAATGAATGCGTGTCAAATTTTCATTAATATTTGCTTTCATAATTAACTTAACTTTCATATAAATCGACACGCATTCAATGCATCATTTATTATAATGCAGGGATCTACTACTTCGCAAATGGCTGATGTATTAGTTATAATAATTCCCAATTTATATATGTTTTGTATTTATTAAATCATCATGAATAATTCCAGAAAATTACATTTCTTTGAGTCACCAATGTTCTTTAGTAAATGTTGATAATGTAGGGCCGAATTAGAAATCTATTTAAATCTTATCATAATCGTTTATACTTATACATGTGTTATGTTTTAGAGACGCGATGACCCATTCCACCGTGAAATTTCCGAATTCTTCAGGGTTGAAATTAACCCCAGTCGTCCTACACAAGTGGGCATAATGGGTGCTCCTGTAGGATTTGACAATGTCATGCAGCCAGCCTGCAAATTGCAACACATACCGCTTGTCCCTGGTTATGCTTATGTGACACCTTACTTCGTCGGGCCGAGGCAGAGACCAGCCAGACATTCTTATAAACCCATTCACGGCATTGCAGTTTCGATATACTGCCATTCCATATCGCCTTTCTAAAGCGTACCACGTGTTCTTTTACTTAGTTTTATTATTCTATATATCACTCCGCCTCTGCATTATCTTCATAATTCACTCTCAAATAAATGTTTGCCCTTAGTCATAAAATAAATAGTTTAATTAAATAAATATATGTCCGCCACCACTCTTAAATCTTACTTTTAGACTCTTGCATTGCAAAGGTATAAATTCCCCAAGGCATGCATTAGAAATACTTACTCGAGAATTTTAGGTAGCTAGATTATGCAAACAAATAAGTGAATTCCTTTTGTAAACATTTCAGTATCGGAAATACCGCTACTGAAATCCTCAATATAAAATAATGTCTAAATAAATAAATGTATTCTTTAAAATATAATCATGTTGCAAATTCCACTACTGAAGCTTTGAATCCCTAAAATCTTATTAGTAAATGATTTTATTAAAATGTATTAATAAATAATTTTAAACTATATGTCTGCAGTTACGTTTCATTTAGTCGATACCCATTCTATCTAATATTTCCTCAATTATGTAAATATGAATGTTTAATTAATATTAGTTTGATTATTGGCTAACTCGAGAATAAAATCATGAATCTCTTGCATATCCCTGACCACCGTGCCTAAGGAAATATTTACTAATGTCGCATCAGATGCATTGTTCCGTGGATTGTATTGTGGAACCGATAAACTATGTTCGAACTCAGTACCATGGGTGGCTTCACTACTTGATGGTGGTGCTGTTCTGTATGGTGGTCGAATTCTGCACTATGTTTACGAGTCACACATTTTCTGACCGTTACAACATCAAAGGGTCTCCTGTATTCCCTCAGCAATTGACGTTATCGATTGACTTTGTATTTTGATCAGTTGTGTTTAATTTGGAATGTTTTTGACCGTGGAATCTATGCAGCCGATCTATACTTGACATTATAAAACAAATTGTATAAAAATAATCTGTGTGAACATATTTAAATGTTAAATTTAAGTCGGGCATGAATGGCTATATAGTTTTGTAAAGTTATATTAAGAGAGGGTAATCTTAGGTTTTTCATTTCGTAGTTGAATTGGTTCAATAGATTGGATATATTTGTGTAATTATAGATGTAGTATGAGATCCGCTATGGGCAGGATTATATAGATACACCACATACCTTCTGTTTGCCTATGGATGGGTTTGTAAGATGGCAAAGAACCGCAGTCCATTCCTATGAAGTTTTATGTTTATTGTTCTACTTGCCAACAGATGTAACATTCCTGTTGGTGGAGAGACAATGTCTTCTCTAATTCTACTTACTGATCAGATGTACAATCCTGACAGTATAGTATTTTGTGTTGTCGTATTTTCATGCTACATTGAATACATAAATGTATCAGATGGATTGGTGCCGGTTTGATTGCGAAATTTGTTGCCTAAGATTAAATCAGGGAAGAATATTTTCTTTTCAAATGCAGATCTAGGTAGTCTATTCATACTTGACTCACTAAATAAATATTAAACTCATGGTTGTAATTTACTTAAATGTAAAACTAAAGATTAATATAAAAATCTAAAATGTTAAACTTATTCCTCAAATTAGAATGATTTATAGGTGCATAAATAAATATTTTTATGTGTTAATTTCTGGCAGTGCCTTTTATTTATTTATATTTAAGATATAAATTAAGATATAGATTTTCATCTCTGTGTCTCCACTGAGCTAGTGACTTGGGCTAACGATCTGAATATTTAAATAAAGTGGAATCTTAACAGCGCGTATCTGCCTACTCTATAAATTTTTCTAGGTATTTAAATGCTTAGATGGCGCTCTGTAGAGCAGATATCGTAGTTTGCAGTTAGATTCGATCTTCACTTGCATTTCGATCATTATAATATATATATATATATGTATATTCAATAAGTGCTATAAGAGAAATCATTTAAATCTTTATGTAAGATTGTCCCCATCCCATACCAGTTTCAAGCTATGGCTATCTTCAGCGAGGAGCTAGGACACAGATTCAAAAATACTGAAAATACTAATTTTAGCCAAGCATTTATCTAATACTAACTATTAAGAAGATCTGAAACTTGCAGACATCTAATGTCTTTAAATTCAGCTCTCCAACAAAAATACCAAAGCTTCAATAGCCAAAATTATATTAGTAATATAACCAAATCACACATCACATGACCTATATAGCTTGTATTTACCAATATGTAATAAGGAGCATGCCAATATCTCTAAACAAGCTTATTTTATTATTATTATTTTGATATGATAAATGCTATAAGAGAAAGCACTCAAATTTTTATTTTATGCTTGTCCCTATCCCCAGACCAGTTTTGAACTATGGCTTTCTTCAGTGAGGAGCTAGGACACCAGATTCAAAAATACTAATTCTAGCCAAGCATAAAATAACTATGTGGACCTGAACTAAATTCAAATCTTCATAATAGTTAAGTATTAGATAAATGCTAGGCTAAAATTAGTATTTTTGAATCTGGTGTTCTAGTTTCTCACTGAAGAGTGTCATAGCTGGAAATTAGACTGGGAAAGGAGATAATCATAGATAAAGATTTGAATGCTTTTTCTTATATATATATATATATAAAACAAGCTTGGCTAGAGATATTGGCATGCTTTTTATTACATATTGGTAAATACAAACTATATGGTAATGTGAAGTGTGACTTGGTTATATTACAATTATAATTTTGGCTATTGATGCTTTGGCTATATTAAATTGCTATGCCTATTAATATATGGAGTATCTTAGCTATTTTAGTTGGGAGAGCTGAATTTGAAGACATTAGATATCTGAAAGTTTCTGCTCTTCTTAATACTTAAGTATTAGATAAATCGCCCCTATAATTGGGTCTCCCATTTCTAACAGTAGATTCGGTGACATGCGAACTCACCAATGTGTATACTCGGCCTAGCTCAGTGGTTGGTTAGTTATAAAAAGATTCAGTGGCAGAGATATGCAGTTAAGACAAAGAAAGAAATTAAAATCATAAATTAAATTATCATCAGTAAAATAAATATCTTGGGAAGAAAGAGAAAACTGCTATCCTTTCTTAATAATTTAGGATAAAATAACATCCTCTCTTTATCAAAAACACATTCTCTGAGCTATAAGTATTTTTATTTTTCAACAATGATGATAACTTCTCATGTTCTTGTTAATGTTACCAAAAAAATATCCATTATGTAAATCATTTGCCAATATGATCTGAAAATACTTTTTTTATAACACAATTGTAAGTTAAACTATTTTCAGCCACATCACAATTGTAATATCAACTATAATTGATCACTTCTTAATTAAAGAATAATTATAATGACAGTAATAATCTCAGGGTTTCTTTGTCTACTTTATTAAAAAAAACCTCTACAGTACTGTGCTGTCACATATGACTGGTATTCTGGTAAGCTATAGGAAACATTCACTTTACTTCAAAGTTAATGTGTCCTCATATATCATAACAACTATGATAACTATTTAAAGGGGTGATAAATATGATCAACAATGACATAAATAATCACATAAAATTTCGAATAATATAGCCTTTTTATCTAGAATCTCAGTCAGAATAATAAAAAGACAAGGGTGTTTTTTGTGTCCTTCCATCCATGATAATGCAATCAATTAACTAAGACTAATTAATTCAACAATTTAACTAGATATAACTGGAATAATGTGCAGTCAGGATTAATAACTTGGAAATAAATTCATTCTTACAATTAAATGATGCTTAGTCTGAAGTTTGCAATTGTATAAATAATTATTATTAAAATAAAATAAAATGAAATGAAATATTCAGATATGCATAAATTTGTTTTATCTGGTATATTATGATTTCTAATGTTTGGAATGATTTCGGACTCAAGAAAATGTTTTGCAAATATTTTGCAAACACATTTATATTTGGCATAAAAAAAAGAACTCACAACGAATATTGAAAAGACTACAATTTATTACCAACACAGAACGAAACAAATATACAAATTTATCAGATAATATAACATTAATACTACACATAAATTTTCATTTTAATCAGTCTATTATTTAGGTATAAATTAAAATTGTAAATTCACGTTTGCAAATCATGCTATTGCATTGGATTGACTAGCTAAAAAGTGCATCTCATTTACTAATACACTAATCTATAATTTTGGTAAACTTTCTATAAATCTTTTACTTAAAGTTATTGACTAACTACTTTTGTTTTTTTTTTATTGATTAATTTGTATGATATGAAGTACGCAAAATATAAAATTTATTCCTAATAAAGTTAATCAAGTTATGGTTTATAATTGAACAACCTATTACTAATTATGGGTCATTTATCAGAAGTCGCACTCACCATCTCACATTTAACTTAATGTCCACCTAAGTTACGATAAATATTTTAATTATAAGTGTAATTCAAACTATGAATATTTCTTAATTATTAACTAACACTAAATATTGTGTTTGAATATTCCTCCAATAAATAAGCATTTTAAAATACACAATTTTAACTTAACTTTCTCCATTGGTTTGCTTGTCAACTACTAGCAAGATTCAGTAGCACAATACAGATATTGATCTCAATTACTAAGGCACTATTGATACTAAAGTGCACCATGAGGAACTAACACCTCAAACCTAACATTTATCCTTGCCATAACTTTTAAAAAAGCACAATAATCAACACCTTCTATGGTGGAACTATCTTTAATTTGACATGAGGAATGCAGAATAACAACTAATGTCTGCAGAGTAAAATACTACACTGAAGTATTTAGTGGTTTCTTGCCTATTACTCAAGCATAAAACATATAGGTGTGGAACCTATATCCTCACCACCTAAAGAAAATGAACACGCACCAAGTATAATCCTCTTTTGGGATTTAAAATACCTTAAGTTTACTAAATATTATATCAACTATGGATCGTTCTATTCATGAGAATCGATCATCTGGATTATCAAACCTACCATAACCTTGTATCAAAACTAATCCTCCCATGGAAAATAAAGTATTTTGGGGAGATCATTTTCATCCCACAAAATAAAATACATTATAAGTATTAAATATGCTGATATTAAGCATATATCGATTCTACACTTAGGCAAGATAAGAAAATACACTAATCATAATAAACCTATGTTACAATGTATACTTCAATCAATATCTGAAAACAATGGAGATGACAGGAGAAAAGAATAATAATTTTAATTTTAATGCAGGAATATTCAAAAGTAATTGGTAGCATACTAGCTTAAACTAAATAAAGTGGACGTACTATTAAAATCTAACTATTACTAAATTAATACAATATAAATTCTGTTGAATCTTTAAACAAGAACTATCTTGTTGTAGCATTTTTTTTTTGATTGTTACTTCTGATAAATTTACTTTTTACCCGTTAAAAAAATAAAACATTTTTCTTTTAAGTATCTAACATGCCAAGTTTATATCTCCAATTGCATTTAATAAATCAGATACATTTCATAGGTATTACTTCATATTAAATACAAACTTTATCTGGAGTAATGATAGTAAGACATGTACTTTTCATTACAAGATCATTAAAATGTTACGTGACAGATATAAACGTTAGCATACATTAATATTATAACACAAAATAATTCTTTTTTTTTTTTTACCACTTAGTTTTTTTTAAAAAAAATATTAAATAAATAAATACACATCTCATTAGCAAAGCTATTTTTCTGTTGAGCTGTTTGTCCAGGTGCAGAGTTTTCATCCGGTCACATTTTATAAAGCACTGAAAGTAATAAACGAATTTTTTTTCTCTCTAATGATAAGTTTTCATTTCTTTAGCAATTATAATAATGAACACACAAAAAAAATATATAGTAGAACCGAAGATTAATACTCGAATTATAAACATAAGGTTTGGATTTCAATGAAAACAAATATGAATAACCATGATGATAAACATACACATTATTTAAAGACGATACGTATACTTAGCTAGCTTACTTATGGATGAAAATGCGCACTTTTCCTATAGATTATTATGATAATAACTGTAGCTGATTATAGAATTGATGAAATTATAAGAATTTCATCTTGTATATAGTCTAATATATAATTAATTTAATTTATTCTTAAGTCACTAAAGATATTCAGTTCTCGTTTATAATCTTAGAATTTTTTTTTTCCAATAGTAATTTTTCCTTAAAGAATGCACGTAGTTAATTTTCATATTTACATCAAAAAAGTTTTCCTTCTTGCTTTTAAAAAAAATATACAGGTGTATAGCTTAGTATTATTATGATTATTAATTTTTTTTAAGACAATTCTTGGTGAATAAAATATATTTCAATGGATAAATGGTACTATTTAGAAATGCAGATGATATACTAATGTTTCTAGTTTTTCTTTCTTTTCTTTTAATATTCTTTTTAATTATTTTTCTCCTACACCAAGAAAATATTAATAAATAATAATAAGTCACTAAATAATTATTTCCCACCTGGAAAATATTTGTTGTCTTTAATTTAGATAAAATAATAAATTGATTAATATGCTCAGCTAATTTCATTTTTCTTGGCTTTGTTAATAAAAAAATGTCCAACTTTTAAGATGTGACAATTACTTAATGTAGAAAGTTTTGAAATAGAAAGATGGCATAGAAATTCAAGATATCTTAGCAAAAAATTCAGCAATGCATTGTGAATAGAACTTTCCTTTGATTATACATTTATTTCTGCAAAATTTTAAAAAATTGTGTTATCAAATTTCAGCACTGTTATTTCTTTGAAATACAGACATCAGATGATTTTTAAAAAATGATTTTGAGGCAGACGATGGTCATGCCTTTAACTCTAGTGACCTCTTCCAAGAAAAAAAATAATCACTTGGTTATGACATAAAAAGAAAGGAAAAACTTATTACAATCATATAGTTTTCAGTATTATTTAAAATGTATTACAAAGTAGTTTAATAATGAAAATAATAAATACATTTAAACCAATAATAATTATCTGTGATTTTAATTATACATATATTATTTTCTACAAATGAATTTAAACCACTAAACATCACATGATAACTATCTCGTCACTATCTCATCATAGTGATTATGTGATGTTTAGTGGTTTAACACCAATCCTGCCTAATAGGATAATGGTGGCTATGGTTATTAAAGAGCCAAAGACACCAAAATGTGTGGATGCTGAATTGAGTTCAGACCCATATGACTATATAAGCTATTGAGCTTAGATTGAAAATCTAATTTATGTTTTCAATTTCATTCTCATAGTTTTGTAGTTAAGTATAGTTAAAAGGTGGCTGCTGGAGGGTTGCATTAGATCCTAAGATCTAGGTGCAGTGCTCTCAGATCCAAGGCTCCTCACTGATGATGGCCACAAGCCAGAAACTAGTATGGAGATATTGGAGGAGTAGGCACTAGATAGGGATTTTATGCACAAGACTTCTGACATCCATTGATTGCTCTTGTTGGCACAAGATGGCACTACTGTATGGAGAATTTTGCTTTGCTTTATTTACAAATGAATTTACCAGAAGTTACTTTTCCTTAGAATAAGACATTTTAACATTATTTAATTGACATTTATGGTTTTTTCTTCTTTCTATAACCATCTAAGAATTAACTACAGTTTATTATATTTGTTTTAAATTATACTAACCTGCTCTTATAACCATATCTTACTTAAATTATTCATGTCATTTTTTTAAAAAAAATATTGCATTAGGAAATAAATCATTTATTCACACAAACCATGTCTAGGTAAATGAATAGCACACTTTACTAACCAATTATTACTATTTTTATTTTATCTTTTTTTTTTTGAAGAATAGCATTGATTTCATGCAGAAATAATGCTAAATAAAACCAAGTGCCAAAAGTGCTGGGTTACAATATATATATATATATGAAAAACAAAACAAGTTTTATATACGTAAAAACCTGCTATCGCTTGTATTAATGATCAATAGATGGACCAAGACCTCCAAACAAGTGTATTTGTTTACATAAATGTCAGAGTCAATATTCACTGTTTCTTTCATTTTGCTCCACCCTCAGATCAGCTGATTTCAAGCTGATTTGCTCTGATCAGTGAAGGGATAGGAGTTAGAAACTAGACCTAAATATTAACTCCAAGCGTTTATGCAAAACGTTTCTATCAGTTTGCAAGCATGAATTTTTTAGACACCTAAATGTCTTCAAACTCAGCCTATCAAACTAGATAGCTATGTGGGTCTGATATCAGTTCAGTTTCTCTACATAATCAAAGCTTCTGCAATCTATATCATTGCAAGAAAACTTTAAAGGTACATTTATGAAAAACAAAACAAGTTTTATATATGTAAAAACCTGCTATCGCTTGTATTAATGATCAATAGATGGAACTTTACCAAGACCTCCAAACAAGCGTATTTGTTTACGTAAACATATATATATATATATATATATATATACATTAATCTGTCTTCAAAAGCAATTATATATTCATACTACAATACTAATATATATATATTGTACCCTTACTTCTTGATGTATAATATAGTTTGAAATACGACTAGCTCAATTAAATTATAATTCTTAATTAAAATTTGCATATCTATCTTTAATTTACTTTTATACTATCATATTCTAATTAAATTTATTATCAATTATTAAAATCAATATAGTTCTATAGTATGTACTAATTAAATAAGTATTTATCAAAATCATGAGACTGTGAAGTAAAGTTACAAAGAAATAAGTAGATTTACATTGAGTCAATATCTCCCAAGACACTGTCTCAATGGCATAAGAATACTATTACCTCCTTATTAACTTACTACTACATCTACAGCATTCTTATGGCTTTTAAATAAAATAAACTATCTTTAAATGTAATAAATAAATAAATCTTAATTTTATTAAGAAAATATAATTAAATAATCTCAGGTTCTTCTAATTATCTTAAAGTAATAATAACCCATGTAAATAAGTATGATAAGGGATTTTATATCAAACCTAAATACACCTAACTTATTCTAATAATAATATACAATACTAATCTTAGAGTATAACTTAAGCTTATTTATTTCTGTAATATCATCAATCATTAAATAAATAATCATATGTATATCTTTTATTTTCATATAGCATCTTAATTTTGGAATAGATCAAAATCTTATAATTCAATAATCTGTGGCAATAAATAATATTGTACTCTTATAATGTGCATTATAATTACCCTATGACCATAATAATATTATATGTTAATGTCAATCAATTCTTATAAAATGATATCAAGAAAATATTGTGTTTATTTCTAAATAATAATAATAAATTCATATTGTGCAAATATTATGTTTATTCAAATTATCTGTTGTCAAATGCTGTGGTGTAAAATAATGAACTCGACACACTTTTAAAACAAATTAAACCAATTTATTTACATTAACTTCAACTAAGAATTTATTTACAATATTTACAGTTCAAAATTAGGAAAACAAAGAAAATAAAAATAAGAAAATAATAATACAATATGTTTACACTGTTATTAACTCATACTCCTAATAAGTAATTATACATTCTTTAAAATGCTGTACTAATAACATTGAAGTATGTTTTCAAAACTTAGACTTTAAACAAATATCAGTGAACTTTAATTATTACACAGAAAAATTTATGTAAACAATATTTATATATCATATGTAAACAATTAAACTTTACTAATTAAATTGCTACATCACTTAAGTATTACTGTTATTCATTTCATCATGTACTAGTATGTGTTCACTTTACTATTAGCATTACTTTAATAGCATAATATAGACATTAATGTATTTATGTAACGTAATAACAAATAATTGATTATAACTTTATATTTCACTTAATGCAATTCATGCTACAGGTTTTATCAAATATGCATTACATATATGTGTTGTTGAAATAATAATATTATTTAAATCATTCATTAATTTCAAATTCATAAAGCATTATATTAGATAAATTCTATGATTCTTTTCTATGTGAAATTATTACTTTACTTTATGTGTTATTCTACTCCTTCTTAATAAACTTTTATCTACAAAACATCCTCTAAAACTTATTTAAAATTACGGGAAAACAACCTTCAACTTTAAATAAATACTAATTATCCAAACTATTTATACTACGTCATCTATATTCAGTAAACCTTTAATTCAAACATAAACTTCTACATAAAACTTAACTTAATTTATCCAATAAAATAAAAATAAAATATAGACTTTGAGATCTCTTCCTAACTTGAAATAAAATAATTACTTGTATGAATAATAAATATAATTCTAATACTCCAACATAATAATAATAAAAATAAAAATCA
Source organism: Epiperipatus broadwayi (assembly GCA_028023455.1). Taxonomy (NCBI): domain Eukaryota; kingdom Metazoa; phylum Onychophora; class Udeonychophora; order Euonychophora; family Peripatidae; genus Epiperipatus; species Epiperipatus broadwayi. The sequence continues at coordinate 9,582,459 of JAQFVV010000031.1, read as the reverse complement.
AAATTTATTTACGAAAGAATCATATAATTATTTCTAAGCTTCTTATGTAATGTTGTATCATATTTATATCATAAATTCAAATTATGCATATTTAAATAAAACTGTTACTGCCAATATAATGTGTGTGTATTTTTAAAATATTCATACATCCATTCAACAATAACATATCATTTGGTTGATCTAAAGAAAACATATTAAATACATCAAAATTATTATTATTATACAATTTTTACCATCAATAATGATTTAATGTACAGTCCATCTTCCAATATTCTTCGGAATTACAGCTTCATAAAAATAATTCACATTTACACTCACGATCATTCTTTAACATATTCCGTGTTATATTAATTATAAAATAAACTTATGCAATTAATTATTATATTATTTTTAGTTATTATTTTAAGAAATGTACCTATCTTATTTTTAATAGATTAATAATATTTAAATTTTATGTTAGATAAATAAAACAGAATTCATATTACATAACTCCAGCGATGTCTCCTTTTCACCATAAAGTTCTTTAATCCTAGGCACACATTCACTAGAACACCATTTCCTGTTTCCGGTCCATCACGTGTTTTTTAAAAGTTTATGAAAAATGAAAACCGTTCTTTTAAAATAAAATAAAAGTTAATTCTTCCATAAGAAATAAAATAAAATTAAAATAGTTTATAGGATCCTGTTTTAGTTCTTTCTAGAATATTATTCAAAGTTATTATTTTAAATTAGTCTATAGTTTATGAAAAATTATCATTTAATTATTTTAAATTGACTGGGACGTCCACATATTATTTGCGCATTCCATAACAAAATATCCAGGTAAGAATAAACTTCTTTATCTATAAACGACCAGCGTTTAAATTATTTCAATATAATAATTTTTATTATATTAAGACTTTCAGCTAACTATATTTCAATTTATTTGCCTTTTAAAATTATTAACATTCAGTCTTTTAAACATAAAGACTTAGCAAGGCAAGTATTTATAAAAACTACTTTTATTTCTAATATCTTTCCTTAAGATATATTTAAATTTATATCTTACAAAATACTTTCTTTATAAAGAAGTATTTTATTCTTTAAAGTATTTAATTTTCTAATAGTCAATAGCAATTAGCTTTTAAAATTATATACTGTCCAAAATATTACTTTTCTCCATCTCGTAATTATCCGAACTAATCCAGCGTTTGTCATACTTTTAGTATAAAGTTTCCGATATATTTTCACTATATATGATGTTCCCATGACTATTTGCTTGTAAATTGAGCTTAATAGAGACGACCGATAGGGAAAAAATTAAGTTAACACTGCATGTCTATCATTTAAAACTTTTATAACTTATTTACAAGACACTCTTATAATTTTGAAAAATGATTTTAAAAGCGTCTATAAAATTTACGTAGCTATTTTTAATAACACAATTAACTTGAAAAATCAATCACGAAGTCCTCTCCTAACAATTGAACTGAGCTTTTATACCGGAAGAAACTTCCCATTTGATTGGTAGATTAAACAATCAACTTGCTGGCTTATTTACATATTTACCAACAACACAAAATTAAAAATAAATAATGGCTTATTTAATATTTAATATTTATTACATTATTAAATTTCTAAAATAATCTTTATCGTTCATTTAAATTTATTAAACATTCTTTTAAAATATTCTTACTTACTTGATTTTAATTTTAACTTTTATAAGATTATTTTTAAATAAACTAAGTATTTTTTATACGTCATATTTTTAAAACAATATTTTAAAATCAGATTTAATATTCTACATTAAATATCTTTATTTTTATCTCGTGATAACTCACGTATTATTTATAAATTTATAACATGATTTTTAAAATAGTTCTGCAACTTTACTAAACAACTTCCAAGCATGTGTGTGTATATTTAACTAACATCTGTTCTTTACAACACAAGAAACGCTTGTCATCGTCTAAAAATAAACTAACAATTGCATTTTTTAAAATAAATATTTTTTAAATAAATAAGATATTATAATAGATTTTAAAATAATTATCCAATATTATTAAAATCAAATATTAGTCTTTTATTTAAGTACTTACAATAATTAAAATATTTATATTCTTTTATAATATTATTTTATCAACAATAAACATATGTATTTAATTTTACTTGTCTTTTAAACACTTTTAGCTTTAAATACCTATTTATTAAATATATTAATGCAGTATTGATTATGGCCATTTTTTCCAACTATATATTATAATCATCATCATTTAAAATGTCTCTCTCAATATCAGCACAATTTTACATATCAAATACTCATAGATTGCTTTAATTAAACCCTTTGAAATATTACCATAAGCAAAATTAACATCACATATTCAAATATATCTTAAATTTAAAATTTTTAATAGATTAGCACAAAATTAAATGGTGACCCATACAAAAGGGCACAATATATATACCTTACTAACATATTAAAAATAATATATTATAATAATAAACATGAGTAATAAAAACATTTTATCACATTTTTACTTTATTCCCTAATTCATAGTTTATTCCTTTATTATAAGCTGACTGATAATGAAAATGATATCATTGGCAAAACATTTTATGAATAACGATCCATATTTATTTCTCTTTTATGATTAATATTTAATCCTGGTGCTGAAGACATAATAAAACATTCAAAATTTTGTAGCAATAGAATAATGGTGCTTATTAATCTGTTCTGCAGACAATTTTCTTTAAAATTAAACTGTATCTTTAAGTTTAACAACTAGAGAAAACTTGTTCAAAATTATTTTATTGATTTTTTTTTTATCATGGTAATTTAATAAAACAATCAAAAATGATTCTAGTATTTTGAATCATTTCAAAATGTTTTTGTTTACATTTAAAATTATGATCAATTCCCACACATTTTACCAGTTATTAAGAAGTAGATATTTGTTCATTTATGTTTTACATTCATAATATCAAGTATTTTCTTTTATAATATAAAGAATGGTTATTGTTTTCTTCTATAAGGATTTCCATTAAATATATTTAATAACCATGGATTAAACATTTTATTTTGTATTTATTAGCACTGTAAATTTTCATTTCTAATGGTGAAGATTTGGCAGATGATATATATATATTTTAAAAATATAAAATATGGTTCCCATTTTATAAATTGATTAAACATTATACCCTTTGAAGTGAATTTTTACGTTGTTTTAAATTTTAAAAGTTTTGTTCAAATTATTTAAAAATCAGATTCTTCTTAATATTATATAATTTACAAACAAAACGTATTTTTCTTTTTATTTATAAAAAGTGCGCAGAACATTTTTTTCCTTTTTCTTGCCATTGTAAATAAATTACGCATAACTTTTAAATATATATACTGACTAAAATAGGTGAAACAAAAGTTCATGCTTGCAACTTCTTGTCCAGTCCTAAGTTTAAAGTTCCATTTTGTAAGACAATTAGTTTCCAATATGGCTCTCTCTCTCTCTTTTTTTTTTTTTAGTATGAACTCTAGCAATTTCCAATCAATGGAGAAGTAGAGAAAGTGTACACAAGGAGATAAAATTTCTTATTCCATGGTTTTAAAATTACAATATCTTTTAATCTTGTTCAATTCAAACCTAGTGCTATATCTTTTTCAGCTCTGTTTTAGATGTTGAAGTCTTTCCTCTGATTTTTTTTTTTTTGATAGTCCCCTCTCTACTACTTATGTTAAGTTATTTATACCTTTTATTACATTGAATTGTGGTACAATTAAAAATAGACCAATGATAGCATAATGTGCATGTCATTAATAGTACTCCATCTACGTTCATTCTTGATAATTACTCAGACTATTCAATACTAACCGAAATCATAATAAAAATATGCTTAAGGAGTTGATTACAAATATTGATTTAGAAGGGTTATAACTTTAAATCTTTCTAACTATTATTATTTAATAATAACAAATTACCAAAACATATTTATACTTTCAAATTAATAATAATGCTATTAATTATTATTTTAATATTATTGGAAATATTCCATCTGTCAAATGGCATACAAAATCTTGTATACACCTTGTCAGAGGGATCAGCATATTTTGAACAGTCTGAATAATTTTTTTTTATTTGACTATCTATCTATCTATCTATCTATCTATCTATCTATCTATCTATCTATCTATCTATCTATCTATCTATCTATCTATCTATCTATATATATATATATATATAACAATTATAAAGAAATGATAAAGTATAACTGCTATAATATATTTTATAAGTACCTGAAATAAACAGCAAAAGTATCTGAAATGAGTAAATTTAAATTTAGTGAAGTAAAATTGAAGAAGATTAAGAAATTATCTGAACATATTTCTGTGGTTTATTATATTTATTTTCAAAATACATTATTGCAGTTATATTTTATTAATTTTATTATAACTTTTAATTTTTATAATTGCCATTTAAATTTATATACATTTATGCTTTTATATGTAGACAATTTCTCTGTACAAGACATTTATGGAAGACATTTTAACACTTGTTTTAAAAGATTTACAAATAAATGCTGCAGAAAAACAAGATGAAATTCAAAGCTTCATCGAAAATGTGTTTGACTTTGAAGTCAAGTTTGGTGCTGTAAGTAACTTTTACATTTTACAATATTTTTTATGCAATAGTTTTTTTATTTATAGTTTAACATTGATATTTGATTTTTAGCATATTAAAAATATAACTTGTATGATAATGAATATATTTCACTAAGTGTAATAAAGTTTAGCATTTAGCTTTAAATTTGATCAAAAAGTTTGTGATTGAAAAGTAATCAAAACTATAAGATTGAAAATCAAATCACCAAAGGTAAGATAATTTTTGCCATATTAAGCAAAAATGATAAAAATATTAATTAAATATCAATTTTAATTTTATTGTATCATTTATAATTTTACTGATTTTTTCTTCTTCTTAGAAATATAAATTAATATGTCAAAAATCAACTTAACAAAATCTTATTGCCGCCATATTGCAAATGCACCATTTTAGAAAACACTTTTAATGTATGCATTATTTATAATTTTAATTTTAATGTGATAAAAAATATGATATGCAACAACTACACCAATAAATTAAAAAAATAAAACTAAAAATTGTCAGGAACTGAAAATATTTATTTGAGAGATGGATAATTATTTCAATCAAAGAATGCCTACTTAAAATATATATCAATATTTAAATAATATTAATTCCTGGATTTATGACTATTTTTTTTTAAATCTTAAATTCAAATCTTTGATTCATATAAATATCAAAAATGCGTATTCGGTGATTTTGTAACTTGTTTGTATGATATTTGGAGAAGAGTATTTAATATTAATATAACATAGTTTACCTTTTAGCTGAAGCTGCACATTACTTATCAATGAGTCAATAATTAATGGATAAAAAGTAAAATGTATGTGTTTAGTCTTAAATTTATAAGAGAAAAGACAATTGATTTGAAAAGGGTCATTCTAAATTGTGGAAACAAAATGTAGAACAAAATTTATTACAATAAATTAAAGAACATAATTTTGAAGATTGATGGTATGTTAAAAAAATGGCAAGATTAATTGTTTAAGATAATGAAAGATATCAAATATGAAAATCATACAAGATTATGATTCAACATGCTTTCATAATGATGAAGATGTAAGGGATTTATATATTTACACACAAAATGCTTTTAAACACCACTAACTAATTTTTAAATTTTTCATGGGGTCAGTAGCAGTCTATGAAATTTTTAAGCAGAGGTTTTATTCCCATACTGCTGCCAAAAAGTAAGCAAGGAAAATGAAACAGCATTTCTAATTTCACAATCACACAGAAGCATTTTATTTTTCAGTACCAATAATTGTTATAAGATCTGATGTATTTTTTGTTTTTGCTGACATATAATTATATCTGAAGTATATTGAGCACTGCATTAAACCTTTTCAATTTTTTCATATAACATCTATTGGAAAAATGTAACTATTTTATATATTCAACCCTAACACTCATCATGATAAGTATTTAAAATAATATTTTCTTTATTAGTCTGTTATATATTTGTGCAATAAATATTTATATGCTAATTCAAGACAAAAACGATATTCTATTGCTCAACCTAAATGAGATGGTAAAAATTTATTTGCTTTGGTGAAGAGAAATAAAAGTAGATAAAACATGATACTCTCCAATAACTGCTGCCATTGCTATGGCAAGAAGCTTGACGAGTGCTACGTTTACACATTGATAAGAACAAACAAATTTCCCTAAAACTTGCTAAAATTCACCAAATATTACATTTCTGATACTGTTATAATTAGCAACATCTTTATTACTGAATCTCCAGCTTCTGGTTAAAATAATTCTCCTTAAAAACGGCTTAATTAGTTAATTAAATAATAAGGTTGAAATAAACAATAGAGATGAAAGCTGGTCAGATAAATATTAAAATATAATTATCATTAGTTGTTCAATCTTATTTAGTTTGATTATTTAATTTATATTGTGCTCTTTTTTTAATTAGTACCCCTATCCTAAAATAAAATTGAGAATAAAAGTTTGAGTTGTATAATTTTAAATTTTGTTAAATCAAAAAGATAGGTACTTATTAAGCTGGGAAAAGTAATTGCCATTTTTGTTATCAGACGGTTTAAACTTGGGTTTAGTTAATTTAAAAGTGATAAAGGATATGATATGTAAAATAATTAACAAAAATATATATCAGATAGATAACAATCTATAAAAGTGATTATATAGCTACAAATGCGTAAACAGTTGATATTATTTAAGAATATAGTGAAGTTCAAATTTTATCTTGTAAACAAACATGGTTATATAGATCGATAATTATTAATCTTTGCACATTTTATTTTATAAATAAAATCGGTTATTGTTGTTTCTAGTTAAATTTTAAATGGTGTTTAAGAGTAAATAAACAATACTCATTTTACAAACATACTGATCTAAACCAAGGCAGTAAACTATATTTAATCCAATTTCTAGAAAAAAATATTATCTTTATTTAAAAATGTTTCAAAAATGAAAATTTCATTTTAAAAACAAATCAAATATTCGTAGCTAAAATAAATGTTTGAAATCCGAGAGGGGGAGGATGTAATAAAAATTATCGAATAAAAAGTAGGCAGATAAATTTCCATTAAAATTAGAGGGATAATGAAATTGAAGTTGTGACAGGTGGAGGAACAAGTAGTTTAGTTTTTGATTTTTATCTTGAAAAGATTTGTTTAAAACCTCTTTAAGCATTGTTGTTTTTTTAACCATAGAAAATAATAAACCGTAACTACAGATAATTTAAAGAATAAGATAAAGTTTTCATCAAAATGAACAGCTAAGCTAATTGATCTCTACTACAGGCAAAATCTCTGGAACCTCTAGAAATCATTATACAGAAAAGTATAAATAAAATACAAGACCTAAAAAGTTTTATGTCTGCTCATGGAATCTCCTAATGGAAAGAAAACATTATAAAGACTGAATTTAGGCTAAAGTTAACAAATAAACTATCGGGATCATTCCCGCATTGGAGTAATCCAAATAAATGTACATCTGGGTCTCGTTTTATGTGGATTTTTTAAATGCGATTTTGAAGTTGTGATTCATGTTTCTTCTTAATATCTTTTTATGTGGGATTTTTTTTATGTGATAAAGAAGTTCATATTTTACTATATTTATTAGATATCAAGAAATTTCAATTATTAATAATGTATTTTGACTTGAAATACATTTTTTTCCAAAAATATAATGTTATATTAGCAGCTAATGTGAATATGACCTGAAACTGTATTTAGAATCTTAGCTTCTATGTAAATAACCTACTTATACTTATGAGTAAATAATGATAATAGATTTATACTAATGAGTATAAAAATATCACAATAAATATTCAAAAATTATAAACTTTTAAAACATATTTTGTTAGATATACCAGAAATAAATATTCTTTTAGATGTTTAAAATAAATAGTGAATGTTTTGTTGATTTTATAAACCAAAAATAATCAGTCTCTCTATTTTTTGTTTTGATTGTGATCTCATTTTTTAAATATAGAAACAAAATGTGAACTATTAAAATTTGTTTCAGTAGTAAACAAAAATATCTATCAAATGAAGACAAATGTATTAATTTTTGAAAAGTAATAATCATTTAATCATAGATTTTATGTTGATTTGTGAGACAAAGAAAATCAACAGAAAATTCTGAAGTGAGAACTGAATAGTTATATGTATGGATATTGTGAGCTTTATAAACAATTAGTAAAATCATCATCTCAAAGTTTAATCACTGATTACATTGTCAACAGAAAACCATTAACACAGCACAAGACTGAAAGTGATGCTAGTTGTACTTCCTTTTGGATGAATCTGATTTCTTACCAGTTTTCAAATAAAATGCATATTGTCAAATAGCAATAATGATTAAAATATGTATGAAAAAATGTAAAATTAAGTACTGTAGTTAATAAAAAAAGTAAAAAAAGTTAGTCTTGTTTCAATTTTTTTCCAAATATTTGAAATTTTTTATTACTCATACTTTATTTTCTTATTTTTTTTAATGCAAAATTTAAAGTAATTTTTTTTTGTTGCTTTGGTTTTATATGATTTCTGAAAATTACAGAACCTACCCCCCATTTTTCAAGATAAGTCTATTTTTGTGCAATTTTTTAATGTGGGTTTTCTATGGAACCTAGCTACCACATAAAATGAAACCCAGGTGTATGTGCTTAAATTATCAACTAAGGCAAAGAAAGATAAATTTACTTTGGATAAAGTTAAGTATGTTTTTTTTAAAAAATAAATATACCTTGAACTAAAGTAGAAAGAAATAAACATAGAAGCTATATATAAAAAAGGGGCAGGTGGCGAAAACTATAAATGACAGAGCAAGTTTGAATAAAACCTTATGTAAAGAAATGAGTAAAAATTAACAATTTTAATTTTAATATTTACTAGAGTTTAAAAGAAATTATACTGCATGAGACATATATTTGTTCAATGAAGATCGTTGGTCATATGTGTATCAAACAATAGCCATATCTCAAAATAGATGGATTATCTCTCATTTAAGAGTGAAAATAAATGCATAACATGATTATTATAAAGTAAATACCCTGGAAAATATTTAACCAAAATAAATCTACATATAAAATAGATAATGGACTGAGAGGGGAGAAATATGTAGAGAAGATATGATTAGATACTTTTAAAAAAGTTGTATTACGTTTTCCTTAATTGTGATAATAGCGATCAGAATTAAACAAAAAGCAGTCAAATGTACTATATTGCTACTCCTACAGGAAGCCTTTAAATGAAGGGAAGAAGGCAAGTTGATGATGCTCTTCGATTATCCAAGAAAAGAACGAACAGCTGATACCTGGAAAGTAACCCCATGTCTGACAAATTTTATAGTTATAGTCATATTTGGAGAATGACCAGCCTGCATTGTGTAAAGGATTAATAAGCTGGTAAAATGTAAAGGTTTTTTTTTGTTTGTGAGAACTTATATTTTAGAAGAAAAAGAAAATAAAACAAAACCTTGTAATATTTGTGTGTGTGTATATATATATATATGTGTGTGTGTGTTAATTTTATGTGTTCTTACTATAAGAGGGTAATGAAATTAATAGATAATGGAATTAATAAGTGACTTAATTCGATTATTTATATTCGTAATTATTTTAAAATTTTATGTTTATCGAATAGACTTATAGATTTAAATACATAAATATAATTAATGTCATACATCGGTAATCAAAATATAATCGAAAAAAAACAAACAAACAAACGACATTTTGAAAAATTGATCTATATTTTTTTTTAAAATTGCAAACCACAATGTAATATAGTGATAGGTAATATAAGTTGTTTTAAGTAGTAATTTGCATAATCAGATAATTTTAGGAAATATATTAATACGTATAAGTCAGCGATAGAAAGATGATAATTAAGTGATTAATGATATATCAAAGGGACGTCTATTTATATGGTAGATGAAAATTATTCTAAGAAAATATAGGGATTCAAGTTTGATAGTATATCTATAAAGTTCTCCTTGGTTTGTAATTTTGCAAATTAAACTAATTTATAATTCTAGTAGTTAATAATAATATTGCAGGAAGAAAATAGATAAATCAAGATCAAGAGATAAATATCATGGTGCCTGTGGACTAGGCAATGGCGAATCTCATCATGTTGTAATAAAAGTTTCACAGAGAACAAGAATATTTGGTTAATAATTTTTATTTTATCTTGGTGATTTATCTTGATGATTTGAAACCAAAATTATAAGGGATTAATGAAAACAAAAAAAAAGGGAGGGATAAGAAATCTGTATCTAAGGTAAATATTTGTTCCCGGTGATATAGAAAATTTATATGTATTCAAATGGGAAATATCACGATAGCACTGGATCATCTGAAAGTATATATATATTGTTTAGGTTTATTGTAAATATTGGAAATATGAATTAGGATTAATTATTTTTAATGTTATTATATTATGTGAGTATTTAACCTTAATACTCCGGTTTAAATTACTTATTAGTCAAAATGTTTAGTAATACGGTTGTAAATGTTGTGATTAAAGTTTACTAATAAGTTTTATGTTGTGATTAAAGTTGTTGTTTTTTTTTGAAAATTAATTTCAGTATCAAATGTTGCATTTCTTTTGTGGGGATCATGAACCCAGAAAATACAGTATGAGATTGAAGTAATAAATTAATCTATTTTTGAACCATAGAACAGTCGATTAAGCGCACATTTCTTAAAAAAGATTTGACTTACCGTAAGCTGCCTTGATCACACAAGTTATTTATAATATTGCAAAGTATTAAAGTATGCTTATTTATAATATATTAATTGATGAATTACTTAGTGAAAATATCAATGTTAATTACAGTTTAGATAATAATATTATTTTAACAGTAAATATTAAGGAGCATAAATATAAATAATAGTACAAGTTTGATTATAAATTTAGGTTATAAGTCTTTTTACTAATTAGTGCACTACCCATTGAGATCAGTAAAATCCCTTGATATTCTATAGGTAGTATGAAGAATGAATAAAATCAATGATTATCCTGAGATCTCCTTATTATAGAATTTTTCTTATGATTATTGCGGATGATAATTATTTGAAATAATAAGAATAAAATTTTATATACAATAAAATGATAGACTAATTTATTGAGTAATCTAATTGAAATGTAATAGCTATAGATGTGTTATTTATTTGGATATTATTGTTAGTCATGAGAGTATGTATATACTTAATAAGGAGGGATGTCTGGGTATTCTCATGCCATTGAATAAATAGTTTTGTATTTGATTATTGTTAAAGGGATGTGATCTGTTTATAGAAAGATGAGTTTCACATTTGTTATAATCAATTACACCTTATTTAGAAATGTTAAAGTGAATCTAGGTAAATAACCGTATTACCTAAACTGAATTATGATAGTTGAATAAATATAGTTGGGAAAATGGTAAGTTTAGTAAATAGAACCTAGCCAGAGTCCAAGTATGACAAATGTAAGACTTGGCACATCTGCTTAGCATCACACTGCCTATTGACAGGGCACAATATATATTTTACCATATTATGGACCAATCAATTATATTGAATATTTGACTAGGTATAGTTGTTTAATTAGTTGTATTTACATAATAATTGTGCGAAGTATTGAGTGATTGTTATATTATTATTTTGAAATATAAATCTAAAACAAGACTGCATCATTTTAGTGCTAATATTGAATAATGATTGAAAGATGAAATTGCTCTGAGAAAATTTGGACATGTAACTAGAAATGAGAAAGAAAACCAATTATCAAATTTTCAATAAAAAAAACTATATTATATATTCCTTGTTTGAGAAAAATACACAATGGAAATGTACATGGAAGCATTTAAATGAGTGTATAGTAGATTGAATTTTATTCTGACTAACAGAAATATTCTTAATGGACTAAACACAAAGTGCTTGTTAATTACTGAAATATAAGATACTGCTAGTAAAAAATTGATAAACTATTAAGAAATACAATATTAATACTTGATATATATATAAACTTAAGAAATATTTCAATGAATGTAAGATAGAACTTGCAATTTGGTCTTTAATAATAATGGATTTAGAATATGGTTCATCTTAACTGAGATTGATAAAAAGATAACTGATAATTTATTAATAACTGTTTGAATCCCGAGCAGCCATTTTAAATTTAAAAAAAAATTACAGGACATGTAATTTTAAATGAAATTTCTAATTTATTACAATAAATATATATATATATATATATATATATATATATATATATATATATATATATATATATGTATATATTTATATTTATATGTATATATATATATATATATACACACATTTTTAGAAAGTGCAAATATGAGAGAATGTAATAAAGCTGATAAAATAGTCATTACCAAAAAAAAAAATAATTAAAAAAGATTTTTTTCATTTTTAAACATGTTTATTTTTACATTGGTTCACAAATTCTCAATTTTGAAAGATATAACTTAAAACTACAATTTCATAGACAGCTTCATCACATGCACTTCAAAATGCTGAAAAAAAAGATATATAATATGTCTTACCTGAGGTAATTTTTCTATGCAAAAATTACAAAAACAGTGCGATTGGCAACTTTGATTTTTACTAGCGGCCCCACATGTTCTACTTTTATAACAGAGTATATACTAGAAATGTTTGGTTATCCTTGCATGCAGGTATCTGTTAGAAATATGTTTGGTTTTCAGTGGGGAAAAAAATAACAGGAATAATTTACAAGATGTTGAGGACTTTATTAAATTGTAATGTAATGTATAGTATAGTATAATATTATTATATATTACTTATATTAGTGAAAATGGTGTGTGACCTAAAATGTGTATTCTTTTCAAGTAAATAAAATGTACTCAAAAAAAATATCAAACAAAAATTTCTCCAAGATAAAATGAACAAAAAAAATCAATAAATATCAAAATAAACAAATTTATTATAAGCACTGATTATATATGTGTGTGGGAGATGAAATATAAGAGTGGATGGCTGAGGGTATATGATAAGTGTGGATGTGCATGTTTTTATATCATTCAAATGTATTGTCTAAAATTCTATCGTGTGTGTATATATATATAGAGAGAGAGAGAGAGATATTGTTTTCTACATAGATATATCAAATTCTATCATATATATATATATATATTCTTTTCTGCATATATATATATAATTCTATTTTGTATATATTATTTTGTATGTGTATATATATAAAGAGTTAGAAACTAGGTCAGAAAAAAATCAAATAAACGTTTTTATATTATTGAAACGTATTCTATCATATATATATATATATTATTTCTACATTTATATATATAAAAAAAGTAATAAAAACTAGGTCACCAAACTAATTCAAAAAAAGTTTTCACATTATTCAAATGTGTTTTTATCTAAAATTCTATCGTATGTAAAAAAAAGAGTTTCTAAAACTAGGTCAGAAAAATAATTCAAATAAATGTTTTTATATTATTGAAATGTATTGTATCATATATATATATATATTGTTTCTATATACATTTAATTATAGAAAACAATAATAATAATAGAAAAATAAATAATAAAACTAATTCAATACTCACAGAATCCTGGCTAAATGTTAGCATCAGTTTCAAATTTGAATCCAGTTATGAAGGTATCAAATGTGATTATTATAGCAAATAAAACTAACAGTACTTTTGTCTTTTTGATATAATCCATTTTTTTACTTTCCTTCTTCTAACTTATTTTTTTGAAAAAATAATTTTCTAGAAAAAGACAGCTTTATGGTCATTAAATCTAAAAAATAAAAGAGAAATAAAAAATGAAAAATTGTATTTTACAAAAACTTTCTTAGAAAAATCCAAATGTTATTGTACAAAAAAAGGTAATACCTCATTTAAATCAGAAAAAGATGGTGGGTCAAATGGTCTGAGAACTGTAAGTGTACTGCATACCTATTCTGTGCAAACTCAGTTGAAAGTCTAAATTTTTGTTCAGGAGCTCTCAGGGTGCTTTGGACTCAAGAGTTAAACACTGCTACACAACTGGTATATAAAAAAAATCAATTCAACAGTACAATTTCAATTAAGGCAAGACAATATATAAAGCAAAGAGAAATGTAAAGATATTTTAAAATGTTCCATTAAAAAAAATGAATATTTAGAAATCCATAAAAGTTAAAAATATTGTTATAATAAAATATAACTATGAATTGATAAACAAAGGAATAGAAAAGAATAAAAATCTTAGAATTATAAAACAATACTGATATTCTAAAAAGGTAACAAAGAACACATTATAAATCATAACATACATCACTCTTCATTAAATTTTGTACAAGATCTTTACTAAGGCCATTATAATCCATTTTCAAAATACTCAACTAATCAATAGAAAACACTGAAATTAAAAAAATGTAATGAAAAAATATTTTATTTTATAACTCATTTTCACAGACAATCAAGATATTGATCCAGAATATTATTATAGGGTGATGAATATTTATTAATACAACAGCCACGATTACATTATATGGTGACACTAAGAAGAATAACATTGGCAAAGAATTTCAACAGGCTAATTTTGTGAAAATAGGATACTAAAAAAATAAAACTACTGATAGATTATTTATAACATACAGATTTTGAAAATAATGTACACCTGGGTCTTGTTTTATGTGGTAGATAGGTTCCACAGAAAACCCGCATTAAAAAAAAAATCACACAAAAAACGACTTAATTTACCTTGAAAATGGGGGGTAGGTGCTGTAATTTTCAGAATTCACATAAAAGCAAAGCAACAAAAAATTACTTTAAAATTCGCATTAAAAAAATAAGCAAATAAAGTATGACTAATAAAAAATTTCAAATATTTGAAAAATATTAAGACAAGACAAACTTTTTTTACTTTTTTATTACTACAGTATTTAATTTTACATTTTTATACATATTTTAATCATTACCACCAGCATTCATTTGTAAACTGGTAAGAAATCAGATTCAATGTGATGTGATGTATTGTGGCTTCTCCTTAAATGAAGTCAAGAATCTCTCAGCAATTATGCACAGAGAAATCTGTTAAGCCACTTTATTTTTATTCATGATGTGATGTATAACTAGCACAATATTCACTCTTGTGCTGTGTTAACGGTTTTCTGTTTCTATATTAAAAAATGAGATTGCAATCAAAACATTGTCATTAGAAAGATTATTTTCAGTTTTGATCTGTTATTAATATAAATACTAGGTGTATGTTGTTGTGGTCTTATCTTTTTAAAATTGAGAAAATTAATAGTCTTGATTTTGGGATCTGGTTTGTCTTTGTCATTTATCTAGACTGTAATTGATGTATGTGTGTGCATATGTAAAGCTATTAATGCTCGTTATTACTGAGGTAGAGTTATCTTACCACCTCATAGATAGGAAATAACTGTCTCATGATTTATTTACTATGGCAGTAGGAGATGACCAATTTTCACTCCATTTATTTTTATTAAAGTAGGGAATTATTAATAGAGTTATTGTTCAAGTTGTAGAAAATGTTGTGCATGCCTATATTGAGTAAGTGTATAGACAAGAGTTCTTCACATGATTCTAGGTCTCAAGAAAAGACCTCTCATTAGCTAAAGCAAACATTTGAAGTTAGGAGTTGTTGTTTTTTAACTTCACTTACCAAGATGCTGATGTGTGCGCATTATACAATACAGCATGGTGATATGAAATATGAAGAGTGTTTTTATGTAGGACAAAATAAAAGTTGCCTTGATAAGATAAGAATTTCAGTCAGATGTATGTGTGTTGATGGAGGGATGACAAAGATTTTAATTTAGAAGCTAACCGGTCTATAGTCGATTTTGTGAAGGATGGTAAATTGAGTGTCGTCAAGCTAGGGCAACATGCTGACCTATCAAAATATGGTCGAAAAACGTGAATATCTGGCAAGCATGAACATAAAAATGTGGTTTTTGAATTTAAATCCATGTGCAGGATCAATGAGAGATCTTTAGTGTCACATCATCCTTTTTCATAAGAAATGAAAAAGTTATTGCTTGTTGAAATAATTTAGAAATTGATGATTATTTATTACTGCTTGTTAGAATAACTAAAACTGATAAATTATTTTGGAATAGTCCAATTGATAATGTTTGCAATAAAAAGGGGAGCAGGAATTTATAGGTTTTTCTTAAAGTTAAAACAATGAATAAGTCATTCAGAAAATTAGTTAATTTAAATATGTATTTGTATCATATTTGTCTTTAGTAGATCTGCTAGCATATATTTGAGTGTAACAATATTATATTTAAGTGTGTTTTTATTTTTATTTATTATCATTATTATTACTGTAATAAAGATTTATTATTGTTATAAAATTACATTGCGTCTTGTGCTTTAATATTTCAAATATCTCCAGAATCTACATCCAGCACCTATGTTTAAAGCTAATATTAGTTCATATTTACATTTAAATTATTCATTTAATATTGATTGATTCCATGATTGAGTTACAGTATTAATTTTTATATTGATTATTTCCATGATTGATTCACATAATTTATTTTTATATTGGTAATTTATTTTCACATAATTCACTTTCACATAATTCATTTTTACATAATTGATTTTCATTGTTAATTTGCATAATTTGTTTTTATAATTTATTTCCGTATTTTACTTACATAAGAAAATCTTGATCGATTTATATGATTAATGTCCATGTTTTAAATCCATAGTTTACTTTGTCAAAATATAATAGATTTAAAATTATTAGTTAAATTTGGTCAAACAGATTACATAATATAGAATAAAATCACAGGGAATAGTTAGGTTAAGTTTAATAGATTTAATCTTTTGGTTCATTGTAATGTTGTGAATATTGGGAGCAGACATAAAATCCCTTTCCTGCTCTCGGAGTTTAGAGTGATTCCCACTAGTAAACTCGTATTAAAATTTAATTTAGCATATTTGGGATCATATCCATTACAATGTAATCGCTTATAAGTGCACCTCTTAATAGATCTAGACCTTGAGAAAAAGCAGTTCAATTGTTAGTCTAAGAGCTAGTTTGGAAGTCAAGTAGCATATTATAATAAAATTATTGTACTATTATTAGAATAGTGATCATGAATTGATAGTTGATTAAAAGGAATATGTGTGTTTAGAGAAATAAGATTAAGGCTTCTCAGATTAGAGAACATAACACAGACATTCCGTGTTATATAATTGTAGCTATTAAAAGTGATAGATGCTGAGAACGAAAAATAAAGTAATGGAATTAAATGGGGAGGATTTATTTATAATATTTGATCCTGTATTAAATTAAATAATAATTTTATATTATGAACATAAATTATGAGTTCTCTGCATCGATTACTGATTTATTTCCAGTCATATATAAATTAGAAATGTATATAACATTTTCCGTAGTTACCACTCGAGATCAGATATTTATATTAAAGTGGTGGAAGAAAGTTGTTTCATTATTATAGATTTAGTCATAAATTTATCATGAAATATTTGCATGACTAATGCTAGGTTTGAAATTAAGACCGCATAGATTGAATGGTTTTATCAACATTATTTTTTTTGAGACAATTTAATAACTTTCTCCATTATCTTGTATAGTCCTAAACATGGCTAATGATGATGATCTCTGGTGGGCATTAAGATTTATAGTTACCATTTGGTGCCCCACACATGATATTACTGTTAATATTAATAGATAAGCACACTAGTCAACCTTGTTTGATCCTAAAGTTAATAGTAAATTCAATTGACAAGCTACTTGAAATAAATGAGAGTTTGTTGAGGTTAAATAAGTTAAAGATTGTGCTGAGTAAAAGTTGAGGCTATAATATATATATATATATATATATATATATATATATATATATATATATATATATATATATATATATATATATATATATATATATATAACTGATTTAGAAATCTTTAAGTCAGATAAGAGTTCATATTTTATATTACCAATTGAAAGTTTGTCAATGTTCGTATTGAATAAACAAAAGAGTTCATACTTTTCATGAGAATTCTGAAGTCTGCCTTGTCCATGATGCATTGCACTCATCCAACCGAAGTTCATTTACTATTTTTGGGGGGACCAGTTTGTGGTTTGCTGCCATTCAGTATCCATTAATTTGAAGGCTGCCTCAGCTCATATATCATAGGAAATTAAATCTATTGCAGACTCCTACATCATGGAGTCTGCAATACAGCTACAGCTACAGTTTATATGTAGATTAATAGTCAGAATTAAGCAAACAACTACCCATGAATTCAATTATTTGGAATTTTATACTTCTTATTATCACCATTTTTACAAATCCATTGAACATGATATCACTGAGCCTAAGGTCTAGATGTTATTTTATTATGGTCCATGTGCTTGTTGCTGCTTCAGAGTGGAAAAACAATCTTCAATTTTTATTTATATCTTATCTGACCTTTTAAATATTTAAGTGTCCCAAGGGCTAGTTTGCTTTATAATGATCATTTCCATTTACAAGACTACACATGTGGGATTCGAACTCAGACTTTCATATGACCCAAGAGTTATGAGTTAGAATAGTTTGTGCCTGTCCATTAAAGTATGAAGATTGGCTATCTTAATATAAAGCTGAGCACTGATTGTATATATGTGTGATGATTGCTGTCTAGCATGAAATATGTATATTGGTGATTATTTATCTTTTCAAAATATGTGTGGGTCGTGTGAAAGTCTGAGTTCGAATCCCACATATATTACATATATAAATGCAGGTTTAAGCTTGTACTATGTATTAAGATTAAATATGATAGAAATTAACATTTACTTCTATTTTCAAAAATATCAATCTTTATTTTAAGATCTTTACTTTTTTTTTTTTACAAAAAATCCTTTTAAATACTTTTTTTTCTTAAAACAGTTTTAAAGTTTTCCATCTGTGCTATCTATATATGTTGAACACATCTGTACCGATTTTCTTTTAGTTTTTAATAAACACTTTTTATTTGCGATCTTTCCCTTTAAGTATTAATTGTAAAATAATGTAACGGCAAAAATGTATACCATTACTCTAGATAATCCATTTAATTATCCAATATTGATCATGTAATTGATATCCACTATGCTTTGTTAGAGAGGGAAATAATTCTTAAAAAAATTTAAACACTTCCCTCATCATTTATATGAGAATCCTTTATATAATTTTTGCAGTAAAATGCAAAGACTAATTTAACTTTGTATTGTTATTAATACTACTACTACTGCTACCAATAACAATAATAACAATTAATATTATTATAATTTTATTATTTCAGATGGATAATGATAGGTATTATTTTTATGGCACTGTGGATAGAATGCAGAACTTGACTAATCAGGTACTATATATGTATTTGCATTATATATATATATATATATATATATATATATATTCATAAAAATCAGTCAACACTTAGGCGATATCAATAACAATCTCAATCTGTTGTTGAGGCAATCTCTTTTTAACAATAAAGGTGTCTTAATAACATATTGAGATTGTTGATTGTTATTGATATTAGGATTGTCTAAGTGTTGATTCATTTCTATGAATTTTTTATAAACATATCTAGCCTTGAATATAGTTACACTTATTATTTAAAAAATTAAACTAAACACAAAATTAATTTCACAAATTTTGATATGCCTATATATATATATAATTATAATTGAAATAATATTTTTAAACGGTTTATAAACAATTCAAACAATCTTTAAATCCGCAGAAGTACTTTCGGTTACTTTCAAACCTGTTTTTGAATTTAATAGCAGTTGAGGCAGGTTTGAAAGTAACCGAAAGTACTTCTGCGGATTTAAAGATTGTTTGAATTGTTTATAAACCGTTTAAAAATATTATTTCAATTATAATTACAATATTATTTTTAATTAACGGATATTTTTATTTATTTTATATATATATATCTTTGAATTTGTTTGTATTTCAATATATATCATCTTATAGCAGAATGTTCAAAGTGGTATCATTTTGAACTGGCTATTTTGAAATACAAATTGTAATGTATTTATATATTAGTTTACAGAGGGTGGTGCTGTATTTCTTAACCATGTGGGGTTATTTAATGTTTAATAGATATACATATTTTGTGGGTTCAACCATGTTAAAAAAATTTAAATGTTAACATACCGACATTTTTAACATGACCTTTAAATTTTTTTAACACAGATGAACCCACAAAATATGTCTTTTATATATGCAACCCGTGAAAATCTTCGTATCAATATATATATAATATAAATAATAAATACAATCGTAATTAAATATAAATATAGTCTTTCAATATGCAAAAGTACTTTTGGTTAATTCCCCAATCTTCCTCCACTGCCATTAAATTTAAAAAAATGCAATGGTTGCAAAGGCTGTATTTATATTTAATTATCATTATAGTTATTACAGACACTTTTGTACTGTTTATTGATATTTTCTGGGTTTATACATTTTAAATTAAATGTATTCATTGAGCAAATTATGTCTGCTCTGATAATTTATTTATTTGATTATGTCAAATGTTTTTGCAAACATAACTATTTTTTCTGCTCAAACAATCCAGTTTATTGAAGTTTAATAACATTTAAAGAAGAAACAGTTAATTTATTTACTAGGTGCAAAGATTCTATATGTGAATTATCTGGATCTCTTCCCTATCTTTATTAATCATATGTAAATATATTCTTTACTATTTTTATTGCAACACTTATCAATGTTAGTGTGTTATGAATGTTATGTGTTTTTTTTGGTTATTTTTTGGGTGAATAATACTCCCAACCAATCAAATTTATTTATAATCACTATTTCATGTACATCAATTTTAATCAGTTAATATTTAGATACTTTCTTTTATTCCACCTGGGGAGAGTTTTTAAAAATGCTCAACATTCACTACAGTATAAAATTTTAATTTTATTCTAAAACTCAGTAAGTTGGATTTGAGGACTTTTTAATTTAATTTTGTAAATGAATAATATTCTAAAACAGAATTAGGGAACCTCTGGTTATCAAAAGCTTTCAATAATACTTCCCCCTCTGACATTTTCAAAAACATATATAAAATGTCCCTTTATAAAACTTCTACTTACATGCATGTATTTCAAATATTAAATTAGGAGTTAAGTAAACTATTTTCTCAATGACATCCAACTATTATAATTGTTGTAGTCATTCTATCTGAGGTGTAATATTCTGACAAATTATCTACATTGAACAGTCTATCTGACTACATATTTAATCTACAATGCTGAAGGCATTTTGTTTGTTTTATAGTGATTTTCATAAACTGTATATTCACAAAAATAAAGTTAGAATTTTACTTTGTTTTATTATTATTTGCATTTATTTTCTTTTTAAAATGATGGCTACTCTGAATAAAATAAAAAAAAATAAGACACTAGAAAATTGCATATTTCAGTAAGTGGGTCAACACTTTTTATATAAAATGAAATAATAAATATTAATAAAGAACACTTTATTGAAACATTCTGATTACAATAAAATTGATACGAAAGAAATATTAAAGTAGAAAACTTGAAAAGAGCTTCATCAATTGGCTGAAACATTTAAAAACAATTTGGAAAATTCTGTGAAAGCAAGTTACATCATTTAAAAAAAAACACAAAATTCAAAAACATTTGTTGAACAGTAGTTTATAAAAGACTGCAACCTATCTACTGTAGAATAATCTGTCCAGAACATAAAGAGAAATTAAAGAATATAAATGTCAGAAAGTATGATTACAAGGTCAAGTGAAAAAATTGTAATTAAATGTGGAACAGCCATTAATAATAATGATACCATATTTATAATTCTCAAAATAAAATAATTATGACTTATTTAAAAAAGGCATGTTGAAATTGGTTTGCTACCTGAAAACATTGACTACCCCTAATGATTAGGGGAAAATTGTTTGATCAAATATAGCAGGTGAATTTTTAAGTTAATAATTTTGGATGGCCTGCAAATGATATAATGAATAACCTAATGGTCCTTGGCAGAAAAATGTTCTTTACCCTGTTCTAAAATATCACTTTAGATCTTTTTAAACATTTACAAAACTTACTTGTTAATTAGAACAATGTCATCAACTAAGTTAGAGTAAACATTCTTACAGAAAAAAGTTTTCTTATTTAATGTAAAGAAATAACCATATAAAATTCTGCTTTAAAATCTGATATTTTCTTAATAATAATTACAATATTTGGAAAAAAAAAATGCTGAATGAATTCTGACATAACAACATAAAAGACACTATTTTCTTTCACTATATTACAGTCAAGTCTATTAACTTTTATTTCTGTAATAATTAAGATTGTGTAATCCGACAACAAGACCAAAAGACCAAGCAGGGGCTCTCAACCAGCTGACATAGGGGCTACCCCATGCTTCTAGTTTGAACTTCTACTGAAACTTTCTAGCATCTACCACATAATTAGCATCCTTGTCATTACACAGCCTCCCTTCTTACAGCATGATGTAGCTCAGGGTTCAAACAAAGACTCTTTTCCTCGGGGTTCTTTCATTGACTCAAGCTTATCCATGCTAGAACTCAAATATAGACACTTTGGTTACTTTATTATTTAGAGACCTACTTATGTATTCTATTAATTGAGACCCTTATTAATTTCACAAAACATGATTTTACATGCCAATTTATTGATCAGGTTCAAAGCTGGAGATGCACTAATTTAATCCTTAATATACTTAAACCTGTGCAATTATACTGCGATTTTCAATTCACAAATAACACTCATTATTAATAAGTTTATTGCAGGAATGAATATAGCAAATAGGTAGCTTACAGATTTGTTAAATAAAATATTCTACTGGCTTTTTACATCATTATAAGTGAAGATAATGGTGGTCTACATATTACAGTGTGTGTTCTGAATAATTCCTAATTAATATTTATAAGTCTATCAGCCATTATGGGTTTGGAACACTTATTTACTGTTATATCACATAAGAGGGACTATTGCGAAAGCATTTAAGAACATTTCCATTGTAAGAATGAATAATAATAATAAAGATCAGCTGAACGATCAGATGGCATGGTAGGATGGATGTTCCTGGCCACAGAGGTGCATATACTTCTGAGGGTGCATGCAAAATAGAGAAAACAAATCTGGAGTCTCCAGCTCCATGTAAAACTTAGACTGGTGCTAATACTTGGATTAGGAACCTGGGCTTGCAAAACGTCTGGTTTACCATTATGCAGTTTGACCATATATGATGAGTGAACCATGCAGAAAGAAGATGGAGGTAATGAAGTTTTTAATAATTATAAACCATGACAATGCATACGGAGAGCAGGAACCCAGATTATTGTAATAATAATAATAAGTAAGTAAATAGTTTACACTTCTGTGGCTAATTGTTATAAATCAAAATATATAAAATGCATTAACACACACACACAACACAAAGCTAAAAACAAATAAAGAATAGTATATATTTTATTTTAATATATATAGTTAATCAAATGGCTAAGTGCTTTCAAGGATCAAAGCCCTCATATTCATAGCCGTTTTGTAAAAATATAAGTAATAATTTTATAAACCTTAGACCCACTAAATACTATAAAATTTATTTTTATCAAATAAGAAGTATCTCTTGATAATTATAAAGTCTGCATAAAAATCCGAGACCTGTTCACAACACAACATTTCTTAATAAATCTTAACTTAAAATTTTATTATCACAATGTTTAATATGGGGGCGGGGGAGTTAATCACACATAATAGAACTGATAGCACGTGACTCTAAATTGTATTACCTATATACAACTTGTGCTTTATTTTACAGACATTACATAATGTATATAGATAATGTGGTACAACATTTATATAAAATTACAAATATTACTTTCATATGATAAATCCTTGATTATAATAATGAGGAATAATTAATATTACTTTCCTCTCATAAAATAAAATTTAAACAATAAATAGGATTATCATTAGATCTAATATGATTTTACATATATATTTTAAATCATATAATTTTAGTTATAAAAATGATCTTTTGGATTAAATCTTAATAGGCAAACATGGTTCATAAAATTTATATATATATATTATAACGATCGAAATGAAAGTGAAGATCGAATCTAACCGCAAACTACGATATCTGCTCTACAGGGCACCACTAGGCATTTAAACCTAGAAAAATTTATAGAGTAGGCAGATACGTGCTGTTAAGATTCCACTTTATTTAAATATTCAGATCGTTAGCCCCAAGTCACTAGCTCAGTGGAGACGCAGAGATAAAAATCTATATCTTAATTTATATCTTAAATATAAATAAATAAAAGCCACTGCCAGAAATTAACACAAAAATATTTATTTACGCACATATAAAATAACATTTAAATTTTGAGGAATAAATTCAACATTTTAGATTTTTCTATTAATCTTTAGTTTTACATTTAAGTAAATTACAACCATGAGTTTAATATTTATTTAGTGAGTCGAGTATGAATAGACTACATAGATCTGCATTTGAAAAGAAAATATTCTTCCCTGATTTGATCTTAGGCAACAAATTTCGCAATCAAACCAGCGCCAATCCATCTGATACATTTATGTATTCAATATAGCATGAAAATATGACAACACAAAATACTATACTGTCAGGAATGTACATCTGAACAGCAAATAGAATTAGAGAAGACATTGTCTCTCCACCAACAGGAATGTCACATCTGTTGGCAAGTAGAACAATAAACATAAAACTCCATAGGAATGGACTGCGGTCCTTTGCCATCTTACAAACCCATCCATAGGCAAACAGAAGGTGTTGGGTGTATATCTATAATCCTGCCCTTAGCGGATCTCATACTACATCTACAATTACACAAATATATCCAATCCATTGAACCAATTCAACTATGAAATGAATAACCTAAGATTACCCTCCCTTAATATAACTTTACAAAACTATATAGCCATTCACGCCCAACTTAAATTTAACATTTAAATACATTTGCACAGATTATTTTTATACAATTTGTTTTATAATGTCGAGTATAGATCGGCTGCACAGATTCCACGGTCAAAAACATTCCAAATTAAACACAACCGATCAAAATACAAAGTCAATCTATAACGTCAAATGCTGAGGGAATACAGGAGACCCTTTGGTGTTCCTCATAAGACACCACAGTGACATTATTGACTTATATGTTCTAATCGACTGTGAAAACCACAACATAATCAACCGCTAACGAATCTATGCAACGTCTATACCCAACTTAAATGTAATGCATTTAATAATTTCTACAATAAATATTATTACAAATAAAAATAATAAAATGGAAATGATTTTAGCAAAACTTAACTATATAAATTTAAACAATCAATTATTAATTTGAAAATCAAATAAGAGTTCATTTTAAAATTTAAATTAGCTGAATCTTTAAAAAAAACAATGACGAAAGTTCTTAATTACTTTTTTTTGTTGTTGTTAATTTGTAAAGTTCATAGCTCACAGTAGAAGAGTCCAGGTTTCTGCTTTTAATTCCCATGATGCCTCCATTGGAAGATAATGTTCTGGAGATAGCAATAGCTGGTTCAAGGTATCACAGTCTTTTCATTTTTTTTTTAAATAGAGAGTGTGGTATGTGCGTCCTACCACATCTCTCAAACACAAAATGCTGGAACTGTCAGAAGAAACTGTATTTCCCTTTTTATATTATCCACATGGATTCAATCAACAAAACGTCACTAATCCATCACTTTCGTTAGGGTCCGAGCCAAGGCTTAGTGCTTCCATTGGTCAAGCTAATTTCTCTTTATTTTCTTATCTATCTTTCATCAGATCATTTTAATTATACAAGAGCCCAAGGGCCAGTTTGGTTTTCGATAATTCATAAACAATCATTTCCATTTACAGATTACATTAATTAATACCTGTTTTTATTTTTAAATCTTGTACTTTTTTATAAAAAAGTACGTTCAAATACTTATTTGTTTTTTTTAAAAAAAAAAATTTTTAAAGTTTGGCCTCTGTGCGAATGTATATATGTTTAACAAACATTTTAATTTTAGCGTTTAGTTTTTTACTTTTATTTGCAAACTTTTAAGTTTTTATTTTAAATTAATATAACAACATATTTATATATCGTTACAATATATATATATATATATATATTACTAAAAATGCCCACCATTTTTCAGTAATTTAAAATAATTTTCAGAAATTTAATGACAAATTTTACATGACATGATGGGATGATATAATAGTAAGAAATCTGTTTAATCATGTTTTGTTATTTTGATACTGTTATAGTTTTAAAACTTAGTGTCAACCTGCACTGTCCCAGGGGAATGTTGAGAGTCAGAGGATGGGGAGCATAAACAACTTTAATTTAAATTTAATTCCCTCCATCATTCAAATAACTATGAATACAAATGAAATACTAAAGGAATCAAAATTTAGTTTGTTAAATATTTAAAAACCAGCAGAATTATAAAGTACAAAATATTATATAAAAATTTTATAAGTTAAGACTGCATATAAATAAAAGTATATTAATAGTTTGAATTACAGTTACATTGCTTTTAAAAGTTAGTTGAAACATATCAGCTAGATGATGGATGTTTTTGAAATTCCTTCTTCACAGGTTAGTTAAATGTTTCTTTGCTTTTTGGGACCCACATGGTGGTGGTAAGAGATGGCTAGATCTTGATGATGCCATGGAACTTCTGAGACCCCAGCTTCACCTCATGACCATGGAGAACTGACTCCTGACTACTCACACATGGTTGCAGGTACTACAAGTATTTCTTTTTTAAAAGAGTCCAGCTGTAGAGATGGTATACACAGATGAGTTTCTATAATTTTATCAACTGTTTTAAAAAAAATGTCTGAAGATGAAGCTCAAAACAATACTACATTCTTTACTTATATATTATTCTTCTCTGCCTCAAGGTGCTTAATGGATGTTTCATCCAAATTTTGCTTCCTTGATTTTCATGCAGCCACATACATTTTCTTGTCTTTGTTTTAGCTCTGCAGTTTGTACCTTAAAATGTGTGTTGACCTTAACAAGTGTTTGACTATAACTCTTTCACTAAGATTGTCTCCCTAGATTAGAAAATAAGGTACTTACATATTTTAGTAATGGCTTGTTTCCATTACACGCCCTACCTCCCATTGTATGAAATATATTATACTTTTATTACTTAATTGATCACGTTTTTTTCTTAATAAAATACTTTTTTCTAACTTAACTTAAAAAAAAAAGTGGCATGATTCAGTAAATAACTTTTAACTTAAAAATGTATAAATTGTTTACACACACATATACTAATGTGTGTGGATCTAAAGAAATATATTACGTACACTGGGAAGTAGTTTAAAATTTGGGCACACATGAAACAAGCATATATGTATGCAGATATGCTCTGCTTCATTTATAAAACTAAAATATAAATGCCTAAATTGAAAGTTTACATGTGTATTACTTATTGTTTTAAATAATAATAACAAATCAATTAACATTTAAAAATAATCAGTAATATTTTATAAACAAAAAAACCATTCTTCATTTATACCAATATATGTGTGAAAATTAAACAAGAAGGAAATACACCCAGAAGGCATTTTTTCTATGAAAAACAAGTGAAATCCCTTACATTTAAGCTGACTATTCATAACATACTGATCTCTTCTCCATATTTTTTTAAAAATAAAAACAATCAATAAAAGCATTATGGGAAATTCTATATTATAAAAAAATGTTTCTAATTGAATAATTATAAATGGATATTTTAGCACATTAAATATTTCCATTTAAAACATTCATTAAAAATATTATTCACAAAGGATGAATTGATTATAATAAAATTGAAAACTTTGCTATGCTTATTAAATAGTGATCGTATGATATGTGAGGGTTTTATATCTATCTTGTTAATGGTGACTGTGGTTTTTAAAAGAAAACGAAAGACACCAAAATATAAAGATGCTGAATTGAGTTCAGACCTATATGACTATATAATGGATGAGCTTGAATTGAAAACATTGTTTTTATCTTGGGCTTCTGGTTTTATTGTTATCTAAGTAAGTAAAAAGTGACTGCTGGAGGGTTGCATTAGAACAAAGTCCAGGTGCAGTGCTCTCAAATCCACAGTTTTTCATTGATAAAAGCCACAAAGTATGAGTAGGCACATTTGTACATCCACCTTTTGCTTGTTCTTGATGGCACTACTGTATGAGAGTTTGCTGCTGTTATTACCAGCCTGTGTAAGCATATAAAATGGAGATCATGTAATGTTTTGAGTGGTTTGGTTATAAAAACATACACAGATAAATTTGCAATTCATTCATTTAGGTTTTATCTTTACAAATATAAATTTAATGAGATGTAAAGAATTGATCTGATGTTAATATCTTTTAAAATATGCAGTTTTTGTAAGGAAATATCAGATTTTAAAGCAGAATTTGATAGTTATCATAAACCTACTTTTGTTAGCGCACATAAAAAAATTAAAATATATCAGAATTCATTAAGTTATTCAGAAGAAATGTTAATGTAAACATCCATTTGATGGTTATGCTATATTGTCATGTTTATAGGGCAGTTTTTAAGTATTTAAAATGATCAAATATGATTTTTTTAGAATATTATTTATTTATAAAATGAAATTAGAAAGAAACCATGTCCCTT
This sequence comes from Epiperipatus broadwayi, assembly GCA_028023455.1. Taxonomy (NCBI): domain Eukaryota; kingdom Metazoa; phylum Onychophora; class Udeonychophora; order Euonychophora; family Peripatidae; genus Epiperipatus; species Epiperipatus broadwayi. The sequence continues at coordinate 9,553,660 of JAQFVV010000031.1, read as the reverse complement.
TTATTAAATTTTTATATGAAGTAATGATTTTATACAAACAGAAAGCTTGAGCCTTTCTAAAAACTGTCACCAGATGGAGTAATATAAAGTGTTAGAAGACAAAATAAAGTGGCTAACAGGTTTATCTGAGTATAATTGCCACAATACATCACATCACAAGATTAAAGGAATAGTAGGAGTAGTGGATTATTACCAAGATTTCACAAGAGGCATTTATTAGATAGGGCATGTTTTATAAATGAGAGATTGAAAAAATTGTGTGAGATAACTAATGTTATGTTGGTGGATGTGTGGGATTGTTTTATTGGAAAGAGGGAGTTATATAGTAAAGATGGGTTGCATTTAGGAAAACAAGGAAGTGAAGTTTTAGGGAGTCTGATTTATAAAGAATATATTTCAGGAAACTTATAAAGGAGAGTGGGATTTTAAATTGCAGTATTATCAAAAAGAAAAAGAATGGATGGAATGTAAGAAATGAGCAAAAGGAATTTGATTTAGATATAAGTATAGATTTGGAGAAGAAATGGGTCTGTAAAATTAATGGTAAGAAAGTTATTTATAAATGTAATGAAGAAGAAAGAATTAAAAAATTTTATAAAAGAGTAGTTAGGAAAGAAGAAATTGTTAAAATTGGGTTTTTGAATATGTAAGGTGGTAAAGACCAGACAAGTGGATGGAATTAAATAAAACAATTGAAAATGAAGAGCTTGAGACATTAGCAGTAGTGGAAACACATTTAAGAAGAGAAAAACCTATTTTGGAACAGTTGGTTTTGCAGGATATAAATAGAAAAGAAAAAGAAAAAAGGGGTGGTGGTATAGTGTTATATAAAAAAATATTTAAATATTGTTAAATGTCAAGAATATTTGTGGTTTAAAATAAGGTAGGGTGTTTATAGCCACTGGACATAGTCAATTTATAATGGAGTGCAAACAGTAACATATGAAAGTCTAGTTAAGGATATACAAAGTTTTAAAGAAAAGGGGAAGAGAATAATGGTTATATGAGATATGAATGGATATATTAAAGAAATTGATGATGTAGATAATAAAAATGGACAGCTTTTGAAGAAATTTTGTCAGAAAGTCAATTTGAATATTGGAACTTTATCAAATATTTATGAGCAACAATACATATGGTGTAGAAGTAATAAAAATTTCATACAATAGATTATGTATTGGTAGAGAAAGAGGAAATGAATAAAATATAAAAAATTAAGGTGTTTGATAATGAAGAAAAAGCATGCACTAGTGATCATAACTTCATTGTAATTGAAATAGTTATTAGTAATGTGATGGAGAATAGAAATAAAAATAGAAATAATAGTGAAAGATGTGGATGGAGAGTGAATGATAAGAATAATTTGGAAGAGTATAAAATACAAGTTGAAAAAATTGTGAAAGAATTGGTTGGGGATGAGTATAAGGACTGGTGTAATGAAATAGAAAAAGTGGTAAATAGGTTTTAGGTGAGAGTATTCAGAAGAATAAATGTAATAAAAAATGAAAATTAGTAAAAGTGTAAAAGAGAGCAATAAAGCATGCAGAGAATATAAGAGTGCTATTAAGAACAAAAAAAGTGAAAAAGACGTTAAGACTAAATGAGAGAAGTGCTTAGAAAAAAGAAATTGGCTAAAATAGATAATTATAGAGAGAGAATGAAATTGAATAGTAAATTGTTGAAGGATATTAATAAAAGTGGAAGAGATGGGAGTAAAAAATGTTGGAATTATATTAAAAGGAGAAAGTAGGGGAGATAGTATTACTAGATGATGAGAGAATAGAATGTAGCTCTAGAGAAGATTTAGAGAAAATCTTAAATAGATGTGTAATGGATATAGAAAAGATGTTAGATGTGAAGGATAGAGTGATAAGAAACATGAAAGCATATAGTAGTGGTAATATTAGATTTACAAAAAAAAAACTAAATAAGGTAGAGAAAAAATTGAAAAGTGGAAAGGTAAGAGGTTTAGATGGATGGGTAGCAGAGATGGTAATGAATTTAGAATATAGGGTAAAAGTAAAGCTATCCTGTTTTAATAAGATGGCACAGAATAGAGTTTTTACACATAGTTAAGATTATTATTTAAAGGAAAAGGCAAGGATCACAGAAAGTTAAATAATTATAGACTGATAGTGGTAACATCAGTTTTATATAAAGTTTTCTCATATATGGTGGCTAGAAGAGTTGTAAAATGAATGGAAGGGAAATGCAAGAAGGTTTTAGATTGGCATATAGGAGAAGAGATGGAGATTAAATTTAGTGGAGAAAAATCAAATATAATGATGGTTAATACTGAGGAAAGGGAAGATGTGGAATTTTTATTGGTAGATATTAAGTATGGTGAATAGATATAGTTATTTGGGAATTATTTTAATTAATCAGGAAAATTGTTTGGATGAATGGGAGAAAAAAATTGATAAATGAAGCAAAGAAAAAGAAGGGATTGATGAAAAAATTAACAGTATTTTCATATAATAGATATGATGTAGCTAGAATTATATGAGAGTTGCAGTAGTAGGGTTAACATATAGTAATGATGCATTATGTGTTAGTAAAGGGGTATTAAATTACTTAGAAAAAGTACAAAGGGAAGTAAGAAGAAATGCATTGGATGCAGATGTATGGACACAAGGGAGGCAATTCAAGGAGAAATGGGATGGCCAAGTTTTTATATGAGAGATGCAAAAAGTTAAATCAAAATGTTTGGTAGATTTCAGTTTATGGATAATTAAAGAATAGCCAAAATAGTATTTAATTGGGTTATAAGTAAAGGGCAGGCAACAAGATGGATGAGAAAGGTAATGCAGCATGCAAAAGATTTGGATAAATAAGGAATGGGATACAAGAATAGATTTATTAATATAGAATAGGGACTTAGAGAGATGTAAAACTAGTATGGAGAGCAAAAAAAGTTCAAATATATATAGAAGTAAACAGAATATTAGATGTGAGTTAATATATGATAATGGTAAGGAAAGTTGTTTATTGTTTAAGGCTCAAATGGCATCTTTAGCAAGAAAAGAATGCACATGTAAATGGAAAAATATGGGTGATTTAGTCTGTAAATTGTGTAAGGAAGGAATAGAAAATATTAGGTATCTGTTAATTGAATGTAAAAGTGATTATACGAAAGTGGATTATTGATTTTTATGCTGAGTTTCAAAAAACATAAGGGGAATTTAGATATAAAGGCCATAGAGTTGACAAACATTATATTGTGGAAATGGGATGGAGCAGATTATGGGAAAACCTAGAGTGGGGAATGGAAAATAAAGTGGCTAATAGGTTTCTCTGGGCATAATTGCTGAGAAATTCTTGACTTCGTTTAAGGAGAAGCCACAGAATATCACATCACAAAGCGGGTTAAAGCTTCATGTCTTGTTGAACAATGTCAGTAATTGGATGTTGGCTTTTTGCTTCCCACTTTGTAATATTGCTCAAATGTGTGTAAAGATGATAGTCTGGACCAACTGATGATTGCTGGTTTAGCATGAAATACGTATATTGGTGATTATTTATCTTTTCAGCATATATGTGTTTAGGTGTATCAGTGTTATTAGATAGAGTGGAGAGAGGTGGGTGGTGTGAAAGTCTGTGCTGATATACCCTATATTACATATATATATATATATATAGCCACAGGTATATAACAAGCCTGTGTTTCAGTTATTGACACTATTTGTAAGTTTTAGAATTGTTTGTGGAAAAAAATTAACTAAAAAAAAACAACCAGATATTTCCATATGTTCAAACTTATTATATTTGTGTTTCAGAAGCACAGATATAAACTAGTTAATCATCTGAGATTTAAAATAGATCTTGATTAGATAAGAACAAGTTTACAGATATAAATAAATACACGAAGAGAAAAGAAATTTTGCAGACAATAAATAATTTTAAATAAATAAATAATTTTATAATTATATTTTATAATAGTAATTATATTTAGCAGATACATTAGCAAATTTGTTTTAAAATTAAATAACTTGTAAGATTTTTAAAATTTAAAATAAAATCTGATACAGCTTAAATTCATATATTTTTTTTGTTTTTCTTTTATTTTTATTCTGATTTTTCTTTTTTTTTCTTTCTTTCTTCTTTTTTCTTCTTCAAAGGAACTTTATTGGAAAAAAAAAACATAATAGGTTACATCAAATGTTTACATATTGTGCCCTTTTGTATGGGTCACCATTTAAGTTTTGTGCTAATCTAGTAGAAAATTTTAAATTTAAGAAGTATTTTAAATATGTGATGTTGATTTTGCTTGTGGTAATGTTACCATAAGTTTAATTAAAGCAATCTATGAGTATTTGATGTGTGAATTGTGTTGATATTGAGAAGATATTTAAAATGATGATGATTATGATGTAATACTGCATTAATAAATTTAATAACAAATGTTTGAAGCTAAAGTATTTCAAAGACAAATTAAAATTAGACAAAGATATTTATTTAATTTAAAATATATGTTAAAAGTGAATAGAAATATTTTAAATTATAAGTATTTAAATTGAGATTAATATTTGATTTTAATCATATCAAATAATTATTTTAAAATCTGATATAATATCTTATTTATTTTTAAAAAATAAATATTTATTTTAAAAAAAGCAATTGTTAAGTTATTTTTAGATTATGGGAAGCGTTTCTTGTATTGTAAAAACAGATGTTAATTAGAGATACACACACACATGCTTGGAAGCTTTCTCATAAAGTTGCAAAACTATTTTAAAATTATGTTGTGAAATTTATAAATAATACGTGAATTATCACGAGATAAAAATAAAGATATTAATGTAAAATATTAAATCTGATTTTTAAAAATATTACTTTAGAAATATAACGTATTTAAAAGATTTAGTTTATTTTAAATGATCTTATAAAAGTTAAGATTTAAATTAAGTAAGAAAGAATATTTTAAAAAAATGTTTAATAGATTTGAATAAACGATAAAAATTATTTTAAAATGTAATAATATTAAATATTAAATAAGTCATTATTTTATTTTAATAGTGTGTTGATTAATATGTAAATAAGCCAGCAAAGTTTGATTGTTTAAACGTACCAATCAGATGTGGAGTCTCTTCGAGTATAAAAGCTGGATTCAATTGTTGAAGGGGGCTCTCTATAATTAAATTTCTAAGTTAATCGTGCTATTGAGAAAATAGCCAAGTAAATTTATAAACGCTCTTAAAATCAGTTTTAAAAATCATAAGAGTGTTATTGTATATAATTTTATAATTTTAAATGATAAGTATGCAGTAGAAACTTAATAATTCCCTATTGGTCTTCTCAATATCGAAGCTCAATTTATGTACGAATAATCATGGGAACATCACGTATCGGAGAAATATATCAGAAACTTTATGCTAGAGAAATAACAGACGCAGGATTAGTGCATAAAACTACGAGATGGAGAAAAGTAGTATTTTGGACTATAAATAGTTTTAAAAGTTTAAATTACTATTGTCTATTGTAAATAGATATTTAAAAGAAATATGAATACTTCTATAGAAAGAAAGTATTTTGCAGATTTTAAAAGATTAAAATGTATATCTTAAGTAAAGATATAAGAAGTAGTAATTTTAATAAATACTTGCCTTGTTAAGTCTTTGTGCTTAAAAGACTAAATATTGACGTTTTGAAAAGGCAAATAGATTATATGATTATTTAAAATCGTAATATAATAAAATTATTATTGTTGAAGTAGTCTAAAACGCTGGTCGTTATAGATGGAGAAATTAATTCTTACCTGAATATGTTATTAAAAAATGCATAAGTAATACATGGACGTCCAAACCAAGCAAGCCAATTTGATTAAAGTAATTCAATGAAAATAATTTATAAACTATGAATTAATTTAGAAATAATAATTTTAAAATAATAATCTATGAAGAACTGGATCCAGAACTTATAAACTATTTTTTTAATTTATTTTGCTTTTCTTGTGGAACTTAGTTTTATTTTTAAAAAAAGAACGTTATCATTTTTATTATAAACTTTCAAGAAACACGTGATACAACGGAACAGGAAATAGTGTTCTATTGACTTTATACGTAGGATATTTGTTAGAACTTTTATGGTGGAACAGAAGACGTCGTTGGAAATATGTAATATGAACTTTTATTTTATTTATTTAACATAAAATTTAAAATATTATTAAACTATTAAAAGTAGGTTAGGTACATTTATTAAATACTAACTTAAAAATAATATAATAATTAATTACATAAATCTATTTTTATAATTAATACAACACGAAATATTCTAATGAATGTTTATGAGTATAAATGTGAATGATTTTTATTTTATGAAGCTGCAAATTCCGAAGAATGCTGGGTAGCAGATTGGACATTATTATTATTATGGTAAAAATATTGTATAATATTTTTTAATGAATTTAATATGTTTTCTTTAGATTAATTGAATATTATATTGTTGTAGAATGAATGGATAGATATTTTATGAAAACACATACATTATATTGGCAGCGAACTTTATTAAAATATGCATAATTTTAATTTATAATATAAACCTGATACAACATTACGTAAGAAGCTTAGAAATAATTATATGATTCTTTCATAAATAAATTTTGATATTTTATTATGTTATAGTATTAGAATTATATTTATTCTTTATTGAGGTAATTATTTTATTATTTGCAAGATAAGAATAAATTTGAAAAGACTTTATTTTGTGTATTTTGTTTATTAAATAAGTTAAGTTACGTTATGGGTAGAAGCTTATATTTGGATTGAAATTTATTAAGTATAGACCATGTAGTATAGGTAGTTTAGATGATGAATATTTTATTTAAGGCTGATGTTTGTTTTTCGGAAATTTTAGATAAATATAGAGGATGTTTATAGATAAAAATTATCAGAAAGGATTAAAAGAACACATTAAGTAAAGTAATGATTTTTACACAGAAAAGAATCATAGAATTTATCTAAGGTAATGCTTTATGAATTTAGAATTGATAAATGATTTAAATAATAATATTTGAACAATAGAGATATATAATGCATATTTGATAAAACATATAACAGGAATTACATTAAATAAAGTATAAGTACAGTCAATTATTTGTTATACACTATAAAGATACATTAATTTATATAAAGCATTAAGCAATGCTAATAATAAAGTGAATACATGATAATACATTATAAATGGTAATACTTAATTAATGTAGCTATTTAATTAGTAGAGTTTTATTGTTTACACATGCTACATAAATAGTCTTGACATATATTGTTATTTGTAGTAATTAAAGTACACTACTATTTATTTTTAAAAATCTAAGTTTTGAAAACATACTATAATATTATTGGTATAGTATTTGAAGGAGTGTAAAATTGCTTATTAAGTACATGAGTTAGTAACAGTATAAACTTCTTATATTTGTATTTTCCTATTTTATTTTTTATTTATTTTCCTAAATTCTAAAACTGTAAATAGTGTAAATAAATTTTATTTGAAGTTATTGTAAATAAATTTGTTAATTTGTTTTAAAAGTGTGTCGAGTTTCATTATTTTTCACCACAGTATTTTGACATCAGATAATTTGAAATAAACATAATATTCGCACAAAATGAATTTGTTATTGTTACTTAGAATTGAATACAATATTTGCTTAACATTATTTTATAAGAATTGATTGACATGAACATAAATATTACAATGGTCATAAGATGATTATAATGCACATTATAAGAATACAATATTGTTTATTGTCACAGATTATTAAGTATAAGATTTTGATCTATTTTAAAATGAAGATACCATATGAAATAAAAGATATACATATAATCGTTTATTCATTTAATGATTGATTATATAATAGGAATAGATGAGATTAAATTACACTCTAAGATTAGTATTATTTATTATTATTATTAAAATAAGTTAGGTGTATTTAAGTTTGATATAAAATCCCACATCATACTTATTTACATGAGTTATTATTATTTTAAAACTGAGAAGAACCTGAGATTATTTAATTATGTTTTAAGTTAAAAGTTAGGAATTATTTTAGTATTATTAAAGATAATTAATTTCATTCAAAAGTCATAAGAATGCTATAGGTGTAGTGGTAAGATGATAAGGTAGTGGTAGTATTCTTATGCCATTGAGACAGTATCTTGGGAGATATTAACTCAGTGTAAATCTGCTTATTACTTTGTAACTTTACTTCGCAGTCTCATAATTTTATTAAATACTTATTTAATTAATATAATCTGGAACTATATTGATTTGGATAATTGATAATAAGTATAATTAAGATGTGACAATATAAAAGTTATTAAAAATAGATATGCAAATCTTAACTAAGCATAATAATGTAACTGAGCTAGTTGTATTTTAAACTATTTTATATATCAAGAAGTAAGGGTACAATATATACAATGACAAAATTAATTATTACAATTTTAAAGGGGAAAATACAATAAGAATTGCAATGATAAAGAAAAATAACTAAGCACAGTAATATACATAAAGAATTGGAACAAAAAAAATGAATATTATAAAAAAATTATATATACAATGAATTAATACATAGGGAGTATTTCATTTTTGTATTGTTATTTTAAATTTACCGTAAAAACTAGAGACTTGAACATTGTTTTATTAGGAACCATGTAGCTACAAATATGTCTGGGGAAGTAATTTTTTTTTATCTCTGAGTTTCAGTTGTGTAATTTATTCACAAAAATATTAGGATGTCTTGTGTTATATCCATATAAATGTGCATCTTGGGTACCATAATGTATATAGATTATATGGGACAGCATATGTATTTGGAGAATGTTTTTTAGAAAATGAATTCATTAAATTAGTAATTGAACTAAACTTGTTTCTATTTATATTTGTAATTAATATTCTTATGCTGCACTACCAGAGCAATCATAGAGAAAATGAAATTATGTTTCATCTTCTCTATAATCTATTTGACAAATAGAATCAACATTAGAATAAAATATTTTGCATTTAAAAAAATAGAAAGTTGGCAGAGCCATTAAATAAATTTAAAAAAAAAATCAAAATACTCTGTTTCAAGGGACCAATTATAAAATTTGTATAAAAGTTGTTTATTTATTTTTAGTATAGAAGAGTTAGGATCATTTGAAGAGTGGATATGAAGTAATTTTATTTTTGCTATTTGGTAAAGGCTAAACAATATTAAGAAATTAGTTATTGGAGGTGACTCCAATACTGGAAAATTGTTTAATCATTTGTATTTGTTTATAGTTTTTTGACTATTAAAGACATTAATGAATTGAAGTCCTAAGCCATTTAGAGCTGGAGGTAAATTTAAAAGTTTTATAAAGATAGCTGCTATCTTTGTCCTCCATCTTAACTTTATAAAGAGTGAATTTATATATCTTATAAATGATTTTATCAATTGTATGATGGGTAAATAGTATGAAATTTTTGTTATAAATGATTAGAGTGACACTTTTAAATATAGTAATATATATGATTTGGAGAGAGAAGTAACACATTTTTCTATTTATTTTTTAAGCTTTTCTTTGGCTTTCATTCAAATACTATAAATCTCAAATAGAAATGAAAACCAATAAAAGTGGAAGGTTTGCTATGAAACAACTGAATAAGAATCCGACCCTTATAAATTACACATGCTGAAGTCTTATTTGTGTTTAATTTTTGTGTGTGGAAATTTGTTTCTTAGATGTTTAAAATACTGTAATATTATCCATATATGCTATGCATGAGACAATAGTAATTATTGTTTGTAAAAATATGCCAAGAATATTTTGTTCTATTTTTTTAATGAAAGAGGGTATGCAGTAAACAGTAATGCACTGAGAGGTGAGCCTTGAGAAGCTGATCGATGTGGAATAAATGATGGTGATGTTTTACCATTTAGTGTTATATGTATTTGTCTATTTAGGGGATTAGTAATTAAATATTATAGATTGTGGTATTTCACTTTACTAAAAGAGTTTGAATAAGTATATCAATTTTCACAGAGTCAAAGTTTGCTTCTATATCTAATTGCACTGCAATTTAGCCATTTTTAAAACTATTTCTAAAATTGATTAATGAAATATGATTTTTTTGTACATTACAGGCTTTTTCATACCTACACTTGCACATGTGATTTATATAAAAAGGCTGTTTGTCAAATAGATGAGTTTTTTTTTGCATATTGTTATGATGAAATGACTGGTAGTAACAGATAAGGTTCGATTTTATCTTTAATTTTTGACTAGTAAATTAATATCTAGAGGATCATAGATATAGGCTGTATGTGTATTAGAGTGGATATTGGCATGTTTTTTTATATTAAAAGATACCACTGATATTGTTATAATCCTTATATTTTATAACACCTTTTTTGGTGCCGATATAGTACGTGCTCGGTGGCCATTTTGAATTTTAAAACATTCAAAAAAACTGCTGGCACACACAAGTGATAAATGATATTGACTAAAAGCACCCATGTTCAAAAAATTAAATAGCCTAAGGCACTGCAATTAAAAAAGTGCAGGAAAAAGTAACTTGAGAAAATAAATAACCCAAAGCGCTACAATTAAAAAAAGTGCAGGAAAAGAAAGTAACATGAAAAATTACAAAAACTTTTAAAATAAATCAAAAATGCTAATTTATATAGTGATAATTTTAAAAGTCACAAATGACTAACACTATTTATTTAGTGATAATTAGAAAAATAATAAATGCTACTGTCAAAAACCTACTCCTGTCTTTCAACGGTATTTGAAAACTATAATACTAAATCTCAAAAATCAGTATAAAAAATAAAAAAAATATTGTCAAGCATTGTTAGCCGAGAGGTCATTGCAGCTGCCTTGCAAAGCAAGTAGTTGGTTGCAGATGGTTGTGGGTTCACCTCCTGGATGATGCTATGACATATGAAAAAAATAAAAAAATAATATTTAAAAAGTATAATACTAAAACTCAAAAAAATTAATGTATGTTAAATGGCAGGAAAAATGACACTACATGTAAAAAGAAAAAAACTCCTGACTTTCAACACTATATTGTGGAGTATCAACAAATAAAAAAACCTAATTAACCTACTTTTAAAAAATATATAATGTTTTTTCTTTGGCTTTAGGATCATCCCTCTAACTAAAAGATGTAATAATAATTTACAAACCTTAATAATAGACATATTAATACATATTACAGTTACCATTTATTTAAGTAATTGAGAATTTTACCAATATTTTAAGACTAGTCCACACAGGTTGAATTTGGGCCTTCCTAGATCTCTCTATTAGTGCAAAACCATAAAGTCATTGACATATCTTAGTTTTAAGATTTAAGTTTATTACTTTAAAAAAGACGCCAGCAAAATTAATTTATTCAGGAAATATTGCAAAAACAATAAAAAACCTGATTAACCTGCTTTTCATTAATTAAAAAATAAAAAACTGAAATAATGTGTGATCGAGATTTACTTATTGCATCTCTAAAAGATGCTAAAGATATCTCAGAAAATATTGCAAAAACAATAAAAAAAAACCTTAATCTGCTTTTCATTAATATTTAAAAAATAAAAAACTGAAATATAAAGGGAGTGTGATCGAGATTTACTTACTGCATTTCTAAAAGATGCTAAAGATACCTGCTGGCAGTAAAAATGTTAGTGTTCAATCTTATTTAGAAGTCAATACCTTTTACATTTGAAATACTCAACAAATTTTAATTTATTTATGTTAGTATTCTTTTGTTCTAGTGCGTGTATTTCGATGTCGACCATCATGTGATCTACCATCCAGTATTTTGAATGATCACTAATAAAATATATTCTTTAACCATGTTTGCGTATTCACTTATTGTTGCTATGCAATTCTTTTAAAGTGCACTTATATTTACATATATTGAAACGGTATTATCTGTCTATTATTCTGTTTCACCTACTATGTATCATAGTAGGCCTCTTTTCCTAAGTCCACATTCATAATCCTATAATAATGTAATCTGATGTATAATAATGTATGTTTACGTGTATGTGCGCACATCTAATATATTAATGTCTGTATAATATACAGTCATTAATATATTTATATAGATATATTTATTTATATATTAGATGTACACACATACACATAAACATATGTTATTATACATCAAAATTACATTATTATAGGATTATATGCGTGACGAAGTTGGTAAAATTCTCAATTATTTAAATAAATGGTAACTATAATATGTATTAATATGTCTATTATTAAGGTTTGTGAATTATTATTATATCTCTTAGTTAGAGGGATGATCCGAAAACCAAATGAAAAAAAAATATTTTTTACAAGTAGGTTAATTAGATTTTTTATTTGTTGATACTCCACGAAATAGTTTTGAAAGTCAGAGGAGTTTTTTCTTTTTACATGTAGTGCAATTCATACGTTAATTTTTTTGAGATTTAGTATTATAGTTTGAAAGACAGGAGTAGGCTTTTGAAAATAGCATTTATTATTTTTCTAATTATCGCTAAATAAATAGCGTTTGTCATTTGTGACTTTTTAAAATTATCACTATATAAATTAGCATTTTTGATTTATTTTAAAGGTTTTTGTAATTTAAAAAATTTTTCATGTTACTTTCTTTTCCTGCACTTTTTTTAATAGCAGTGCCTTAGGCTATTTAATTTTTTGAAACTGAGTGCTTCTAGTCGATATCATTTATCGCTTGTATGTGCCAGCAGTGTTTTTGGGTATTTTAAAATTCGAAATGACTGACAAGGGTGTATAAATATTATGGAAATTAATACAGAAATGTATTTAAGCATTACAATAATACAGAAAAGAGTAAAAAAATGATTTTCATGAAAGATATTGATTTGTGAATTGACTCAAATGAACAAAAACAAATCTAGGTATACCATGTTTTCTTGGGTAACAGGAGCGTGATAGTTACTAACTTTAGTGCAAAATTACTTGGATAGAAAATTACTTTATCCGCCAGTATATTTCGTTGCTTATAACTCAATTTTCCGTTTTGATTTCACCTTCAATATTTATAGCAGATGGCACCTGCACTGTGGAAGAATATCCTAGGGCCTAACAAATATATTCTTTGGACCAGTTGTGCCAATTTTTTTTTTTTGTTGTTAAACATTCTTATTTTGCCAAAAGAAGTAGTGCTCTAAGCCTTAAATAAAGATCTATTGTCGTAAAGTGCAGAATGATCTGAAAAAGTAAAGTGTAGCCGTTTAGTTACAAATGTTTTATAATTCATATTTAAAGTCTCTTAAAAGAATTGTAGCACATAATGAAGTGAGTAAAGAATTTAAACGAAGGATTAGTCTTTTAATAATTATCTATAGAACCACGAAATATATAAGTAAAAAGTATATTAATAGAAACTGTAAAGTGATAAAATGTAATAATTAGTAGTTATTATCTATATGTATAATTTTTTAAAAAAAAGGTATTTCTTAGTAATAAAAACTCAACATTCCTTTTCTTTTTAAAACTTGTTTTTATTCCAACTATAATTTTCTTTCTCCTTCCAATACAACGTTTCAACTACATTCTGTAGTCATTATCAAGTTTCCTTAAAAAATAATAATAATAATAAAATAAATAAATAAAAATAAAAAACAAAAATAATAACACAAATAAATAAAATATTAATACATTCCAAATATATAATTAAAACCATAATATTATTATAATCTACAAATACAATTATTTACCTCCTTCCCTATCTTTAATTATTTCTTTTAAATTACCTTTATAAATTAATACTCTTCTTATATAAATTTATTATCTTTTCTCTAAATCTTTACCCATTAACATTCTTTTTATAATCCCCCCCCCCTTTTTATTTTTATATATTATTCCTATATTATCTTATTTTTTATCTCTATTTATTAACATTCTATTTAATACTGGTTTATACTGATCTATATATACTTCCTCTTTTTTTATTCTCTCTTTAAAATTTGTAATGCATTCCAATGGCCTTATATCAAAATTTTCATGCTTAAATTCCTTTTTATGAATATATATAGCAGATTTTTTATCATATAAATGCTGCCTTAATCTAGTTTTTAATTTATTCTTACTTGTTCCTATATAAGTCATATTTATATTACTTTTATCACAATCCATACATTTAATTATATATACTGAATTTATACATTCTAAAATATCAATTTTATCATAATCATTTATTAACTCACCCAAACATTGTTTCCTTTTATAAACAGGGCAAATTAATGTATTATATCTCCTATTAAAATACCTAAAAAATTTCTTAATTTTAAAAAATAAATATCTTGATACCCTAAATCCTATATAAATTATTTTATTTTCTCCATTTTTATTCAATTTAATCTTTCTTTTTATATTTTCAATATTATAATTAGATATCAATTTTTTTACAATATATTCAGGATAATCATTTTTAATACATTCCCCCCTAATATTATTTATTTCATTCTTAAAAAACATTTCATTTGAACATACCTTAACAGCCCTAATAATCTTATTAGTAACAATATTAAGCTTGCAATGTTTTTCAATATCAGAGTACCAATTATTAGCTAATCCAAAATATGTATTCTTTCTAAATACTGTTGTATCTATACAAATTATTCCATCCATTCCAAATTTTTTAAAAATTCTTATATCCATATAATCAATTACATTGTTATTTTCTTTTTCCATTGTAAACTTTATTTTATCATTTTTTGTATTTATATACCCCAAAAAATTATTTGCTTTTCTAACATTCCCATTAAAAATCAAAAAATAATCATCTACATATCTATTATAAAAAATTGGCTTATTTTTTCCATTATTAAAAAATTCTTTTTCAAAATTATACATATATACATTTGCTAAAAAGCCACTCAAACTATTTCCCATACTTAATCCATGTTTCTGTTTATAAAATTTATCTCCATATCTAAAAATAAGAGATAAATTTTATAAACAGAAACATGGATTAAGTATGGGAAATAGTTTGAGTGGCTTTTTAGCAAATGTATATATGTATAATTTTGAAAAAGAATTTTTTAATAATGGAAAAAATAAGCCAATTTTTTATAATAGATATGTAGATGATTATTTTTTGATTTTTAATGGGAATGTTAGAAAAGCAAATAATTTTTTGGGGTATATAAATACAAAAAATGATAAAATAAAGTTTACAATGGAAAAAGAAAATAACAATGTAATTGATTATATGGATATAAGAATTTTTAAAAAATTTGGAATGGATGGAATAATTTGTATAGATACAACAGTATTTAGAAAGAATACATATTTTGGATTAGCTAATAATTGGTACTCTGATATTGAAAAACATTGCAAGCTTAATATTGTTACTAATAAGATTATTAGGGCTGTTAAGGTATGTTCAAATGAAATGTTTTTTAAGAATGAAATAAATAATATTAGGGGGGAATGTATTAAAAATGATTATCCTCAATATATTGTAAAAAAATTGATATCTAATTATAATATTGAAAATATAAAAAGAAAGATTAAATTGAATAAAAATGGAGAAAATAAAATAATTTATATAGGATTTAGGGTATCAAGATATTTATTTTTTAAAATTAAGAAATTTTTTAGGTATTTTAATAGGAGATATAATACCTTAATTTGCCCTGTTTATAAAAGGAAACAATGTTTGGGTGAGTTAATAAATGATTATGATAAAATTGATATTTTAGAATGTATAAATTCAGTATATATAATTAAATGTATGGATTGTGATAAAAGTAATATAAATATGACTTATATAGGAACAAGTAAGAATAAATTAAAAACTAGATTAAGGCAGCATTTATATGATAAAAAATCTGCTATATGTATTCATAAAAAGGAATTTAAGCATGAAAATTTTGATATAAGGCCATTGGAATGCGTTACAAATTTTAAAGAGAGAATAAAAAAAGAGGAAGTATATATAGATCAGTATAAACCAGTATTAAATAGAATGTTAATAAATAGAGATAAAAAATAAGATAATATAGGAATAATATATAAAAATAAAAAGGGGGGGGGGGATTATAAAAAGAATGTTAATGGGTAAAGATTTAGAGAAAAGATAATAAATTTATATAAGAAGAGTATTAATTTATAAAGGTAATTTAAAAGAAATAATTGTATTTGTAGATTATAATAATATTATGGTTTTAATTATATATTTGGAATGTATTAATATTTTATTTATTTGTGTTATTATTTTTGTTTTTTATTTTTATTTATTTATTTTATTATTATTATTATTATTATTTAAGGAAACTTGATAATGACTACAGAATGTAGTTGAAACGTTGTATTGGAAGGAGAAAGAAAATTATAGTTGGAATAAAAACAAGTTTTAAAAAGAAAAGGAATGTTGAATTTATATATATTTATTATCATGGAGCTATAATTTAAAAAGAAAAAGAAGTGAAAAGATGTGTATATAATTATAATAAAAACTCATGTGCTACCTTATGGTGAAGAGGAATCTTGAGAGGAAGAAAGAAAACTCAGTATATTTAGGTAAATTGATAGATTTGTTTGAGAATATCTATAAAGTTTAGTCTCTAATAAACCTAATATATGCAGCCTTGTTATTTTTATCGATTTTATTAAATGACTAATTTTTGAATTGGAATTCAGTCACCTTATATTAAAAGATCCTATTCTTAGTTTCATAATATATATATATATATATATGATAAACAAAAATGCAAGTTAAAAAACTTGCTAACGCTTGTATTTATGTCCACAGATGGCGTCCTACCAAAAACACCTATCAAGCGTATATTTCGTTTACATAAACGTCAGAGTAGTTAGTATTCACTATCTCTAACTATAATTCCACTTTCAGATCATGATTTCAAGCTATTTGCTATCGTCAGTGAAAGACAGGAATAAAGAAACTAGATCTAAATACAAACTCTGAGCGTTTATGAAACAATTTCTATTCAGCTTGCAAGCGTGAATTTTTTAGACACGTAATGTCTTCAAACTCAGCATAGCAAACCAGATAGCTATATGGGTCTGATCTCAGTTCAGCATCACCACATAGTAGAAGCCTCTGCAATCTATATCATTGCAAGAAAGACCTCAAAGGTACATTTATGATAAACAAAAATGCAAGTTAAAAAACTTGCTAACGCTTGTATTTATGTCCACAGATGGCGTCCTACCAAAAACACCTATCAAGCGTATATTTCGTTTACATAAACGTCAGAGTAGTTAGTATTCACTATCTCTAACTATAATTCCACTTTCAGATCATGATTTCAAGCTATTTGCTATCGTCAGTGAAAGACAGGAATAAAGAAACTAGATCTAAATACAAACTCTGAGCGTTTATGAAACAATTTCTATTCAGCTTGCAAGCGTGAATTTTTTAGACACGTAATGTCTTCAAACTCAGCATAGCAAACCAGATAGCTATATGGGTCTGATCTCAGTTCAGCATCACCACATAGTAGAAGCCTCTGCAATCTATATCATTGCAAGAAAGACCTCAAAGGTACATTTATGATAAACAAAAATGCAAGTTAAAAAACTTGCTAACGCTTGTATTTATGTCCACAGATGGCGTCCTACCAAAAACACCTATCAAGCGTATATTTCGTTTATATAAACGTCAGAGTAGTTAGTATTCACTAAACGCTCAGAGTTTGTATTTAGATCTAGTTTCTTTATTCCTGTCTTTCACTGACAATAGCAAATAGCTTGAAATCATGATCTGAAAGTGGAATTATAGTTAGAGATAGTGAATACTAAGTACTCTGACGTTTATGTAAATGAAATATATGCTTGATAGGTGTTTTTGGTAGGACGCCATCTGTGGACATAAATACAAGCGTTAGCAAGTTTTTTAACTTGCATTTTTGTTTATCATAAATGTACCTTTGAGGTCTTTCTTGCAATGATATAGATTGCAGAGGCTTCTACTATGTGGTGATGCTGAACTGAGATCAGACCCATATAGCTATCTGGTTTGCTGTGTTGAGTTTGAAGACATTACGTGTCTAAAAAATTCACGCTTGCAAGCTGAATAGAAATTGTTTCATAAACGCTCAGAGTTTGTATTTAGATCTAGTTTCTTTATTCCTGTCTTTCACTGACGATAGCAAATAGCTTGAAATCATGATCTGAAAGTGGAATTATAGTTAGAGATAGTGAATACTAACTACTCTGACGTTTATGTAAACGAAATATACGCTTGATAGGTGTTTTTGGTAGGACGCCATCTGTGGACATAAATACAAGCGTTAGCAAGTTTTTTAACTTGCATTTTTGTTTATCATAAATGTACCTTTGAGGTCTTTCTTGCAATGATATAGATTGCAGAGGCTTCTACTATGTGGTGATGCTGAACTGAGATCAGACCCATATAGCTATCTGGTTTGCTATGCTGAGTTTGAAGACATTACGTGTCTAAAAAATTCACGCTTGCAAGCTGAATAGAAATTGTTTCATAAACGCTCAGAGTTTGTATTTAGATCTAGTTTCTTTATTCCTGTCTTTCACTGACGATAGCAAATAGCTTGAAATCATGATCTGAAAGTGGAATTATAGTTAGAGATAGTGAATACTAACTACTCTGACGTTTATGTAAACGAAATATACGCTTGATAGGTGTTTTTGGTAGGACGCCATCTGTGGACATAAATACAAGCGTTAGCAAGTTTTTTAACTTGCATTTTTGTTTATCATAAATGTACCTTTGAGGTCTTTCTTGCAATGATATAGATTGCAGAGGCTTCTACTATGTGGTGATGCTGAACTGAGATCAGACCCATATAGCTATCTGGTTTGCTATGCTGAGTTTGAAGACATTACGTGTCTAAAAAATTCACGCTTGCAAGCTGAATAGAAATTGTTTCATAAACGCTCAGAGTTTGTATTTAGATCTAGTTTCTTTATTCCTGTCTTTCACTGATGATAGCAAATAGCTTGAAATCATGATCTGAAAGTGGAATTATAGTTAGAGATAGTGAATACTAACTACTCTGACGTTTATGTAAACGAAATATACGCTTGATAGGTGTTTTTGGTAGGACGCCATCTGTGGATATATATATATATATATATATATATATAAATAAAATTATTTAATAATTGTGATACATTTTTTTGTGTGTGTATAGATTTTTAGCCTCTGGTCTAAGTATGCATTATAAATTTGATATAGATATAAAATCAAAGTTAATTACATTATATTCAAAAATATTAAAAAAAGTATTTTCTTGATTATTAATTTTTCTTTTCTCAAAAAAATAGTTTAAATTAATCATGAGATGTATATGATTATTTGATTTTTGTGGCAGTTTTGATATCATGTATGAGTTTTATTGTGTTATAAATTGTCATAACATGAAGCAAAATTTTTTTCAGTTACAGATATATTGCCGTTACTTAAGCTTGTTTCATCAACAATGTTATAACTAGATGGCATAAATGAAGTTTGAGCAGGAAGATCAGATCATATCTTATACATATAAAATCCTTATTTTTTCCATTGTTAATTGGTTAATGTATGTTTGTTCATAAAACTGTCACATGTCTAATTCACAACTACTGTCACATGTTAATTTCACAACCAATTAAAAAATTACATTTATGGAAAATGCTCTGAAAAAGTCAACACATGTACTTTTAATTAACTACAGAGATATAATATTTAAATCATGAAAAAAGTATAATTACAGTACATAAATTTATGTTTGAAATGTGATATTTAGTGATGGAGAAAAAATAGATGCTATAGTACTGTATTTAGTTTTGGCTAGCATATTATTATGTTTATGTGAAGGAGGTCACCATTAATAAAAAAAATGCTCTAAAAATTAGTACATGTACTTTTAACTTTAGAGATATAGTATTTAAATTGCAAAGAAAATGTGACTGCAGTAATAAGTTCATGCTTGATATATATTTAGTGAGGCATTAAAATAGATGTTATAATATATTTTCATTTAGATTTGATTAGTGTATAATTGAAGTAGAAATGATATTTTTTAGGTTAGTCTACATTTTTTTGCATTTATTTATATAATATTAAATTTTTTTGTTTAATTTACATTAAATCTTAAAAAAATTGTTAAAACAATCAATTAAAAAAAACCCAACCTATTTAGGCCAGATACATCTGGTTTTTGTTATAAGACACAATTGTATTTTCATTATGAAGTCTTCATGTGTGGAAATTTCAAAACCTTTATCTTATGAAATATCTAATAAAGTTTTAGTTTACTTATTGTTATCCTTCATAGTAGCAGAATCATCTTATTCACTTTCTTGAAGATTTGTCACCTTTTTTTCTTCTGAGGTCCAGATTTTGTTTATTAGATAGATCTAGATCATTGGTGTTAGAGTTTAGTAGTTACATATTTACGATTGTATTATCCATAATTACTATATTTGTTTTATTAATTGACATAATTGGTATATTATGATTTAGTTTTATAATTTCATCTGCTAATGTTTTATTATTAATTTTTTCTATTTTGTTTAGTGCCATAGTGTATTTGAAATATTATTAACATTATTCATTGTACAATTGTTACTTGTATTGATAATATTTTTAATAATATTTTTATTATAAGATGTTTATTGATCCAATTTATTTGAATTTTGGCATTTGTATGTAAATTGTGGCAATCATATTGTTTCCTGAGCGTAATAGTTTAGGACATAGCTAATGATGTGTTCTTTTTGTTTACAATTAAAGCATCACAATTTTAGTCTGTGGATAGTCAAAAGTAACACAACCTCTTGATCTGATACTCAAGTAGGAATGTCATTTGTATTTATATTTTCATGCAGCTTAACTTTAAATTCATAACAGTTGCTAAAGACTGGGATTAGTATATCTTTCAGATATGTAGCTTGGAATCCAATAATTGTCCTAACTGGTTTCATAAGTTTATAGTTGAGCATCATATTTTTTAATAACCCTTTAATGTTTATAAGTGCATATTTTTCTTATGTTTTAATTGTTCTCTTAAATCTATTTTTTGTTCCTCATTCTAAAATGATATACTGTATTTGATTCAGATGCTCAGCAATTGTATATAAAGTGCCTCACATATTATGTTTACGTAGTGCATTATATAATAAATCTTTTTGAAAATGAGATAAAGAACAGTTTGCTTTAGGAATTGCTAAAATATTGTTTTTAAAAAAAACATTTAAAAGAGATAAAGAATTCCCTTGGAATACTGGCGTTAAAACATTCATATATCTGTCATAAAGTATTTTCTGACCAGTTATTGTTAGATATAGTTGGTCATCTGACATTTGATTTAGAATATCAAGTTTCATAGTCTTTCATTGTAGAACGGTAAAATCCAGGATTTGGTATAGCTAAAGTTGCGTCATAATCTTTACATGTGATGTCTTTTATTTTTAACCTTTAGTAAAGGATTTAAATTTAAAGAAATTGCTGTAATATTTTTATATGATTGTTCAAAATTGTTAAACGATGAGAGCAAGGATACTGATATATTGTATTGATAAATAGACATTTTTAAAATCTATTTTCTATTATTTATAGATAAAATTACCAATAATAAAACTTGAGACAATATGTAATTTGTTTATACTGAATGCTTTATATTCGAACATAGAGGGATTTGAACTTAGGATTTCTCAGTCTATATTCATCATTCACTCCACCCCAAGCAATTGATACACATGTAAAGAAAATAGATGAATCCCAATATACATTTTTCATGCAAAACCAGCACTCATTAGTTGGGCCAGATTATAATTTCTCACACACATATATAATCAGTGCTCAGTTTACATTAAGGCAGCAATTCCTCAAACTTTAATGGATAGGCTTTACTCTTCTCACTCTTCTAACTATTCAACCATTCATTTTATTGAAAAACTAATGACGGAATGCTTAAAGCCCTTATTGGATTATGTCAATCTAACCTCCCAAATTATCAGACTATTATATATATATATATATATATATATATATATATAGTCTGATATATATATTATATATATATATATATTGAAGCAGATGATCTGATGCTCAGATCCTGCTTCACAGCCCACATCCAATCTCCTACCACCTAACTGTATTCAAACCCGCCTTTACGCACGTATATACATAGCTAATAATATATATATTTCTTTTGGTTAGTATTATAACATAAATCACATTAACACGTATGTATTTTAATTTAAAAATATTTTATTTAATAATATTCTCATGTATATACGGGCGTAAATAATAAATATCTATATATTTCAGTGTAGGAGATTGCGAATAAATTAATAGTTATATTATATATATAAGGTATTACATATGAAACTTATTATTTTTTCATATATAATTTGGGAGCCAGAAATGATGCAATCTTGTTAAGAAGTCTATCGAAAAACAATTACCCAGAAGATCCCTTAGATTAAAGTAAAAGATTACGAATTGGTAATAATAAAATAAACCCATTAGTGGAAATTGTCCACGCTAGCTTGTTTTAAAATCATAAGATATATTTTAAAACAATTGTTCAAGAAACTGATAACAAACTTGCATTGTTTCAAACATCTTACTAGATAAGAGTATCCGGTCAAACTATTCCAAATGAAACTTAAGTGCTTAAACCACCTCAGGTCCAGCAGTAGTTGCTAAGTTACAGCTTCAAAATAAAAGTATATATACTGCTGGATTTGAATCCACAGGGAGGAGACCATTAAATAACTAAGTTGCTATACATATTCCATGCCAGTTTTAATTCTCACTCAATGTGTCGTGAGTAGGAAATTTCGCCTTGTCCCTCCGTTCTAATATGCTGTTCCCATGAACGAAGCTCTGCATCCCGTACTACTGAACTTTATGTATATTTTTCCAGTGAAAGTGAAATGCTATCTCTCAAATTAATAATGCTACCCTAGATCTAGTGAAACAATACTGATGGACTGACTCCTAATGAAATCGTTCTTCCAAATAAGCAAGGTAAAAGAACTTTGACCGCTTATAATTATTAAATCCTGCCTTCTCTGTAATATTTATATTTTAATCACCTATTTTAAATGTCTTCAAAATATGTATTCGTATAACTCTATATAACTAATCTATATTAAGCCTCCTATAAAATGTTTTTCCTTTTCTTTTAATTCCAAGCGGCAAATAATTTTCATTTACATTTATGTATTTATATTTTAAAATAAATGCCAATAGTATTCTAAAATCGCAAGCATATAATTCATTTTCGTTTCCCCACCCATCATTTACTGGGTAAATAATTTATAATTTGATCAAAACAAGTCTTATTCGACTTGCCCAGGTGCTCGTGATTTTAGATAAATAAACTAATTATATTTTTCATGTTTACTGTAGAAAAACAGATTTGACATCTGTTTTTCACATTCTCCTTCCTAAATAATGCGCTATCTTTTATTCTTAAATTATATTATATATGTAAAACCCATCTTAGCTATTACCACCACCCACTTATTTTGTAATCATTTATATATTTTCACAAGGGCATTGATTAACCAAAATTGAGATTTATTAAATGTGTAAGAAGTAATGAATAATATTAAGTAACATAATGTAAAGGGAAGGGGGATCTTGAGATCTTAGTTTTATATTTAAATATAATTATTACCCATGTTTGCTTAGTGAAGCCATATCATTACACTGAATATTTCATAATTTGTGGGCAATAAATATGTTAGATAATCTTTAACCTTTAGAGTTTTGTTTATATTATATTATTAAGTGTTACATGCATAAAGGTCATTTTGTATATATATATATATATATTTGTTCTTCTTTCTCACATGGAGGTATTCACGCAGTTGAGTCTCATCGTCATTCTCAATGTCCTTAAACCAGGCTGTAAAACCACCCTGGGGACATACTTGGTCGAATGTGCATACTTTATATGGGGAGTGATCTGGGAAACCAGCCCAATAAAGTCATTGCTGACCACTCTTCATCATCCATGATTTGCCTGTACTTCATTTCAGGGAATCTTGGACTCTTTTGTTCGTCAAACCGACCCTGCCTATGTTTGCAGAGGAAATCGGTCCCTTTCATTATTAAAAATTATGAAGCACACTCCAGGATCCATAATTGGACCAACCCAATCAGCCACCATGCACACACCACCTTTCAGTGTCTTATTAGTCACCCAGAAGTATTCATAAGCTGTAATGAAATGATTTCTTTAAACAGACATATTTCCATTAGTTTAATATACGTATTAATGCGATAGATTTAGTATCGTTTATATAATTATTCATTACCCACCCCACGCATTAAATAACTCCAAATTAATAATCATATTGAACGTAACCAAATATAATATCTGCTTGTAAAATTATTATTCTTTTAAATTAATTAAATGCTCTTTTCATCTCTGGGGGTGTAATAGGATTCTAGTAATGTATTCCAATAGCACTAATTTATTAAATCACACATATATATTATTGGCATAGCTGCAAATTTTATGTTATCATTAAATATGAATCAAACACATATCTATAATACTTATGAGGCTCATGTCAGGTAAATAACCCAACATAATTTTGTTATTAATAAATCTTAAATATATATATATCAAACTCGAACCATTGCTTTCTTTTAGTTAAGATAATATATTAAGTTATTACTTATGCTAAATATGACTAGATGATCTCCGCTCAATACATAATTAATATGCTAGGTCGCGAGCCTTCATTGCTCATAAAATATAGCTAGTTATTAAGTTATTCTATCATATAAGTTTAGCCTAGAGTCTTTTTGTGTCTCCGATGATCGATGCCGGCGGGTGAGAAGTAAATTAATCGATGTCATCAGGATTGTTGCTCATAATGTTATAGATCTGGGAAATAGGCAAATAGGGCAGAATTCATGAGTGTTCCTGACCTGTGTATCTTGCGCATGATTGGATTTGAGGTAATTTTGCCTAGATGTTAGATCTTGTTACGGGAACATACAAATCCGACTGGCACAATATATATATATATATATAAGAGAGAGAGAGAGGGGTGGGTTGAACTTATATTATGATGTAATCTATTCCAGAGCAAAACATAATTTGCTTGTAAGGCAATATGTAATTTGCTTATACTGAATGTGTTATATACATGTAAGTGGAAGTATTTGAACTTATGATTTTTCAGTCTATATTTGTCTTCCAATTCATCTCAAGTAGCTGATACACATGACCATATACATGTGAAAAAGATAAGATAATCCCCAGTATACATATTTCAGTTGCTCGAGATGGATTGGAAA
Organism: Epiperipatus broadwayi; assembly: GCA_028023455.1. Taxonomy (NCBI): domain Eukaryota; kingdom Metazoa; phylum Onychophora; class Udeonychophora; order Euonychophora; family Peripatidae; genus Epiperipatus; species Epiperipatus broadwayi. The sequence goes on along the minus strand of JAQFVV010000031.1, from coordinate 9,528,424 downwards.
ACAAAAATAATTGAAGAATTGTAAGTTCAAATCCCTCTACATACATGTTTAAGAATTATTCAAAGTAAGCAAATTACATATTGTCTTGGAAATAAATTTGATCATTGTATAAATTCAGACCATTACTTATTAATATATATGAATATGTAATGATTCAAAAATATAAGGGATTAGATTGATGTAATGTCTACATAAAGGGTTTGAACATTCCATTGTATTGGTTTTTCAATGAAGTGGACAGTTGAATAGTTGGGTGAGAAGATTTTAGCATGACCAGTAAAATTTAAGGAATTGCTGTCTTAATAGAAAATGAGTACTGATTGTATATATGTAGAAGATTATTATCTGACCCAACTTATGAGTGCTGCTTTTGCACAAAATGCATATATTGAGATTTATCCATTTTTTTCACAAGTATGTGGCCATGTGTATTTAAAAAGATTAGATTCAACTTGTCTTTATTATAAATATATGATTTGTTAAAATTTTGTCTTTTTTTTATTTTAAAAAAGTTGTTTTTAATGTGAAATTGTCAGCAAAATAATATAATTTACAAGCGCAGTTTTTCAGTTTTTTGTTAGTAATTCTTAAACTGAAGGTAATTAGTATTTGTCATTGCACTGTTTAATCATATTACTAACTCATCGATATTATAGTGAGTATGCAGGACACCCTCAAACCCAAAATGCAAGATAGACTTTTAAAAAAAACCTGGACATGTTAATAAATATTTAAATAGAAAGACACAGTATTTCTCAATTACCATGTCACATCCTCAGTTCGATTATTATTATTACTATGAGTTATTTAGTTATATAGCTCTATGTTTTAATCTGTAATAATAATTGAGGATCACTCCACTACACATGACTGGATGGATTTAAACATTTAATAAATACTTTTCTTTCAAATCACAAGATAATGTCTTTTGAGATAATAGAATAAATCACTCTATCTTTTTAACCTAAGCTGTATGTATAGGCAAATCTTAAGAATTTGGAAATGAGGGTGTGAAGATATTAAATAATCACTCTCAATTCCTTTTATGATGTTTTAATGATTGAAGCTTGCAAAATTTTTGTAATTTAGGATACGTTATTATTAGATGAAATGTTAAACATTTCCAAATGCTTGATTTGCCTATACATATATGCTTAGGTTAAAAAGATAAAGTGATTCATTCTATCTTTTCAAAAGACTTTATTTTGTTTGAGCTATTGGTATGCTCTCTGTATTGCATTTTTGTAACTACAAGCTTATAAAAGAATAGACACGTTATATATGACTTGCTTTATTAATTACTTTATTTTGTGTTTGGAAAGGAGAGTTTTCAGTAAATGTTTAAATATATTTAGCATATGTGCTGTGAAGTGATCCCTAATTATTTATTATTATTATTTATTACTGACACACATAGACATAGTTATATCATTTAACCATCTTCAAATGAGAATATGTTGTTTCAATATATACATGTACAGTATATAAATTAAAACCTTAAAGTAAATAATTTCTAATATATATATATAATATACTTAAAAAAATCTCAGAATGCAATTCTAATTATTGCATATTTATTGACGGTTTTGAAATTGTATAATCTGTATTTTGTATTAAATTTTAAACATTTTTCCCCCAGCTACAAAATAACTGTTGCTTGCAATATTGTATGATTGTATGGTTAAATTCACTTCTAATAACAGATTAATATCTGTGAAGAAAAAGAAAAAAATTGCAATAAAAGTTACAATCGAAACATAAAAAAAGTTAATCGAATTGGGAAAGATTACTGCGACTTTGCAGAATAAAGGAAATGATTTAATTTTGATTTTTGAACCGTAAAATAAGAGGGAGAAAATAAAAAAAAATAGAGTCAATAATTGAAAATATCAAATATTAAACTATATAATTATTACAAGTTAAACATATTTAAAATTAAATTAAATTATATAGTATTAAAAGTAATTGTTATAAAGAAAAGTAATATTTTTTTTTTTTAAAAAATATCAGTTTTATATGTATGTAATAGGAAATCATATATTGTACTAACAAAAAAGCAAAATTTTATTAAAATTCTCCCATGGCCTTGGTTTCATATGGCATTATTTAATAAAAAAAACGTTAACAGATCTATATAGGCCATATTTTTTTATCTACAAACTACATCATCATCAGCCTGGAAACTCATTGAAACCAAATGAATATCACATTGAAATTTCTATTTAATCTTCAATGCAATGTCCGATTTGATATTCATGTTTGTATATAATTTGTACATGATTTTAATGATAATTTAATTAAAATCTCTTTATAATAAATTAATTTAAATAGACAAAGAAGAGCTTTTAATCCAATTCATTTAAAAATAATCTTGCTTTCAAATAATATTTAAATAGAAAATCGTGTTCATACATTAGTGTCAAACTTCGAAACTATATTTGAGATTAACTTTTTATGTGAGATTCAGTGTATTACAGAGTTAATTGCTTTGGAGATGGTACTGGTAGTCTTTTCCCTTTAAATTATTTTTCGGCAATTTATTAAATTTTAGTACAAAATAAAGGTTTAATACTAATATAAAAGGTTAAACATTGAGAAAAACTTCCATCAGGACTAAAGAAAAGTATCAAACTGTTAGAGAGTTAGATAAAAATTATATTTTCTATATATTTTATAGAGTCTTAACTAGTTTTTGTGCTACTCTTGACCTGTTATTGATGGAAACATATACACAGTGAAGATTAATTACTTAATTTATAAAAATATTATTTAAAATTATCACAGTTTTATGCAGATTTGTTATATATAAAAATATAAATAAAATGAGTGTTAATAAAGTGCATTTAATAAATAGACAAGCTGCTGACATTAAAATACAGAATTCATGGGATTTGAATTGACTGGTTTGCTTCCACTTTGTTTTTGAATTTAATGGCAGTTGAAGCAGGTTTAAGAAATTAACCAAAGTACTTCTGCAGACTGAAAGACTGTTTATAATAATTTATTATCATTGTTTATTATTTTTATTATGATATATATATATATATATATATATATATATATATATATATTGTAACGATAAGTAAATGCTGAACAATAGTCCTTCATATGTTCCACATATTTGGAGAAGTGAGATTGTTTTTTTTAAATTAATATTTCCTATGAACTGATCAAACCCAAAAAAAAACTGTGACTATAAGTAATAGATCAATAATAAATTTCCGGCTAGCTAAACTTATAAAAGATAAATGTATTTATATCTAAGAGTTTTCTATTACATATGAGCAAATTTCAAAAATATATACATTGAAATCAAAAGGTCATTTTATTGATCCTGAAATGTATTTAAAATAAATAAATAATCCTAAAGTTTATTTTAGTGTAAACATCATCCTTTTCTTTATTATATTACAATGTTATATTATCTGAATAATAATTTAATATAACTACACAAAAGAACATATTTGTATATGCATATTTAATATCTCAGAATGTGACCAAAATCAGTAATAAATATCAACCATAAAGTTTCTATAACCTGAAAAAAAATCTTAACTATGGTTATGCAAAAGATTATTATTATAATTATTCACTAATAAAATGACTAATTTGGAATATATTTTAGTATTTTGTAGGTAAAAGTTTTTTCATTATCTTATATAAATAACAGATTGTGTTGTATGATGCTTCTTTGGATTCTTCTCCTTTTAATGTTGCATTTAATGGAGGACCAAATACTGATATATGAATTATTAATGGAGAGGATGCTGTGAATAAAATCAACAAATGCAAAATTTTATATAAGCAGTGTGCCAGTGAGGATTCAGTTACGTTGGTCATTTGAAGTGTGCATTAAACAAAAAAAGATTTCATGAACATCAATCAACTCTTGTATAATAAATTATGATATTCTGTGGATAGATTTAAATCAGTACTTGATGAAGGAAAACATTGGTTAGTTTTAATGGAGACCTTTGCCCTGACAAGGTTTTTATTTTGTATGTGGAAAATGATTTGAAGAAAAGAAAAATTCAAGAAGCATATTTTATAAATATGACGGTAACTTGTATATATACGTATATTATGGAAAGTTGGCCATTCGCATGGGAGCGTTAATGTGGCGAGATTTTAATATATTTTTAAAAAAATTCTAACCATATAAATTCTAGTCAGAATGACTATATTTTGAACTGGTTATAGCTATTATTTATTTTTATATATTGATATTTTGTATATTTTAAAATTTATTTCAGAGGTTTAAATATATATGTGTTCAAGTGTATCAGTATTATGAGATAGAGTGAAGAGTGATAGGTCGTGTGAAAGTCTGTGCTCATATACCCTATATATTATATGTTATTTATTTTATTGGATTTTATATATTTATCTGATAATGAATTCATTTTTTCTTGTTTTGTTATTCGACAATAATATTAGGAGTCTTTTTATTAAATAAACATTAAGAGCTTATCTTTCCAAAATTTTATATATACATGTATTTTTATCTGTACTATTTTTATTTACTAAAATATTAATATTATGACAATTAAAATAATTTATAATAATAGCAATTCCGCCTATAACAGTAATAAGACTTAGCCACTACTTTAATTTACCTTTTAATTAATTACTGAAACACATAGGCTTATTATATACCTGTGTTTATATATGTAATATATAGGGTATATGAGCGCAGACTTTCAGACGACCCACCACTCTCCACTCTATCTCATAACACTGATACCCTTGAACACATATATGTTGAAAAGATAACTAATCACCAGTATCCGAAATTCACGCTAAACCAGCTCTCATCAGTTGGTCCAGATTACTATCTCTACACATATATGCTATAAGTGCTCAGATATATATTACAATAGCCAATATTCATACTTTAATGGGCAGGCTTCAATCTACTCCACACTCCAACTCTTCAACCGTCCATCCAATTGAAAATCTGATAAATGGAATGCTCAAAGGCCACCCTGAGGCCGAGATTCTTCTCACATCCATGTTGACCGAAGATCAATCTGACCCCTCATGTACTGGACATAATCCATTCAATACATATACAAGGGTTGGGCAAACATCTCTTCTATGTAATGGCTTTTAATTAATTATTAATTTGTCATTTTTCTCACTTTAATTCAGCTAGTTAGTTTTTAACATTTCTAAAATCTTGAAAGAAAAAACTATTAATAAAATTACAGGAAAAAATAGAATAAGCATGATAAAATGTAATAAACAATCTAATCCGCCTATCACTCACTTCAATTTGAATTCAACTCTTACGTGGCAGAATTACGATTTCTGGTTGCTTTAATTTTGCCAATAATTAGCACGAAATGATGAATCACTGTCACCTCAGGTATTGCCCAATAACTAAGACTTTCTAATTTATTCCAATATCATTAATGAAGAATTTATTATCACATTCACATGCTAGATTGCACACTCGACGGAAACGTTGATTACTTCTAAAAGCAGCTAATTTTTTAAATTAACAATTCTGAAAGCATATAAGTTTTAAATCAAAAAACATATATAAAAATATTTATATACATACCTCCACCCATGTGTATATATATTTTTTGGATGATTTTTTCATCATTAGTTTTCCACTTTAACGATAATATATCCCCCCACTTTAAGTTCAAGTCTCATTTTTATTTTACGGATATAATAATAGACATAGAAACATGTGTAATCTTTGTAGCAGTAAGATATATGATATGGTGGTATACATTCTATCTCTATAACAGAATATATATATAAAACATATCTCTATCTTCACTGTTGTAGTTTGAAACTAGACTAAACAATGAAATTTTGGGAGGATTTTTATTGGTGATATCACCTTGTTTTTCAATAGCTGGTCCATATGTAATCATTAAATACTACAACGGAGGATAAAATAAATGAAACAAATCCTTCACTACCTGAGAATTTTGTTCATGTTGGTAGTAAACTTATCTTTCTATTGCTAATATAACATTTTTTAAATTCCAATATGTAATTTCTATTACTTTCTATAGTTTTCCTTTTTTTTCCACCTTAAATTTTTACATACCATTATATATATATACACACACATTTGCAATACTTATGGCATTTTTTAAAAATAATCTATATGCTGGACTGTGAATTTTTCTTATTTCTTGTCTATTAGTCTACAAAACTTGGTAGTGTATTTTTATTTTTTATATATTCTTTTTCACCAGTTTTTTTTTTTTTTTTGGATATCCAGATTTTATTTTTTCAGTGATGTCCAGTTTAATATTTATTTCAGTAACCTTTCATATTTTGTTTGCTACAATATATTTAGTATTAATTATATTTTTTTAATTCTTTTATTATTTAATCTTTATCTGTTTGACTTTTTGGAAAATCTTCATCAGTAGCCTGTTTCCACAGATATCAACTTCTATTTTTAAATATCAAACAGCACTATCATGTATATTGATACCATTTAGTATTATATATATATATATATATATATATATATATAATACTATAAATGGAGTATATATATATATATATATATATATATATACTCATGTTGCTAATTGCTATTTGATCTACATCTTACTATTGCTGTACATTTTCTATTAACTACAATTTTGGTTTTGATAAATTTATCTGTTTTTCTTTAAATATATTCCATACATTTTTTATCTATTAATCTATTTTATAATACTTTTTTTTATTGTTTCCCTCTATTGGACATTCATTTTTGTTTAAATTGTATTTATATTTCTCTATTGTCAAACCATATTTCCAGATGTTTGAGTGAAAGTTTGTAATGATGGCATTTTACTTGTAGTTTTGAGCCATGACAATTTAATTCCCAGAATGGCCATGTGGTATGACCTGTGACCTAATTGTATCAAAATCCTGTATGTATAGAACATTCATGTATGGATATGTCTAGGCTAATGTGTGTAAATTTTAAGCTGGCAGATGCTACTTAGCTATTGAGAGGATAATAAATATCTGTGCATATGCTTTGGTGTAAAAATGAATCATAGTGCACTCATTGTGAGAGACAAAAAATGAATCATAGTGCATTCATTCTGAGATACTTTGGCCAAAATTACACAACTACACTATTCTGTCTATTCATCTGACTTAGCTACCTGTGAGTTTTGGTTATGTACTGAAAATATTATTTTCTACTATAACTGGTATCCAAAGAATGTGCCGACAGCTGCTCAACAGTTTTCCTGAAAATGAATTCCAGCTGTGCTTCCAAAAATGGGAATGCCATTTTGATCAGTATATAGATGCATAAGAGGTCTTTGAAGGTGAAAGCAGCCACTAGTGTATACTTCCACATATATATTTTATGAAGGTGCATTTACTATTTCCATCATCTAGAATTGTTAAATACTTTTAGAACCTTTAAAAGTCTGTTTAAATTTTCCAAATGCATTTGACTAATTTATGAGTTAATTTTAAAAGATATATTTGTAAAAGTTAAATAGAGGTTAGACATTTAACAATTGGCAAATAATCTATTATATAATTGCAAGTAATCACCATCATCATTTCCAATTATTATCAATCCTCAGCAGGATGAAGGTCTCTCCAAATTCAATGCATCTTTTTTGATTTTTAGCTTTCTCCACATCACCATCACACATGTAGTCTCTTTCTGTGCTTTTTATAATCTTTTGGAATCCAGTTAAATATTTCAAATGTCAATCTATTATTATCTCTTCAAGTAATGTGTCCAGTCCAACACCACTTCAATCTTTTAATTCTTTCTGTGATATCAGTAACACTTATTTGTTCTCTTATCCATGTTTTTGAAAAAATAAAACCTGTATTTTATTCTCAGGTGAGAAGAGGATCAAGTTCTCTAATCTTTCCTAATACTATCTCTTATGTAATTTAATACCATAGCAATATCATGTGACTTTCTCTTATGTTCATTCATATACTTCCATATTTTCAAAAGCAGACCATTTCACTCTGCTCTAAAACCATCCATTGTAAGCTCAAATGAGATGAAAAAATTTGCTCTGAAAGCATAGTAATTTGAAAATGTCATGTGATATTGACATCTGTATTAACATTCCTAGAAGTATTAAAAAGAGGCCTGTAGTTTAAATAGAACTGAAATTTCTAAAATATATAAAAAACTAATCTAGCATCAAGCCTATATAATTATCTCAAAGAGTTAGTTTTTTTTACAACCTTAAGAGTTTTATTGCTTTTGAAAGTATTAGATTGAATGTGTACAGAAGTAAAAAATGAGTGATAGATTATAAATGCATTAGTTCCACTTTTCAAATTCTCATTCACATTGATTAAGACAAAAACCAGAAAGTCGTCTGAGGAGGGAAATATTATAACCCTGTACTAGCTAGTCTTCTTTGAATATTCAAACTTGCAGTATATATCAATAGTGTAAGGTGAATATATAACTGCTTATTTTACATCTAGTAATGTTAAAAATACTTACATTTCAAAAGCACTATTTATATCTACATAAATGTCTCTATATCTGTCTTAGAATAAGAACATGTTTAACTATTGTTGTATCTGCTAATTTAAATGACTAATGTATTTGACATGATTTCAATCACCATGTCATAATTGTTGGTCACTGCACTCTATTTATATTTTCAACATTTTTATTTATATAACAAAGGAAATTTCCACTATTCAACTTCATTGTCTATTCATCTTTTTATATTTTTTCATTAAACATTCACTTCAATTCATGGAATCCTCTTTTATTTGAATGGTAATCAAATACTAACGCTTAATTAAAATAATTAGCATCCTAAATAATAACTCAATGACTTTCAGCAGTCAGTAATAATTGTTTTAGGAGACAAATTTATAGGTTCCAAACTATAAATATTATGTATCTGTCATAAATTTAAATATAAAAATGCAAATTCGTATAAACACAGTTCTAATTTCCAGAAAATTAATACACCTGGGTCTCTTTTTACTTGGACTTATTTAACATGATTTTAAAGTTATGCGATTCATATGTTTAACTGGAACTCGAACTCCAATAATGCGCTATTACTTTAAATAATAAATTTTGCACACTTACATTATATTGAAAGTAATAGCACATTATTGGAATTCCACTTTCATCTTAGTAATTTCAATATTTTCAGTGCTTTATAATAGTAAGATTTTATGCAATAATGAAATTAAAATCATAATTTCCACATTTTATGTATACACACATTAAATTTTACAAGATTATAATGTAAATTTGTTCAAACATTGTGCGTGTTAATTTTGCATTTTAAATCACATTCTGTTTTTGCTTTTTAAAAAAGAACATAATCAATTATTAATCATTTAGTGTCCACAAGTTTTTTTTAAAAGGTCAGTAATAGCAGTGGGTACAATTAAATTTGACAATTAAAATCTGATTTTTAATTGTAATTAACAATTTAAAAATTACTTATGGCGACTTGAAATTAATGTGATGTGAAATTTGATTTTTAAACGAAATTGAAAATTAAAGACAAAAATAAGAATTTAATTTTTAGTTGTTAGTTTCATAAACAATTAATAAAATCATCTCAAAGATTAATTACTAATTACATTGTCACCAGAAAACCATTGACACATGAGAGTGAAGTTGGCACTAGTTGTTTGCAAACGAACGTGTTTTTTGGCAAATAGCTATAATAATTAAAACGTGTATAAAAAAAATGTAAATTACTGTACTGTAAATTATGCATAAAAATATATTATTTTGAATAAAATTAAATATAATAGTTAAAAAAAGTTTATCTTGTATCAATTTTTTTCAAATTTGAAATTTTTTATTAGTCATGTTTTATTTTCTTATTTTTTTTTTTGCACGAATTTTAAAGTAATTTTACATTGGTGCTTTCCTATTTTACACAAATTTTGAAAAATCACAGACCACATCCCTCCCCTTTCAATGTAAGTTACATCTATTTTTGTGCGATTTCGTTTGCGCGTGTTTTCTGAGGAACCTATCTATCACGTAAAATGAGACCCCCATATGTACAATGTTTACAGAATTATTAATATCTAAACATAGATTATAGTATTGTTTTATAGTTTAAAACAAAAATATAACTCAATAAAGCTTACCCTGGGAAGGCAATTGTTGGTGATAATTCATATTCATATTTTATTAACATGAAATAATTGCATCAAAGTGCGGCTCAGTTTATATAGGAATCAAAGAGTTTTATTTAAATTAAGACTGTTTTTGCAGCAGTTTTTACAAAGCTAAGACAACCATTAAATTTCATCCTACATAACAAAAAAGGTTTTCAATAACTCATCAATATGTTCAGTTAAAATTAGTCACTATGAATTTGGTACACAGTACCAAGAGTGCTTGGTGAATTATTTATTTTTTATTAAAATTTTTTTCACTCTTGTGCAATATTTATATACATGTTGGATATTTACATAAGAACTGTACATATTAGATACAATATTTTTATATTCATTTCACTATATTATATATGTGTATATGTAGATAATTTATTAAAATATATATGCATATAGCAACCATTATAATACCATTATCTTGTATATTTCACCCACACACATATGTCTCTGCTCTAAATGCCATCTTTAGTTAGCTTGAAAAACATTACAAGCATATTATTTCTCCTTTAGTATGTTCAGTTTATAGTAATTATATGGAAGAGAAAATTATTATTTAAAAAGAATTGTTTATATGTAAAGTTATTTGTCAGATATGTTGATGATTGTTTATTTGTAGTTGAGAATGATAAATTGAAGGAATTTGTAAATGAGTTTAATTGTTTTGATCCTTCTATAAAATTTGTGTTAGAAGGAGGGGGTTAGATTTTGGTAAGTTAAATTTTTTAGATCTTTTGGTGATTAGAAATTTAGAGACTAATTGTTTACTATGCAGTCATTTAGTTAAAAACTAGAGAATTAAGATCTATAATTAAACCTGATAGCTATCAGTCTGTATCTCATAAAGTAGCTGCTTTAAGGAATTATTGACATAGGAATAAAAAATTAAATAATTCTAGTAGGGTAGCTTTGTTTCAGAAATGTCAATTTTATAAAGATTACCTGAGGGTTGGTTACTCTGATAAATTTGTTAAAAGTATTTTGTTTAATAGTAATATTTGTAAGGATGTAAAGGATAAAGAAAAATATGATTTTATTTCTTTGCCATTTAAATTGTCTTCTTATAAAATTGTATGTAGAAATAGTAAATTGTTTGGAAATAAGAAAATTGCTTGGAAATGGGGTGTTACATTGAATAATTTATTAAATAATACAAAAGAAATTTTTGATAGAAAGACTATTCTTGGTGTAGTATGTCTTGTTTATTTTGTAATAAGGTCTACATAGGTCAGAGTAGTTTGAGTTTAAATAAAAGGATAAAGGTTCATAAAAGTAGAGTTAAAAATAGATATCTTAGTTCTGCTTTGTATGTCCATGAAAAAGATACAGGCCATACTATTGATTTTGATGAAGCTAAGGTTGTCTTCTTTGAGAGAAATGAAATCAAAAGAAGAATTAAAGTCTTTATTATTGAAAATTTATTATTCTGAAGCAATTAACTTATTTAAGAGTTTTTTTAATATTAAGGGTGGATGGGAAGTGAATGAATTTGTGGGTAATGGTTAATATTATATATATTGTATAGTTTTTGTAGTTCTTTATACCTGAGAAGTCTGCTTGTAGCAGTGAAACCTTTGGTTGTGTTTTAATATTATTTTATGCTGGTCTGGTTGAGTTTTGGTTTTAATATATATATATATATATATATATATATATATATATATATATATATATATATATATATATATATATATATATATATATATATATATATATATATATATATATATATTTTTTATTTTCAAATAAATTTACTAACTACTATTCTGCTTTATCTAATATATTTTTCATATATGAATAAATCTGAAATATTACTTGCATTTTGCCAAGAATTGATTATTTAATACTTGAGTAATGTTCCTTTTTTATATAATATTGAATTTCAAAAATCTTATAGGCTTTTACTTTTCAGCAAAAAAAACTTTTATTATTGATTACAATTTTAACTGTACCATGCAGTCTTCATCAGATCTTATTATATTCTTTCAACTTTTTCTATTCTCCATCTTTTTTTTGGTTGTTGTCGATGAGCAATCAAATCCCACTGGATGGTGCAGTTATCACGCTAAAACTATAAAATATGATCATTCACGGCCCGTTAATTATAATCATTTTGATGTGTTTTTTGTAATGCGAAAATAAAAACAAAACAAAATCATCTTTTTTAAATATTATTTAATTTTAAATATTTTTTTATTAATGTATACAAAATAAATGATAATAATAAATGTAAAATAAAATAAACAAATTACAATTTGCTTCGTCTTTTTTAGTTTTCTTTTTATTAGAAAAATCAATTTTCTATTGGAGATTTTTTTACTGGGGTTACGGCTTTTTTTTTTTTGTTGTTTTCCGCTATTTTTTATTTCAAATAGAATGACAACTAAAAGTAAAAGTTGTTACGGTTAGTTTTAGGGTTAGCTTTAGGGTTAGTTTAGGGTTAGTTTTAGGGTTAGTTTTAGAGTTAGTTTAGGGTTAGCTTTAGGGTTAGTTTTAGGATTAGTTTTAGGGTTAGTTTTAGGGTTAGGTTTACGGTTAAAATAAAAAATATCAAAATCGTATTTTTGTAAATATTTTTTTTTACTAACATCTATAAAATAAATGATAACAGTAAACGTAAACTATATTCAACAAAGTATAACAGTAGTTGGAGAAAAGAAAGAAACTAAAACTTTTTTAAACAAAGACAAATATATATAAATGTTTATAATATATGCTTTTTATGACATTTAAAAAAAACAGTGTACAATTGTACTTTTCTTACTGGATATTTTTGTGTTAATGCTCTTTTTTATTTCAAAAATATACACATGGGTGCAATCTTAAAATGTGTCATGGAAATGTTATGAACAGTACGTTACTTGACGCGTTACCTAATTCCAATTCACTTTATGCATATATCTTGTCAACATTTATTACTTAAAACTTCAATACCCTATGGTGTAAAAAGTCTGTTAATTATTACTTTACAAAATCTGAACATTTCAATACTTTAAAATAAAAAAAAATCCAATGAAAATAACATTTCCATCCAATTCAAAAAAACACACCCTCTCCCCAAGCCGTAACCTTTTTACAAACTGTGCGAATTGGGAAAATGTATTTGCTGTGTAAACATACATGCTGCACTGTGACATGACATAGTGCCCTGCAATCTGTAGTACAACAGAAAAGGTTGTATTATAGAAAATGCGGGTTCGAACATGTCGGCCGCGGAAACGGCATTTTTATGTGTTTTAGCGCGAAAACAGCGCCATCCAGTGGGATATGTTGGTTCATCGATGACAACCTTTTTTTTTCCATTTTTATTTTAAAAATAAGTTCTTTAATTACGACCAGCTTCATTTTCCCTCTTTCTTTAAACTTGTAGAAAAATCATTATCAGCCTTTTAATTCTTTAGAATTTGTTGTTTATTTTTTTTTAAGTCTAAAAATATATTTTTTCCTAATAATTTGCAAATACAATTTATAGAATTGAAAAATGTCTAAATATAAAAGGACATAATTGTGAGCACAATTTATGTAAATTACAGTATTCAACTCATCTTACAATAAAAGCCAAATCATACTACAATAATATTTCAGTGAAGTTTAATGAAGTAAATAAAGTGGATACTATGATGGATCAACATTCACAGATCATGACTTAAGCAAATCAATACAAAAAAAATTACTGATTTATGGACTATAATAAACGATTTGATTATTTACTGATTGTTTTTGATATTCCTTTAGGATTATTACCTTAATCCTTATCTGATCAATCTAAGAAAATGTTTGACTGCTGCTTAGTTTTAAATAATTAAGTTAAATATTCATATTTATCAACTGACATTGATTGCTTAGATCAGATAATCTGACAAATCAAAAACAAAATTCAAGTGGATTTTAAAAATATATTAGAGATAATCCTATTATTTTTAATTTAAATGACAGTTTAGGAAAATACATTAGTCTCTTTTCCACAACTCTTCCAGGGGATTATATAGATTAATAACAAAATTAAAACAAAAAGTCCCAGGTTTGATTCTTAGTTGAGTAACATGCAAATAAAAAGAACACTCAGTGTAGATGGACTGAATACAATTTTTACATACTCATTTTGTCAATACATGAAATCATGCAATCTCCAGACTAACTAATTGGAACAATTAAGCACTCAATTGATTCCTAGAGTCTTGAATATCATATGACTTCCCAAGTGATTTAACTTACAATTACTTTACTATTTCTCATTATTATACTATTAAAAGAAAGCATCATAAAGGAAACATGTAGATTCTAATTCACCAGAAGCTTAGTTAAATCATTCAAAACTGTTACTGTACCCATAGATTTGACAATCATTAGTTATGTGGTTCATGGATTATATTTCACTATATCATCAAAAATCAGTGGCTGTTAAATTTTATTTATAAACTAGATGAGTTCATTGATCACAAATTATCCTGAATTTGTTAGTGAGATCTTAGTAACCTCTAGGAAGATCAACCACAGCTGCATTTACTACTTTACTATTCTACCTGGAAAAGAAATTTATTTGTAATCTTATAAGAAGCCCATTTTTGTGCTACAGTTTTTTATTTGCAAATTCTTGATTGAACGATCAGAAAAAGAGTGACGATTGGAAATAAATATTAAGTATCAAATTATACAGTAAGCATGATAACTTCATTCTCCTAAAAAGAAAGTTAATTTTCTTCTAGCATCAGATGTAAAAATATGTCGAAGAAGGGAAACTATATAAAAGAGTATATCAATAATTTTTCTTCTTGGTAATATTTAATTATCAAGAAGTTTTCAATGTAACACTTTTTTCCAAATAGATGCACATTATGAATGATAGCTTTTCCTGGACCAATTAGTATGCAAGCATAAAGTAATTATGTCCACATAGAAACCAGTTTTACTCTTTATGTAAAGATTGAGAATTTGCGAAAACTATTATTCCTTCAACTGCTTAAAATAAATATCAGAATTATTTAGCGTTTTGATAAATCAAACAATATCTAAATTAAACAAGAAAAAAAAATGTATTAATTCTACTAATGAAAAAAAAAACAAAACATTAAAACAGAAAGTTAAAAGACTTTAAAGTAGCCAAGAGAGAATTGTTTGAAGCAGAAGGTTGATCTCAAAAAATAAATACGGACCACACATATCAGCATATAAATCAATAATAATTACCATCTATTTTATAATTAAGGAAGATATTTGAACACTAAATATTTAATTTAATTTGTAGATTGAATGCACTTGATTAATATATTTACCAAGAACGCAATATTTTATTAATAACGTTTGAAGTAATTTTTCAGCAACTTCGCTATTTGCTTTTTACCTTAATATAATATTAAAACCGTTTTCAGCATGCACATTTATTATAAATGTTTGTCAGTAGAGAAAATAATTGAAAGTAATTTATAATTTATGAATTAATTTCAGACGCGTGATAATGTTGAAAACCTCTGTTTCTATTTCAGAAATCTTGTGATTATACCTTATTTTTTCTGACAATATACTTATATATCTTAGTTTCGTACCATCTTCTTAAATATTACATTTTCAATTTATCTTTTAAATTACGCTAATCTCGTTGGCGGTGGGGGATACTGAAAATAAATAATCTTTTTGATAAGGTCATATGATTTAACAATGCTGAAGTAAGCATTTAACACTTCAAGACAATTAACTCGAGCCGACTTTTTTAGGCGGGAATCGCTTCAGAAAGTTTTAGCTTTTGAGTCCTCCTTTCAAATACTGCTAAAAATGTTTCATGCATTTTATTCTTTACAAATATTAAGAAACATATAACGAGTTATTTATAAAGCGCTATGTTTTTAATTTGTAAAAATAATTAGGGAATTACTCCCCTACACATGACCTTATAAATTTAATCACGACAGGAATAGTTTTCTTCCTAAATACAAGATAAAGTCTCTTGAAAAGATAAGATGAATCCACGATAACTTTTTAACCTAAGTATATATGTATAGGCAAATGTAATCAGGACCTAAAATTCAATCAAAAGAAGCAGGATCCAAACAGTATCAACAAATAAAAAACATTGTGAACCCTGAAGGACTTTGGTTGGTGGGTTCAGCAGCTGCTGTGAACATTTGTGACACAGGAGTCTGATGATGATCAGGGGTGGATGTTCAGCTCTATTGATCTCAGTGTGCAAGATGATATGGACAAATGATTTATTCTCATGGTGTGCAAGTAAATCTGGCTTGATTTCAAGACTACATGAATTAAATGTTGTATTGGTGGGTGTGAGTTTGCACTCCTTTTCCTCAAGTGTGGTGATAGTGGTCATAAGGGGCTTGGTTCATTTGAGGTGATGGTCGATGATCATTGTCTAGCCTGGGAATACTTGCTGGGAGGGTGAAAGTCACTACCTTCACATGGACCTTGCCATGAAGGGCTACTGCACCCCTTGATGGATTATTTGATAGGTCAGTGTTGATTTGCACTCACTATCATTAGGTTTCATTTGTTAACTTTAAATTTAGTGCATTTGTAAAGTGGTTAGTCTGTTTTGAGCCACCGCCATTTTTTTTGTAACATTGATGGAGTTCTGTTTTGTGGGCATGGGTCTGCACTCCCCTCTTTTTCTTCAGGGGTGGCTGGTTGTAGACATTAGGTATCTTGTTTATGGTGTAGGTTGTTAACAATTTTGCCATTGCCCAGAACACCTGCTGGGGAGCTACATGGTCAAAGTTGGTGCTATTCCTGCTCTGGTTGACTGCTATGACCCCTGATAGGCTGGTTTTGGGCAGTGTCCATCTGGTTCTTTACTTATTACTTCTTAGTTTTTACCCAAGTTGGCTTTCCAATTTTTGGGCAGGTAGACCGATTGTGGCCCTGCTCATTTGGACTGCTAATTAGGAGGCAGAGGTATTCAGAATGGTCTTGACATGGCTCGGCTGTGGTTCAAGAGTTTATTGCTTGGTGAACTTGGGCCTTGGACCTCGCTGCCTGTTGTGGTGGTTGGCACAATGCTGGATTTCACCTACTCAGCTGAAGCATTTGAGTCTTCACTTTGGGACCCCAGGGGTGTGACCATTGGGTGATGGTTAACTTCTCAACAGCTGGGCCATGTGGATCCATGTACAGATACCCATTAATCACATTACAGAAATTTTTATGGCTGTAATTATTTTTGAACATATGTACATTTTACCTTGTTACATTGAATCACTGTGTAATCATCAGTGGGTAAGTGTACCCAAAATTTTTGTAATCTTTTATTAATAAAGGTTACTTTGAGAAAAAAAAAGATTTGTCTATACATAAAAATGAATTCAATACATTTGCTTGTGTTTAGAAAGAAGAGTATTCACCAAGTGTTTAAATATATACAGTGAATGTGTAGAGGAGCTCTTCCCTAATGATTGTTTTTTTTCCTTAATCTTTTTATATTGAAATATTAAACTAATTTAATCACCTACACAAATAAATGGACAGTTAGGAAGGTAGTCAGAAAGGCAGATTGATAGATGGAATGACACAGTTGGATTGATGATTGGATAGATAAAAGAATAGAAAGAGAATTAGAAATATATATGTAGATAGATAAATAGATGATGTAAAAATAGATAACTGAATATTTGAATAACCGGACAATGATAAAATAGCAATATAATTTGTGAATAGATTTATGAATAACTTAATATGTAAATAGATGGATAGATAGCTGCATTATTAGCTGACTAGTTAGAGAGATGTAGAAATAAAAGATTAGATAAATTATTAGATTGGTAAATGAAAAAATAATTAAGTAGATATGTAGACAAATAAATGAAAACTGATAGAAATGAATACATAAATAGAATTAAAAATTTATTTTCGAAGACTGTTAATATAATAAAGAATAGGATATCATATCTATGTAAATAGAAATAACTTTTGCCTTCTGATGTTACCAGACACTAATAATTACTACTAACAATCCTTCTGAGGTTAAACAAATTTTTATCATTAACCTATAATAGCTCTTTTTTTGTGGAAATGAATGGAAGTGCTAAATATATGAATATATTGAGAAACAAATAAGAAGAAATAGGCAAGCACACGCATGCGCGCACACACACACACATATATATATATATATATAAGTAGATAAATAAATGGATAGATAAATAAGTTGGTAGATAGAAAGGTAGATGAGTAGCTAATTATGTATTATCTGATTATATAGATAGAAACAAATAAAAATGGTGAATAAATAAATAAACAGATGTATATCGTGTTTCCCCCAAAATAAGACCAGGTCTTATATTAATTTTTGCTCCAAAAAAAATGAGTTTATTTTAAGAGGCTGTCTTGCTTTTTCATGTACATATATATTCATGGATAAAAACATACATTGATTCAAGAAATTCTTCTCTTCACAGAAAACTGTAAAATTCTTATCCTATGAGCCCACCACAATTTCTTTCTTGCACTCACCAGAATAGCCCTTTTTTGCACTCATCTGGTGATCAGAATATTCCATTTAAATTTACCATTAAATCTAGTGCTAATTGGAAGATTTGCGAGATAGGAGTGATAACAAAAATGATTACAGTTAAGAATAGTTTGTCCACACAAAAGCAACATAAAAATGCAAGCACGAAAATTCAGGAAATATTTCTGTATTTTACATGTGCAAATTAAGCATGCCCATTTGAACATACAATATTTTGAATTACAAAAATTCATGTATGACACAACTACATCCATTTATTATCAAGTTATCAAGTGTGCACAGTGTAAACATTTTCCAAATTCCTTTTAATAACCCTGCTTGGGTAATCTTTCTAAAAACTTTTCTTTAAAATAAAGATTGGTGTTTTAACTTAAGCTAAAGTTTGATTATTAAAATCATGTCTGTTGTTTATAATCTTCTAGGAGGAAAAGGAAAATGTATAAAAAAATCAAACTATTTTTTCTTTTATCTTAAATATTTAAAAGCTACCATGGGAAAACTCCAAAACTAAATCAAATATTCTAAATCTAAAAGTTAAATATAAATAAGTATCTAAAAATATACAAATGAAATCTGATACACTGACTTGGGATAGATAAATTGTTTCTCTATACAGGTAAAATTATGTTGGTTGAAAATGATTGTCAGAAAAATAGAAAAGTTATAATTTATATTACCATTTATTTAAAGCATTTATGTACAAATATTTATTTAAACATTCATTAGTTTATAATCAATATGTCCATCAACCATTTATGTGATTAATGATCTTAACTAGTGCTTATATTTGGGTAGGGTTTTTATTATAAGTATCCTAAATAATCATGATAGTTATTTTCTGATTAGATCTTATTTTCAAGGAAACGTGGTAGTAGATAAATGATAAAATCATATACAGACAGATATTGATTGAATAAAGGACAAATAACCATATAGACAGCCCCCGATGGGATGAGCAAACATATTTAACATGCTTTACTACATTTTCTTTGATTATCAGGGTAATTACAATAGAAATGAAAAATCTTTGTTTATTGAATAAAAATCTACATTTTTATATATGTTATTATTATATTTTATAAAATTAGTTTTCTCTCAGCAATCTTCTTTTATGGTGGAATGCCAAACACATGTACTTCTAAAAATTATATATATAAAATACATATTTTGCGGGTTCATCCGTGTTAAAAACTTTTAATATCAATATACTGACGTTTCGACTTGGTCATCTAACCCCCCTCCTTCTAACACAAATTTTATAGAAGGATAAAAACAATTAAACTCATTTACAAATTCCTTCAATTTATCATTCTCAACTACAAATAAACAATCATCAACATATCTGACAAATAATTTTACATATAAACAATTCTTTTTAATAATAATTTCCTCTTCCATAAAACTAATATAAACTGAACATACTAAAGGAGAAATAATATAACCTATTATTCACCCTTCCTTATAAAGGTAATTTTTATAAGATTAAGGAAGGGTGGATAATAGGTTATATTATTTCTCCTTTAGTATGTTCAGTTTATATTAGTTTTATGGAAGAGGAAATTATTATTAAAAATAATTGTTTATATGTAAAATTATTTGTCAGATATGTTGATGATTGTTTATTTGTAGTTGAGAATGATAAATTGAAGGAATTTGTAAATGAGTTTAATTGGAAGGGTGGATAATAGGTTATATTATTTCTCCTTTAGTATGTTCAGCTTATATTAGTTTTATGGAAGAGGAAATTATTATTAAAAAGAATTGTTTATATGTAAAATTATTTGTCAGATATGTTGATGATTGTTTATTTGTAGTTGAGAATGATAAATTGAAGGAATTTGTAAATGAGTTTAATTGTTTTGATCCTTCTATAAAATTTGTGTTAGAAGGAGGGGGGTTAGATTTTGGTAAGTTAAAATTTTTAGATCTTTTGGTGATTAGAAATATAGAAACTAATTGTTTATTGTGCAGTCGTTTAGTTAAAAGTAAAGAATTAAGATCTATAATTAAACCTGATAGCTATCAGTCTGTATCTCATAAAGTAGCTGCTTTAAGGAATTATTGTCATAGGAATATTAAATTAAATAATTCTAGTGGGGTAGCTTTGTTTCAGAAATATCAATTTTATAAAGATTATTTGAGTGTTGGATACTCTGATAAATTTGTTAAAAGTATTTTATTTAATAGTAATATTTGTAAGGATGTAAAGGTTAAAGAAAAATATGATTTTATTTCTTTGCCATTTAAATTGTCTTCTTATAAAATTGTGTGTAGAAATAGTAAATTGTTTGGAAATAAGAAAATTGCTTGGAAAAGGGGTGTTACATTGAATAATTTATTAAATAATACAAAAGAAGTTTTTGATAGAAAGACTATTCCTGGTGTGGTATATTTTATTCCTTGTTTATTTTGTAAGAAGGTTTACATAGGTCAGAGTAGTTTGAGTTTAAATGAAAGAATAAAGGTTCATAAAAGTAGAGTTAAAAATAGATATCTTAGTTCTGCTTTGTATGTCCATGAAAAAGATACAGGCCACACTATTGATTTTGATGAAGCTAAGATTGTCTTCTTTGAGAGAAATGAAATCAAAAGAAGAATTAAAGAGTCTTTATTATTGAAAATTTATTATTCTGAAGCAATTAACTTATTTAAGAGTTCTTTTAATATTAAGGGTGGATGGGAAGTGAATGGATTTGTGGGTAGTTTTTAATAGTATATATAATGTGTGGTTTTTTTGTAGTTCTTTACACTTGAGAAGTCTGCTTGTAGCAGTGAAACCTTAGGTTGTGTTTTAATATTATTTTTATGCTGGTCTGGTTTAATTTTAGATTTGGGGTAGTTTTGATTTTATATTGACTAGTTTAGCTTTATGCTTGTAATGTTTATATATATATATATATATATTTATATATATATATAAATATATCTTTATATTTAGGTTATATATATATATATATATATATATATATATATATATATATTGTAACCTAAATAAAAGTAGTTCAAAAGATAATATTTAAAGGAGTCCAAATATCAAGATTAAAGGTTGATCAAATTATTAATAACCAGTATTATAAGAAATCACGTGAAGTGAGTACACTAGTAATTCAATAAAATATAACTCAGGTATACAGGCAGTAGGTTTTATCCACTTTCATTCCTTGGTTTGATGTTAAGTGCATGTTTAAACAAATACTAAGGGAATATGGTCTAGCAGGGCGCCACTAGATTATCTGAAGCTAGACACGGTTATATCTGATAACCTTTCACATGTACCGGGTTTGAATCCCTTCTTGGTACTTTATTTATAATAAAAATGGAAGATTTTGCTTTTTTGAGCCATATCACTATAAGCACTAATAGTTAGGTAAAAGTAAAACATCTTTAAACCAAAGCGGAGTATATTAGACATAAATCATTTCTCAGATCTTAGCATAACAAATGTGTTTCAATATTTTTATAAGTTCACTAGCTCAGATTATATATAACTAATTTAGGATGGCAATTCACTCATCCTTGCATGAAATAGATGATGGGATGTGGTTATAATAATACTAAGAGATCACTAAATATTATAAAATCAATATTTATTTATGGCCTTTAAACAGTTAAACAGCTCATTAATTAAAACGTTGATGACGATGATGATGATGATAATAATAACAATAATGACAAGGGTTTCAACTACAGCTCTAGGACTAAGCCTAAACATAAAACTAAATTTTATAAAGAAATTCATAATTATTGCTTAATTTTAGCATACTTACTTATATCCTAAATAACTAATATTCAACCATTGATGATGATGAATAATCACACTTAACAAAGACTACACTTAATGAAATATATACGCCTCGTTTAATAAAACAAACTAATATTTATTACTACATTTCTAACATATACATAAAAATTTCTAGATAAATATGAAAATTGACATGAATAACAATAATAATTGATTATATAACAATCCTCAGATTAATTTTAAGTTCTTCCCCCTTTCCCTTCAAATGTATTTTGTATTAAGTTGGACGTCACATTAACCATGATTTTCACTCCATGAGAAAAGTATTAAAAAAAAAATTTATCTGCTCATTAGCACACATACTTTAAAAATCCAACATGTAAATAGAATGTAAAAAAAAAAAAATGTTAGTAAAATTGAAAGAGCAAGTTTTTAGAAAAGAGTTTTAAATTATTTTCTCCCCCTCCCTTCCAAGCGCTGAAATCTATACTTAACTTGAAACAAAATAATCCAATATTCTAATACTACTCATTATTTCACATTCACTCCCAATTATACATATATAAAAATATTATTATGTATGTGCGTGTTTTATCCCATAATAACAAAATATTATTAAAAAACCAAAATAATAATAATATATCAGTTAAAACTAAAATCATAACACCATAAAAAAAAATTGTTTTACACATTAATATTGTAAAATTAATAAACAAATAATTTTCATACTTTCAAGGTCATTTATGAAGCTCAAAGTTATTATTAGTAAGACATTCTTGTTTTAATCGATCTGAATAGTCTTTAAAAGTTCTTTAAATAAAATATACCACTTTATTGCTAAAATGTTTATTAAGACTGATATCATAAAGAAAATAGATATAAAAAGTCATATTACCGATCTTTTGTTTGTGGCGAATTTCCAAGGGTTCAAACTTGTCTTGTATAAGGTTTATATTTCTGCAGTTACCATTTCCGTTTTACTGGGAACAATCCCTTTCTTGAGGTGTATAACTACTTGATGATGATGACTCTATTGAGGTTATTTGCTTTAGTGGATAATTTGGAAATCATTATATTAATTTTTCTTCTTTTCCTGTCAAGCATGTGGATGAAATACAGCAGTTGTTTTCACATTTGTAAATTTTCTTGAGTTTAAAATCAGTTGTTGTAACAATTAATTGGACTTGATGATTAATATTTATCAGTAGATTAATTCATCTTCTTTGAATGCAGGTGAATGCTTTCTTCCTTCTATTAAAAACATCTTATTTATCTGGTCAGTTGAAAGGTGTAGAATATTATTTTAGACACATCTTTTCTTTCCTATGTGATGTGCAGCTTCCTCCAGATGGTCCGGCAAATGGGATATACATATAATTTTTCTAGCAAGCCATTTTTTTATATTTTCAACGTTCAATATTATAGTTTAATAATCTGAATCAATCACAATAATAATCTTATTATAATTCAAGACAGCTTTTTATATCCAATTTTTAGCTAACTTAACCAATCAGAGATAGCATCACTTGCTATTTTTGGACAAATTTGTTTTAATTAGATCTCTAATTTATTTTCAACCAAAGTATTTTTTAACTGAAAAGTTTAATCCTTTTTTCCAGACACTTTTGTTTTTTAAAAAAAAAAAATAGACTCAATTCTTATTTCCTTTCTTTTGTTTTTTCTCCTTCTTTTTAACATCCAGGTAACACTTCAAATCTTTGAGCTTCCTTCTTTAGATCTTGATAAGACAATTTCAAAAATTATAGTTCTGACTCATTATAAGATTCCAAAGTGAAACAATCATTTACAAAAAAAAATTGCTACAAAGATTGATATCTGATTAAACAGATTTCCTCTTTTAACAAACAATTGTACAAAAAAAATAATTTAACAGATTTAATACTTCTTTTTCTTTCAATATTTAGGAAATGTAAAATTTTGTATGTAATGTACACACATCCTTCATTCTTTCAAATCATTCATAAACTAACCCTAAATAATATAATTGCTAGCTTAGGAATTATAACCCAATTATTTAATTAAATCTGTAACTTTTAAATCCCACTTATAATTAAAGAAAAGCAAAATAGAAGTATAGAATAAAATGTTAGAATTGATCAAGCATAGCTTAGTTTTAAAGAAAGTTAAAATGTTGAATATTTGAAATATAAAACAAATAAATAATTTACACATACATTGCCTATATGTATGCATTATAACTTTGCTTTTTAACAGAAAATTTAAATATTAAATAGTTTAAATGTGTGTATTACCTTTCTATCAACACACAAACAAGTAAAGCATGTAATTGTTGACCCATTCTTTCTCTGTTTAAAGCTTTTAGAACTGGACCTTGTAGGGTTTAAACTTGGATGCCCTACAGCTTCATTTATGATTATATAAAAATGTGATGATGATTTTGTTTTACACTTTCTTACATGCACATTACTATAAATTTAGCTAGTGACCAAATTGTAATGGCACAATATATATATATAATTTACAACTACCAAGTTAGAATTTTGATATTGTCCAACCAAAAATAATAGAAGTACATGAATAAAGTAGGATAACAATAGTAGATGCACAGCCACAGACATTAGTGTGTCAAACACTTATTTTTCTCATTACACATATATAAATTGAATTGGAGTGAATAATTTTAATCATAATCAATAAATTTCAGATATATTATTTACTAAAAACATTTCAATCAAATTTTTTTATATTCAACTAGAGTAAAATTTATAAACTGCAGTCATCATTTCTTATGCAGGAAAACCATTCAACCTATGCTTGAACCTTGTTAAAGCAAGAAAAATTATTGTTTGCACTTCATTCCTATTATTACTTTGAGTTATTGACTGAGTGCAGAGCATAAATGTAATTGTTTTAACTAAATGTTAAAAAAATCAGCATTCTTATTAATAGTAAATTTAATAATAACAAAGCAATATTAATATTATCATGTCCCAGAATTAAATACACATTATAGAAATAAAACCAATGGAGAAATAGATTCAACCATTAATGAATTTTCTTAAGTAAAGTTGGGTTTAATTTCAAGCCTGAAATATTTAGAATGTTATTTATTTTGATAATATTTGATCTATTTCTGTTCCAGTTTATGACAGTAAAGTGTTGGAGAGGCACCAGAAGATAAAGAAAAAAATCTAGCTTTGCTTTTTATACCCGATTTTATACTTTGGCATTGAGATGGATTTGTTTTCCCTGATAAAACATTTTTTGTAAAGTTTCAACTTTTACTTTTAGTATTAAACTGTTATTCTATATCAGAATTCAATAAATTAAACTTGATTTGGTAGTAATATTTGCAAATAAAAAAATTCTGAAATTCATATTTGAATGGTGGAAAATCTCTGGAAACCTATCTTCATGTATAGCCTGACACACATACCTATATAATAGAGTTAGAACAATAACAAATATACACTCAGTATTTTTTGAACATTTTTCTACAACTGGGCATTTCTTTGTTCTTTCCTTTGTTAACATTGTGTTCACTGAACACAATGACTTTAAATGAAAAATTGAAGATACATGGCATTTCTCACAAAAATTATCAGTAGAATAGAATCTTGCATACCCCTTTCAAAAATATGACACTCCCACTTTCCAATTTATGCTATGTCTATGACTTGTAATAGTCTAAAGTCAGATATGATCATACTGTTTAAAGAATAAAAAAACAACAAACTTTATGAAAGCATTTCTCTTTACGATCTTCATATATTTATGATTATATTTGAACATTGCAAATTTCAGAGGACTGAGAACATAGTGGCAAAAAAGATGCTTTTGTCATTGAACAATTGACAGAGCAAAGTGCCTTCAGAAATTAAATGAAATTTTATTTAATAGAAATTTGTATTTGAAATGAGAATGAATAAATAATCATCCTATCAGATTCCACTTTAAAATATTAAAATTAATTTTTAGTTTATTCTAACCTTTTAACCGCTAACTATATTATTGGTTGTATGAGGTAAAAATCAAATCTTTTAATTGGCCAACTCACAAACTGAAGACAAAGCCTATTGTTAAAAC
The DNA here is from genome assembly GCA_028023455.1 of Epiperipatus broadwayi. NCBI lineage: Eukaryota > Metazoa > Onychophora > Udeonychophora > Euonychophora > Peripatidae > Epiperipatus > Epiperipatus broadwayi. The sequence continues at coordinate 9,502,013 of JAQFVV010000031.1, read as the reverse complement.
ATATTCGCCTATAATATTAAATTCAACTCAGATACGTTTATAAAAAGTATATTACTAATTTTTCAGGTTATGAAGAGAACGAAAGTTCTTTCAAAAATAAATTGCTATTTATTTATTCTAAAATATTCAATTTCGGCAACATAAAAGCTATAATATAAACAAAAAGGTCGACTTTTACGTTATAGAAAAGTAAATATTTCTTTTAAATATTTCTTTAATATTTTTACTAAAATCTTCAATATTTTTCGAAAATAATTTTGTTTTTTTAGTATATTTTTTAAAAAACTAGTTTAATTTCTGAAATTAAATTTTTTTAATACTTAAAATTGCATTCGAAATGAAAATCTCAGCGTTTTTCTTTATTTTCTTTGATCAGGCAGTTTCTTTGTTCTTTCCAGCCAATCAGAATGTCTTTTTTGGCTGAGAGCTCACTAACAACCAATTACAACCGATGTTCTTTCTTTGTTTAGGTTTAAATTCGTTTTTTTTAATTTTTTACTTGTAAAATAATTCGGAAGAGGGCACCATCTTACAGAACTTTTAAAAACCTATTCAAAACCTATCAAACAAATTTTTTAGCATAAGAACTGGCAGAGTTAGAGTGACATCAGATGTCTATGAGGAGCCTTGTAGGAGGCGGGAAAAGGACTAATACAGTATATGAAATGACATATCAAATAACATTTTCAAAAGGTTGGATGACAATAATGGAGTAGTTTTCTTCTTTAATATTACATTGTAAGTTAGTGCTATTTTTAAAAATAAAACATGTACATATAAAACCACAGTGCAATAATGCATACTTTTGAGTTTTAACAATTATTACATCAAATATAGTGTAAAAATAAAATGAATTTTAATATTAAACTTTTCCATCACACACAAGTTTTAAATTTTTCCAAAACTTAAATTAATCTCATAAATGGTCTCAAAATAGATTACAAAGAAATAAAATCAATACAAAAGAAGGCAGTGCTAAAACTCTCTGCTATTGTGACTATTTAACTATACTGATCTGATGTTTTCAATAAAAAATCAATATTTCAGAACTATGCATATTTTCAGATGAAAAGAAAAGTTAGCAAAATATTTTAATAGAAGTTTGTAGAAATGCATTTTTTTTAAAAAATAGCATTTTCTCTACATAAAATCACATTTTGTAATACAATAACATAAATAATATTTTTCTTTTCTGTCTTTAATAAACCCACTTTATTTTAAATCAAAATATTCTTTACTGTTATATTTAATTAAAAATGTTTTTTAAAAAATATAAATATATTGACTTGTTTATCAAATAATCGATTTATTCTTTATAAAAATTAAAGTTACATGATTCATTTATATAGATCATAATATAGACCCAGAATATTGCCATATTCTGAGGAATATTTATCAAAATGCAAACACAATGATTGGTTTATATAGTGTTACTAAGAAGATAACATTAAGAAGGGTATGAGAGAGGTTGATTTTAAATCTTACTGCAATATTACTAGAAATATTTTGTCCATTAAAATGAAAAGCTAAGGGAGCAAAAGTAGACAGATTATTTAAGTCATATAGATTTTGTAGATGATGTGGTTGTTTTGAAAATAATGCTTTAGGTCAGACAAAAATAAGAAAGAGGAAAAATAAATGCATCAATGTCTAAAAAAAGCTCAATGGATTTTTTCAAAAGATGATAGTAAAGATTGGTAATGATGAATTTGAAAAAGTTAACCTCTATAAATATCTAGGACAATTTATTAGTACAGGTGGAAACATCCCAATCGGAATTATTCATAGAATTAAACTTGAACGGAGTGTTTTTGGTAGAAATGAGTTATTATTGAATGGAAATACTACCCCTTAAAAATGAAGATTTTTGATAAATGTATTTCATCTGTTCTTACTTATGAATCCGAGATTTAGACACTTAATAGAAAAGTAATACACAGATTTCAGCACACACAATAAAGTATGGAAAAATTTATATTAGGAGAAAGAATGAAAGAACAAACGAGTATCATTGACGTCATTGAAAAAAAAAAGAGACTGAAGTGGAACTGGGCTGAAAATACTAGTTAGAAGAGCTAATAATAGATGAATAGTTGAAATTTTAAACTAGATGTCTAAAGTTTATAAAAAACCTAGAAAAAAATTGTAAGATGGAGAAAATAAGAATGTTTGGTAGTGTGATGTGAAGAACAGAGACTAGAAATCGGAGAAACTTTTATCCTGCAGTGAATCGACAATTAACCAAATATTTGATTTATAACCCTCTTCCGCCATATTATTGCCATTTAATAAATGTATATTAGAGATGAGCATTTGATTTGAACTGTTTAATATTAACACGTGAAAATTACATTTGGTTCATTATTGATTTTTGTATCTATACGTTATCTAATTTGTTATTTATTGTTTGCCATAACATAAACATGATTTAATTTATTATATAAGATTTAGTAAGTTTTTTAATACGAATTATGCGAAAATATATATTTTTCATTTATATAAAAATATTTTTTCCCATAATTCTTTTATTTAACTTTGGTTTATTTCCATTTATTTTTGCAATGTAGAAAGTCGATATTATAAAGGATAATTCATAAAAATGACAATGTTATTATTGATAAAAATGTTTTTATTCTTCAAGTCGATTTTTGTTTAAATGCAAATGCTGCATATTAGTTTGTATTATTTAGATTATTGTTTTCTATTTCATAATAATTTCACGATTCAATAAAATATTCGATTTATTTTTTTCAAAAGGTGATATATTCACTGCTACGTGACGCTTGAATCAAGGACAAAATGTTTCATAATTGAAAAGCTGTATTTGAAAGATATTATGGTAGCAATAAAAATATAACATTAAAAAAATCAATTGATAAAACTGTTTCATTATCTCTAGTGATGCTATTTGTTGTCAGTTTATGATAGATTTTATTTTGGGAGAAAAATTGAGTTTACTTCAGAAGAGTATTGGTATCACATGATAATATTTTTAGGTTTTATACTAATCTTAGCCAATGTTATAAAGTGGCTCAAGTTATAAATTTGAAAACATCAAAATATATAGTTATTGAACTAGCTTCAAATCTATGAAAACACAATTTTAAGTAGATTGAAAATATTGATATTTTTAATATTTCAGGATCATAACTTGTTAGTGAAGAAATAAAGTGACTGTTGAATAAAAAGTACAATTGGTTCAAAAATCAGGTGTGATAGCTGCTCACTAACCTAAGCAATACTCCAGAAACTAAATCAGTAGTAGGAATAGGGTAATAATAGATCATGACTTAACATGTTCTTACATCTACCATTAATTCATAATTCAGTAACTGCTAGATGACAGCCTAAAGTAGTTTAAAGAATTTTCTCCTAAAAGTAACTCGTTTTCATTAAAATGTCAACAGCTTTTAATAAAACAAACATTGGTATAATATTTTATATTGACCATTTTTCATGAAACATGTTACCAAGATACATCACAAACACATTCTAATGAATCAATTTTTTTAAAATAAAACTGAAAATATATCTACCTTTTTTTGTAATATCGATGCCATTGCATTTTGTCAGGTAATGAAAACAGTGTAGCAAAAATTACACTACAGAAATATTATTCATTAAGCAACATAATCTCTGGTCTGATAAATCACTAATAAAAATTATGGTACTTAGGTATCATTCCTGCAACCAAGGAATGATAGGAGGACTTTTCACATTCATATCAATACACTGCTAACTTTAATGTTATTTTGGCTACATCAAACATTAAAAAGTTAGCAATGCTTTGATATGAATGCAAAAAGTTCTATTTTTCCTTGGTTGCAGAAATAATACTCAATACACTTTTACAAAAAAAAAAATCTAAAATATATTACATGAGATATACATGTATTTAAGAATTCTATACAGATACAAACTAACTTTTGATGCTTACTTAATTCGATCAATTTCAACAACAAAAAAAATGTGGTCCATGTTGCAGGAGTTAAAAAAAGCCAACACAAATATATTTTTATAAAAGTAAAAATATTCTATGAAATATACATTTATGCAGACGATTCTTGCAAACAAAATGGCAATTGTCAATAGCAACCCCCCCCCCATCTGTTCTCCGAAAGGGTAGTAGAACAAGTGATTGCCCAGTACATGCTCTAAATGGAATTCTGCCAGGCAATCTAATTTTTGGAATAAACAAATAAGCCCTCCTATTTTTCCTTGGTTGCAGAAATAATGCTCAATACAGTTTTACAAAAACAAAAAAAATATTATATGAGATATACACGTACTTTTACAAATTCCCACACAAACTAACTTTTGATACTTACTTAATTCGATCAATTTAAAAAAAAGTGGTCCATATACGTTTTTATAAAAGTAAAAAAAAAAAAATTCTATGAAATATACACTTATTGCAGACGATTCTTGCATACAAAATGGCGATTGTCAGTAGTAACCCCCTCTCCCAACATCCTTCCTTCTTCCCTGAAAGGCTTGTGGAACAAGTGGTTGCCCAGCACATGCTCTAAATGGAATTCTTTCAAGCAATCTAATTTTTGAAATAAACAGATAACAAAGTCATTGTCTTCATTCAATTACAATTAAATAATAAATTTGCAATTCAAAGATTCAAAAATGCAGAAGTCAGTCAATAATTAACTTGAAATTGGAAAAAAAAAACACAGAAGTAAATAACATAGTTGAAATAAAACAAATTCACAATAATAACAAGTAGTAAGTTCAAAAAGTACAAACCACAAACTTTTGAATCAGAAAAAAAATACCAAAATCTTCCTAAACGCACCTCTATAATAGTTTTCAGTTGACACGTTTCAAAACATATTTTTCAATGAGGAAAAAAAAACTCATATCGCAGGAGTTTATTTAAGATTCCAACATTATGCCTTTATCTCATATAAAAAGTAATCTTATCTTTCCTAAATTTCTGAAATAATACCCAAGTACCAAAATTATTAATATACAACTATTAAGTGGTTTGTGTCAAAGTTGTGAAGGCAGTAAGTTTAACACTTATCAGGATTGTGATCTGGGCCAAATATTTCAGCATCAAATGTATATCTTTGGGATTATTTATAATTTTCATATGTCTTTGGTTATATGTTTTTGATTACACCCCTCCACAAAGTATTACAAGTAGATAGAAACCAGTCCCTATTTTGCATGAGAATGATGTTGTAAAAATAACACTACAGAAATATTATTCATTAAGGGGGAAATCTCGGATCGAATAAATGATTAATAAGAAATATTTATATACTTCTATTAAGTAGTTTGTGTTAAAGTTGTGAAAGCAATAGGTCTGATACTTATCAATTAAATTGTAGTAATTGTCTGCTGGCCTATTTACCTACCTAACACCAACCAACCAATCCTATCTATCTACCTACCTATCTACCTGCCTGCCTGCCCACCTGCCTACCTACCCATCTACATACCCATCTACCTACCTATCTACCTACATACCTATCTATCTATGGGTCTGTGTCTGTCTGCCTATTCTTCCATCCATCTACCTACCTACATACTGACCAAAACTACCTATCTCCCTCCCTGCCTGCCTACCTACCTTCCCACCTACCTATTAATGATCAAGATATGTGTAAAATATTGTGATTGGGCCAACTGATGAGTGCTAGATCAGCATGAAAATGTGTATCCTGGTGATCATACTCATTTTGCTCATGATGGTAGTCATATGTTTATGGTTACATCTTTATACAAAGTATTAAAAGTGGAGAGAAACCAGTTTCTACCTTGTATAAGAATGGTATAATGAAAATTAAATTACAGAAATATTATTTATTAAGTAAAAAACACTTTCTTTTGAAAGAGGTGTTGTGAAAATTACACAGCAATAGTATGAAGTAAATTAAATACCTCTTTCATCAACATTCAGTTTGTTATATTGTAAATAAATTAAAAAGTGGATGCTCTTTTTGGTGTCAATGCTTAATTTATTTACAATATAACAGAGCAAAGATTATATAAAAGAGGTATATTTTAGCTTGACAAAATAGATTAGTATTGATATTGCAAAAGGGTAGGTGTATTTATAATTTATGTTAGAAAAAAAAGTGATTCTTTAGAATCTGGATGTAATGTGTCTTAGTTAGTATTCAGAAGTGTTTATTCTATGAAATGTATTTATACTCTTAACATTTGATTAGCTATAAAGTCATGTATATTTCTCTTTGCATTTTATTTTTATTTTGTTTTTGTTGAACATCTCAAATATTTTGAGATATAAAAAAAGTAATATACATATAGTTAATGTAAAGTATTATATTAATGTAATATTTACATGATCATTTTATATGCTGACACATAAAGTTAATAAATGTACCAAACTCCATACAATAGTGCTACCATCAATGGATGTGATGTTTGTGAATAAAATCCCTATCTGATGCCTACTCATCCAACATTCCCTGACTAGTTTTTAGCTTGTGATTTTCATTAGTGAGGAACTTTGGATTTGAAAGCACTGCATTTAGATCTTATGATCTAATGTAATCCTCCAGCCACTCCTTTTTACTTATTTGGGTAATTATAATACTAGAAGCACCACATAAAAACACCATAATGTTTCTCATTCAAGCTCATTCACTGATGAAAAGTAACAAGTCAGAAAATAGTCTGGATATGTTGGATAAGTAGACACTACAAAAAGTTTTATGCACAGACTTTTCTGCATCTTTTCATTATGAATACTTGCACTTTATGGCAATATGAAGTTTGATACTTTTATTAACAGCATGTGTAAGAATATGAAATGGTGATGATGTGACCTTCCTGCATCCATTCATTATGAATACTTGCACTTTATGGCATTACTATATGAAGTTTGTTACTTTTATTAACATTATGTGTAAACATATGAAATGGTTATGATGTGATATTTTGATGGGTGTATACCTATCTTGCCCATAGGATAATGGTGACTGGTTTTTGAAAAACCAAAAACACCAAAATGTATAGATGGTGAACTGAGTTTAGATCTATATGACTATATAAGTAAATGAGCTTAGGTTGGAAACATTATGATGATTTCACCTTGGACTCTTAGCTTTATACTTAACCAAATATATAAAAAGTGGCTTCTGGAGGGTTGCATTAGACCCTAAAATATAGATGATGCAGTACTCTCAAATCCGAGACTTCTCACTGATGAAAGCCACAAGCTAGAAACTAGTCTGGGGATGTTGGAGAAGTATGCACTAGATAGAGATTTTATACATAAACCTTCCTGCATCCTTTATGTATGAAGGCTTGCACTTGGTGGCACTACTGGATGGAGTTTGGTACTCTTAATATAATGTTCATTCTACCAATAACTGATATTTTAAAGATATAGTTATTTTCATTTAGCAATGAAAGTAATGATGCACTAGAAAAATAAAATAAAAAATAAACACTTTTATGGGATTACGAATTAATAAAAGTATATATTCTCATAAATACATAAAAAAATTCTTATTGCAATATAAATCATGACTTGCCTGCTTATTATAGAAGTTTTCAACCAGACCATACCTAAAGATCTTTTTAATTCATTCATATGTTTTTTTACGTACCGTTCCATTGTAATAGCAATAACAGATAATAATTGTTCACTCTATAGATTCCTAAAGATCTATTATTTGAAGTCATTAATAAAATCTATGGAATTCGATTGTGCGCATTCGAGACCATCCAAATCCACCCTATATAATAATTGAATTCGATAACAAGAAAAATAAAGAAAACTTCAAAAAAGTTAAAATCTTGGATCAATACGCCTTAATCGTAGTTAACCCGAATAGAGAATATCATATTACAGGCCTCTTAAAAAATGCATACCTTGATTCTTCCAGTGCAGATTTCGTTAAATTAATGGAGCCATTCAAAGAGGTGATAAATTTTCAGCCCACATACATTAAAAACACACCAGTACCTATACTCGGTAACAGTTTTTATTTAGTGTGAAATTGTGAGAAAATATAATGCCTGAAAATATCCCTACGCAAATAACAGACCAAGAGGCAATATTATTTTTAATTATAAATGGTTCAAGCCACAATGCTTTCATTGTAAAAAACGCGGTCACTTAATCAGCAACTGCCCTAAGCTATACTGCATTAAATGCAATATGAGACTATCCCCCACTCACCAATGTCCAAAAGAAATTAACTCTTGATTCTTGTCAACAAGTCAAATTGATAGTGGAAAAATTTCTTGTTCTGTAGCATATATCAGAAGAGAATAAAAAAAAATAGTATTAGCGATAGTAAAAAAAATAACTCCACAATCAATTGTGAGCTTGAAAATGATACAATAAATCCTGTGGTTGATATTATAACCCCCCCCCCCCTCAACAAAACATATATCCAGCTGTGGTAGCACCTGCCACTCCTCAATTAAGAAGAAAACTAGGCCTCCCTCTAAAAAAAATTAAAAAAGTAAAGATTTTGGAATATGAAAGTAGCAACGATGGAATGCCTCCTGCAGCATCTGAAACTAAAAAAGCTAAAACCGCTCAATATCAAAAAGATTCTGATAACGTATCATTATCAACAGAAGAAGATAGTCCTATGGAAGAAGGAAGTGATAATTATACCAATATTGATAATACTATATCCAAAAAAAAAAACAATAGCAATAAAGCAAATGAGACCAGGTAATACAATTAAAAATCCAGTACACAATCATACATACTAAAATTGTCTTTCTTAATTTGTCAATAATGAGTTTTTGCTCACATTTATTATTGATTATTTTTTATATACAATTAAGATCTGATATAGACTTGTTTAATATATAGAACAAACACACACTAAAATGAAACTTAATATAGTTTTTAATGTCAGAGAGTTAAACTCTCTTGAAAAAATTGATCTTCTTTCTAAATGGTATGACTTTGTTAAACCACACATCATCATCATCATCATCATCATCAACCATTATCAATCCACTGCAGGATGAAGGTCTCTCCAAGTTTAATCCATCTTCTCCGATCTTTAGCTTCTCTTATCCACAACACCCCACCCCTGCACATTTTCTTATTTCATCCATCCATCTCACATGTGGTCTTTTTCTGGGTCTTTTACAATCTCTTGGAATCCGGTTTAAAATTTCAACTGTCTATCTATTAGCATCTCTTCTAGCAATATGTCCAGCCCAACTCCATTTCAATCTTTTAATTTTTTCAATAAGGTCAGTAACACCTGTTTGTTGTCTTACCCATACATTACATTTTCGATCTCTTCTAGTTACTCCCAACGTACATCTCTCCATACTCCTTTGAGTGGTCTGAAGTCTCTGTATTGCTCTTCCATTAAGGGTCCAAGTCTCAGATCCATAAGTAAGAACTGGTAAAACACATTTGTTAAAAACCATCCTTTTCAAACACATAGGCATATTTCCTTTTAGTATCAAGTTATTTCTACCAAAAGCACTCCAACCAAGTTTAATTCTATGATTAATTTCCTCCATTATGTTTCCATCTGTATTAATAATCTGACCAAGGTATTTGTAACTGTTAACTTCTTCTAATTCTTCATAATCAATCTTTATTTTCATATTTTGAGCAAATCGATTAAACATTACTTTAGTCTTTTTAACATTTATCTTTAGTCCTACTTTTCTACTTTCATCTGCTAACTCCTGCAACATTTCCTGCAGCTCTGAAGCATTATTTGCAAAACAACTACATCATCTGCGAAATCTAAATGACTTAAATACTCTCCATTTACTTTCACTCCTTTAGTTTCCCATTTTAATCCACAAAATACTTCTTGCAGCACTGCTGTAAAGAGTTTTGGAGATATGGAGTCACCTTGTCTTACACCTTTCTCAATGTTGATTTTTCCAGTATCATTATGTAATCTAATTGTTGCTGTTGCATTTTTATAAATATTCTTTAAAATATGACAATATCCTGGATCAATACCTTGATGATCCAATGCTTTAAACCACACATACTTGGTGTTATAGAAGCAAAAATTTACAGTGGATCACAAATTAATCCATCAAACAAACGAAATAGCAAAGGATTTACAGCTTTTTCAAGTACATCACACACTATCAGCAGGAACAGGTATCATCATCGATAAAAACTGCCCATTCAACTCATTTAAAACATTATATATTGATGCACACATACTAATTATTACTTTTCACCACAAAGCTATAACACTAAACATTGCAATTGTATATATCCCTCCAGACTCCATCTTTATAAATAGATTAATCCTAATTCTGAACTTCAAATTTGTGAACACAGCACATCCAGTATAACTTATAGGGGACTTTAACATGTCATACGAAAAATTTACCAATAAATGGCTCCATCATCTGTGATTTTCCATGATGAGTGGGCAAGGATTTCTGCCAGAGAGAGCTGTATCATTTAATAATGAAAGATTTTTATCATTAATTAATCTAGTCTTCGGTTCTCCATCATTGCATAACATGATGAACATTTTTCTAAAGAACTCCCCTCTATCTGATCATGCTGCAATCATAGTATCTCTGGAACTTAATGTCAATATCAAATCAACAATAATTACTGGAAGAACCATCAGAATTTTTCTTCCATCATGCTCTCCAAAATTGCTTTTCTCAGAAATATATATCTATTTGCATAAGATAAAAAGTATACAAATAGACCCAGTCCAAGCATGGCATGCATTAGTCAATATATTATCATTTAATATTAACCATCTTACCAGAATCACACCACCCCCAACTAAACTTTTAAACCTTATGGATGACACTTATAAAAAAATTATTACATCACAATCTAACTATGATCGCCTGATTAGTAGCATTAAAAAAAACATATCAATCAATTTCAGAACAGCGTAAAAAATATATTGCCACAAAAAAAGAAAAGTATACTTCAACAAGCCTCACATCTTAACCAGAAATTACATCAGATGGGCATTAGGTCACCCCTCTCCAGTTTGAGTACCATCATCCATAAAAATACAATCACATAGTGTTTGTGGAGATTTCATGTTCGAGAAATTACTTTCATTTTTTAGAGATAAATTTCAAAAAAAATCCTCCTTTAGATCCATCACAACTTTTATACAGCAGACCAGAAAAAGAAATTCAATTTGCTCTAATGATTTTGTACAAAAAAATAGAGTCAATGCCAGATTCATGCCATCCTGGAATAGATGAGATTCCCAAGTTCATATATTCTCATCTCAATAAAATTACAGCTCAGTATATGTCTAACCTTACAAATTTTTTAACTAAAGACATATATAGAATACCAGATCTTTATCAAATATTGCTTGTACCATTTATGAAAAAAAAAAGAAATGGTTTCATCAGTAACAAACTTACGTCCAATTTCAATGTCCTCCCTTGGAATAAAATTATAGAATCAGTAATTAAAGACAAAATAGAGCCATATATTATACTGAAACTATCAAAAATGCAATTTGCTAAAAAGGAATCTTCAACTGGACAGGTAGCTTTTCTATTCAAATCAACTATAGAAACAATAAGAAACAACAAAAAATACAGTCCTATAGTTGTTCAACTAGACATAGAAGCAGCATTTGACATGATATCAATAAATACACTACTGAAAACTCTAGAACAATACACAGGACCAAAAGCCTACCTAAATCTCTACTTGCTAACCTATTAATAAACTGTGAAATATACATTACTCTAAATGGAAAAACTTTACCACCAATAGTACCTCATCAATCCATCCCACAAGGATCCTTTCTTAGTGCCTTATTTACTGCCTACATAAATCCCCTAATTAAAATCACAGAAAATGAATTACCTGAAATTTATGTACTTTGCTTAAATACTAACATCTTAAGTATAGCTTACATGGATGATCTTGGCAATTTTTTTTGACATCTCAAAAAACACATTCCCAAACTTCTAAAGTTACTTTCCAATTATACAAATGAATATAAATTAACATTTAACATGGAGAAATCTTGTGCCTGACAAATTTTCACTGGCAGCAGTATAACAAAACATTTTAAAGGTAAACCTAATCCATTTCTTGGTTTCCATTTCTATCTGCGTCATTCACCAATGAGACTACTTATTCAAAAAAGTCTTGCAAATAAAGTAGAAATTATAGTCAATTCACTAATAAAAGCCTACCTTTCACTGTACACAAAGATCACTTATTACATCTCAAACAATACTTTATACTAAAGCATTCACTAATAAAATAGATTCATTTTGTAGAAAACTCTTGTAGGAAAAAAAAGTAATCTCAATATCAGTAAAATGGCTAAGAAATTCATTTTCACAAAATAGTCTGGGACTTCATTCAATTTACACCATCAGAATCCAAAAAATGTTAAACATTATCTCTGCATGTGCACAAAAATTCCCATATTTACAAATAGTCTGTAAAATCATCCCCACAGATAAACCTCCTTTACAAGGATACCTGAAGACACTACTTGCACCATTACTATCTATAAAAAGGTTGAATTTTAATCCACCTCAAAATAAATTCAAGTACTGGGAAATACATTTGCTTTTATACCCATCACAAATTGATGAAAAAACTGTACTTAATATCACCAATAAACAACTATGCCATAAATTAAAATTCTGGTCACTTGAACCAAAATATTTTGATTTTCTTCTTAAAATTAACCTTGACTCACTACCCACACAACATTTTTTGAAATATAGAAGGAACTGTCAAAATGTAGACAATTTAGTAACCTCTGTCACAGAGACTCAGAAACACAGGATCATAGTTTTTCTCATGTCTAGGACTAATTAGCATCCATTAAATAATAAATACACTATTCAAAAATAAAAGAATAAATATGAATTGCCTATTTAACTCATTCAAAAAAGGAGTTTTTGCTGAAATAAGAATCAGTGTATTCATTCTCTATGCTTTATGGTGTACAAGGTGTAAATTCATGTACAATAATAATCCAAGAAGGCACCTGAATACATTCAAAAATAAACTGGATAGTATATATGAAAGAGATAAAAGAATAACAAATCACACATTTATTGGCACCTGGTCTCTTTTGCAGTTACCTTCAAACTTATAAAAATAGGAAGAGTCACAAAAGATTTAGAAATGTCAAATGAAAAATATACCACTTACCACCATTGAAAAACAGTATATGCTAGTGAACTTTTGAACTTTAATCAGGAGTTTAAACACTTACTGCACATATGTGAACTTCTATACCTCTGCCAGTTTTACAAACAATTGACTGTCTGTATAATAATAAAAAATAATGTGTAAAAAAATTGTGTAACCTTTTTTAATTTATTGAATAAAGTCCTTTGAAAGATGATGATGATGATGATAATAATAATAATTCAATTTATTTACCATACAAAACTACAGCATTAATCCAATTACAGAATTGCATTATAACAACTATACAATATGCATAAATAATATATATAAATGAGTAAAAGTGACAAAAATAATATAATTATATGCCCTACTTTTTTATAAGATGATGATGATGATGATGATGATGATGATGATGATAATAATAATAATAATAATAATAATAATAATAATAATAATAATAATAATAATAATAATAATAATAATAATAATAATAATAATAAAAAAACATATATCTCTTTGTGATAAAAAATCACACATGGAACTTAACAAAATTACATGTGCAAATAAAATAAAAACATTAATATATAATAAAATAATTAAATAGAAATAAAGTTTTTCGTTATCATCAATTATAATCCAATTCATAATGAATTTTCTCAAAGTTTTCTTTTATAGGTCACTAATAAAAATATAAAATTTTGGACCAATATAATATTTCTGATATCCACAATGGGTTTTAAAGTATACTGGTTTAAATAATAAAATCAAAATCACTTAATCTAGTTACCATTATTGATGAATAATTATTTTTATTCATTCCCCTATATTTAATATGATAACACAAGATATTCACTATAAATAATTGATTAATAGTTAAAACTCCAGCACACTTATATAATTCAAATCTTGACAAATCCAGAGGTTTAACAAAATAATTCTTAACATAAAATTTTGTTGTGTTTGCAAAGACTTCAAATAATATACTGCAGTGCCACCCCATAATGTTATACCATAATAAATTCTGCTTAAAAAATAATAATAATAATAATAATAAATAATGATGATGATGATGACGAGGATGTTAGCATTCTATTACATTGCATAAGTGAAATATTTACATATATCTGTTATTATTATCCCATATTCTTTTTTTGTTTTAAAGCATTTTTCTAAAAAGCATTTAAAGGAAAAATGCATTACATTAATAAAAAGTATATACAAATCACATTTTGGAAAAAAAAATAGCCGAGAAAAGAAACAAAGACAAACATTTCTCACGATACGTATGCATATTAATATTAATTATACACATTCATCATTATGATATAAAATTGCAACTTTTAAAACATCTGAATCATAATTAAATGATAAAAACAATCAATATAAATTACAAATGTAACAATTAAAAATATTTAAAGTAATTTTTTTAAATATATTAAAATATTTTATGTATTAAATTAGATAAAAAATATTTATTGATATAAAGCATATTGCAATTTAAATTTATCTTTTGAAAATACATTAATATTGATTAGCAATATTGATAAATTCAAAAATTTATTTTTTCAAAATTTATTAAAAAATTATGATTTATATTATACAACGAACAAACATTTTATTTCTAATATTTTTTTTAAAAAAATTGTTCCATATATATATATATATATAAATAAGAGAAATCAAAAATATCAGCGACAATAGAAAACAATTTTTCCTAGCAGCTTGAAAATATTCATCAGTAAAATGGTAAAAGTCTAATAAGTAAATGTTTGTTCATTTTTTACCATGAAGCAAATGCAAATGTTTGTACCAGTGTAAGATAATTTTAATCTTACATGTTTTTAACAATATATACAACTTGTAACATTAAATACCAGACCAAAATGTTACACTTTTAACAATATTAAAATACATTTTAAGCAGTAAATATTTTCAAATAAATGCACTTTAATAAAAGTAAATAAATACGATTAATGTTAACAGTTAACAATTATTATTATAATTATGATGATGATGATGTTTCAACAATCTTTATTAATTATTTGGTTTACATAGCATTACATAACTTCAATTGTAAAGGTTACAGATGCAATCATGTTGTACCAGTTTTCATATGGATTAATTTTAGTTACATTAATTAGATTTCAAGATATATATATATATATTTTACAAATGCTGCTACTAGTTATTGGATACAGAGATGGTTATCAAGTTTAATCATTAAAGTCTTAAAAACAGTGCCATATAAAACTCAATTTCATAGATAGATAGATAAATAGATAGATAGATAGACAGATAGATAGATAGACAGATAGATAGATAGATAGATAGATAGATAGATAGATAGATAGATAGATAGATAGATAGATAGATAGATAGATAGAGTAGCATTAAATATGGTGAAAGCTGTTGGATTGTGATAGATGGAATGCAAATTGTGTAGTCTTGTGGTGGATGGTGTTAAAGCCAGTTAGGTGGGTGAGCTATGTGGAGAGTAATGAATGGGACTATTGAATGATATTCAATAGGGTTATTGTTGGACTATGACTCTTTTACAGATTGAATGGTTGGGTTAGTAGAGACAAGGTGGCAGCAAAAATATCTGGGGAAGCAGTATTGTTGTCCCAGACCTTGATTTGTTGGAGCTTATTGATGAATGTAGCTGGGTGTCTTCTGGTGTTGTTGCCAATGATGAAGATGCAGACAAGTGCACTGGAAGGCAAATACAGGATGAAAGTTATTGCACATCTTGCGTGAGGAGGAGTGTATATCTTCTGATAGGATTGAATTGATTATTGTACAGGGGCAACTGGTCATCTGTATTTAGCATGGTAGTTATGATTTTGTTGAGGGCTTGAAACTGCTGGGAGGGATGTTGTTGAATATTCTCTGTCACATGACATAAGGTGCAGAATAGATTTATATTTTTACATAGACAATGATTCCCAAAAAAAGAGATATCGGCAATGCATGTAGGTTAAGACGAACTAAGAAATAAAAAAAATTAGGTTCGCTAATTTATTTTATTTCATTAAGCTACCGATTCTATCGATAAAAAATATAAAGTATTTGTTGTATATTTTAATACAACTAATGAAAAAATATTAGATGTCATAAAATCAATATTGTCATTATGAAAATTCTATCAAAACTTAATGCTGGTCATTCTCTTATTCTTTTATCAGATCAAGCTTTCAAAGTATTTTATATTTTGAAAAATAAGTATGAAATCTAATATGATCAAATATCTATTTATTAAATTTTCTCACTATTCGTGAAACGTTCAATGGTTTTCCAACTTATTAAACCTTAGAACAATTACCCCCCCCCTTACCGACTGTCGAACCTTTTCTTCTATAAAAAATTAAAATATATACTATTTTCTGATCAATTAACAATTGTGAATTGTAATAATACTTACCTTATATATAAAACTCTTTGAGTTTTATTACATCTCCATCTAAGGTTAATTAATATATAATAGACTTTTTGACAATTGCATCTTTTGTTGTTGATGAATAATATCAAAAGTCAATAAATAGCAATCATTTTTATATCTTCATTATTAATACTATAATAGGCTGCTAATTTTGTTATTACAAGATATAGTTTTTAATTATTTATTCATAATTTAATTTTTTCTTCTATAAAATAAATATTTAGTGCTTTCAGTTTATAACTGGTGTCATCAGTATATCTAAGGTTGTACGAATCTTAAATTCATATTAACTTGGTTTAATTTGAGTTGGCTCATTTTAATTAAATTAGATATAAATGCAGACTAGGTAGGATAACAATATTCTGTCTCTTGTAATCATTTTATGATGTGAAATCAATCCAATTTTACAGTACCATGTAGAGATTTCTCTTATGGAAAATATAAATGCTTTCTACACTAATTTTTAAAAAAAATTCTATAATTTAATATTTTCTAGTTAATTAAAATATCATTAACACATAAGTCTTTTTTTAAAAGTATTTAGTGAATTTTTTTATTCAATATACATCACAAGATTCAGAATATTTTCTTGATATTCCTGGATCATAAACCTATTCCAAGATACAACAGTAGTAATATATGTTGAATATACTTAACATTAATTGAAGCCATATTGTATATTTGCACTATTATACAATGTACAATTGTAACTTCAATTAAATAAATTGTTAAATAATCTTCTACTTGTATATAAGATTTATAATTCTGATTTTTACATTCTGTAAAAACTACCATTTTAATAAAGGCAAACAACTGATTTCTTCTAATCAATAAATCAAGTTGTCAATTACCTGTAAAAATTTCTAATCTTACTTGAAAAATTCCAGTGACCTTACATTTTGATAATGATATTAAAAGGTTAATCTAACTTCTTATCTTCCTAATGAAGGGATTTTTAGTTTAGAATATCTAATCAGAAGTTTCCTTATTGTTTTACAAAGGATAGCTCAGTTGGTTAAAAAACATTTGACTTAAATTTGATATTCAAGAATCTCTCTCTCTCTGTGTGTGTGTATATATATATATATTGTAACAGTCACTCAATCTACCTTTGATCATGGAGGGTGCCACCACATCGCTGCACATCTGGAAAATTTGTTTACCATGATCAAAAGTGGTAGGTGATGATGGTTTGCACTGACTAGATTCAGGGAGATAGCAAGAGTTCATTAATATATATATATATATATATATATATATATATATATATATATATATATATATATATATATATATATATATATATATATATATATATATATATAATAATGAAACAGTAAGATGCGAATTTGAAACTTAAGTTTCATCTTTTCTATCATCTCACCCACCACTTTATCCTACCCAAGTTTAAACTTTTTGATATCGAATTGTGTGTGTAGCAATATTAAAAATGTATAAATATCTGTAAAGTTCATTATAAATGCACACACACTTCGATAACAAATTTAAAGCAATAAATAAAAATATTTGATATAATTTAAATTTCTCTTTTAGTTATATAATGTTTATGTAACTTTAACTATTTATTTTAAATTATAAATGTTCGTTAGTTTATTGCTTTTTCTTAAAATCGTATTTTAAATAATAATTTTGGAAATTAGATTGTAATTTAAAAGAAAAGTAAAAATAATTATATATTCTTTTTTGTACTTGAAATTTTGCAAGTAATGGTCAGTGAGAGATAATAGATTAATTAATTAGAAAATTCCCTAAAAGCTTTAATTATGAAAATGCTAAAAGATAAAATAAACCTAAACAATAGAAATGCAGCTTTCTGAATTAATTAAACTTATAAAAATTCATTGATTCTTCTCAGGGCAAATGAATGGAACTAAAAATAAAACAGAATAAAATTTAAAAGATAAGATAAAGAAAAGAGGACATTTTGGATTTCTAAAAATTTTTAGTTAGACTTTGGCTGTGCTCTTGCCCGGTTAAGAAAATCCAAATCTTAAAATTAATTTATCTACTACAAGATGATTGAGTAGGAAACACCCAGACTATTCTTCCCCCAGAGATGGTTGATCATATGCCCAAACCTCCACATGTGCCCATCACCAATTAAACCAAGAGGATCTGCTGCCCAAACAATAGGAAAGCTGCTGCTGCTATTGAAATGAATTAATAACCTGAGTTCTGGCAAGAACTGCTACTGTTTGAACTCATGAACAATCTGCTACTGACCATGAAATCTGAAAGCTTATAAAACAGGTACCTGTACCCAAGGCCTTCTAGAGTACTCTAAATATTAGTCAAGCTATAGCTCACTCTCTATATAAACTGTACAATTATAATTTAATTATTAATCTATTATGCAAATATCTTTTAATAATCTAGCTTACCTAACTCTGTCTATTTCTTGGGTACATATTTCTAATTTTACATTTTTTATTATCTAATGATAGCATGCCTATAAGATTTCCACTCGGACCTTACCAAATTTTAAATATAAATCCTAATTTAAATGGTTGCCATCTTGTACAGCAACCTACTAATATATTTCTTTATATATACTCATGTTGGATGGTCAGCTAGGAAATCTCCATAATTCTCTAAAATACAAATACATGATTGCCTGAAACAGCAGATGCGTGTCCTGCAAAGCATATAATTGATATTTATTTCTATTAAATTATTTTATTTTCATATAAATCGATACACATTTGGTGCTTCATTTATTGTAAGTGTGGGAGTCTACTACATAGCAAGTGGCAGACATATTAGTTCTTAATACCCACCCAGCTTACCTATTGTTTTTACACTTGTTTTAATTTTCAATAATGAATCCATTAAGTGCATTTCTTTGAGAGCAAAATTTATTTATTAAATATTGATAACGTAGGACCGAATCATAAATTTATATTAAATCTTAACAGAATATTATGTGAATTATACATGTGTTACGGTTTAGAGATGTGATAATCCATTATGAGCCTTGGTTATCCAGGATCATACAGGATTTACTGAATCCTAGTCATCCTACACAAGTGGACATAATGAATGTTCCTGTAGGACTTGATGCCCATCATGCAGTGACATCTTTACTTTTGGGCCTATGGCAAATGCCATCCCATTGTTTTAAACTCATTCATTGGCTTCACAGTTTTAATGTATTGCTACACTCGCATCGCAATTCTAAACATACTACGTGTTACTTATTATTAATTTTATTATTCGATATATGACTTCATCTCTGCATTAGTAACATAAATTCATTCTCAAATAAATGTCTGCCCATAATTAATCACTTATAAATATCTTATTTCATTAAATAAAATATATGTCTGCAGCTGCTATTGTCAATCCTAATTTAGACTCATGCATTGCAAAGATATTAAATCCCCAAAGGTATGTTCTTGAAATACTTGCTCAAGAATTCAGGTAGCTAGATTACATCAGCCAAATAATTGTATGGTGTTGAAAATATAACAGTATCGGAGTAATACAGCTACTGAAAGTATAATATAATCAAATGTTTTTAATTAAATTTTAGTTTAAAATATTCTAATTAAATAATTTCAAACCATACATCTGCCATCATATATTTATTTATTCAACACATATTCAATAAACTATCTTCTCAATTATTTAAAATATAAATGTCTAATATTAATATTATATATAGCTAACTCAAAAATAAAGTCTATGAGTCTCTTGCATCTCCCTGATCTCTGTGCCTAAAGAAATGTTTACTAATGTGGCATCAGATGCGTTGTTTTGTAGAGGGTATTGTGAAACCGATAAGCCATCAGGTGTGCTTCTCTTCTAACACAGGGAATCAATAAGAGCTACTTTTTATATTAGTTATAATTAATATCATAATATGTAAAAATTATGTAAATCACTGAAAGCTCAATTAGAGCTCTCAGGGGTTGTACTGCAACTCTTGTGACATGTACTAACATATGACATTGTTTGCAAACAACTGAAGAGATAAATAAGTGAATGATATCCTGGCTAGCTATAGGAGGAAAACATTTGAAGTGACAACATCCTATTACAAGATAACTATAATTATTATAATAAAAATGTTTACATAAATATTTAATTGCAAAAATTAAAATATTCACAATTTAGACTACTTATGGCCTTTTACCCAGGATATCACTCCAGATGGAAGAAAAACAAGGGTGCTTTTTATGACCTTCCACCTCCTCACAAACAACTTCCATAAACAATTAAGTATAAACTGGACCTTGAAATTTACATAATATAATAGCCTGCAGTCTAACATAGCATGGATAATCTTCATTTCAAAGAATGCAGTCTTCTATCTTAGAAGATAAACACAGTTTAATTACTTCTTAGACTAAATATTATTTTTATAATATTACCTGAATTAAATGCATGGTTTATTTTTATTTCTATGGAAATAAAATACACTGTGTGACTTTAATTAAATAAAAATAATTAATGTTGTGATTAATAAACAATATAAAAACAAAAAAAATAAACAGAAACTGAATATAATTTAAATAAAGAATCAATAGGTTTATTTACAATTCTATTAATATAATGCAGATTTACATAAACTTGAAAAACAATTGCCAAGATAACGCTGTTACAAAAATAATAGTCATTGAACTGACAGTATCTACAAATGATCTACTAAGACTTATATTAAAATAAATAAAATTATATAATCACTTTATTTAATCAATAATAAGAATAAAGAATTAGCTCTGGCTCATTGATACCCTTCTGTCTCAAATATAATTAGTGATTCGAATAAGAACTGAAATTAAGTAGTCTAGATTTGATTTTAGGTCTTAGAATAACTACTATTACATCTAGTCACCTAATATGTAATAATAATTTGGGGTTAAATAATGCATTAAACGAAGATAATTATTAGTAGCTAAAAATATGAAAATACTTATTAGTAGCTATTATTATTATTACCATTGCTTGAAATTCGACACCTTTACTGTCAACCAGATTGTTTCCAACAGGCTGCGTAACGAATAATATAAATATTTTTGTTGTTTTTATAGATTTTTATTTTTAGAAAATAAAACTAGATAATAATAATAAAAAAATATCAATGTTGATAAAAGAAAAAAAAATGCTAGAAGCCATTTATTATTTGCTAAAGTCTTAACACGAAAATAATCGTCTGGAAAAAAAATCTTATTGTTAAATTGGAAATGTAAATTTGAAAACAATTATTTAAAAATAAAAAAACGCTAAAAGCATTATATATATATATATTTTGTTCAAAATACTATGTATTATTTTTGTTTATTTCAAAATACTCTGTTTAAACCTTAAACACAAATAATTATTTATATATCAATAATAAAATATTATATATATTAAGTCATCTCAAGAAATAATTTTGAATGTAAAATGACCATTTAGAAACTACAGAATGTGATTACAAGAAATAGGACAAAAAGCAAGTTGTAAAGTGAAAGGCCTATAAGTCCAAAAGATCTTAAATTAACAGTAATGAAAATAATTTTTGCTTGATTCTCAATATAATAATAAAAAAAATCGTTTTCGCCATGGTGCAACATATGTATAAAGCTTTAGCGTGTTTTAAAGAAAGAACATTTTTCATGAAGAAAGTACCTACTGAACCTGAATCAATCATTATTAAGTAAAGCTAAGAATATAAAGCCTAAAAAAATTGGAAAGATCAAAGACTAGTTGACCGAAACTCCTCCAGAACATATTATTTTATCTAAAATGAATTTTGGGTTATTCATTTGACACAAAACAAGAATAAAAGATTTAAAAAGAAACCAGTAAATTATAAATTTATTGATCAGGACACAAATGCTGACATAAATATATAGCTCATTTAAAAGCTTTGGATTAAAGCCTAAATGAAGCAAAAATTATCTGCATGGACAAAAGCAAAAAAAAAGCAAGCATATATTTAATAGTTACCAATCTGTTTATTCAGTGACAGATTTTTGAAATCTTAGAACAAGCACCACAAAAACATTACCAAATGAATTTTGTAAGATTAGATGCTATTAAAAAACAATAATTAATTTGCATTCCTGACAACACTCAGCCAGGACTGCAATATGCTGGTGTGCAGGTTGTGTGAGACACAAAGGTACTTTATTAATGAAGGAGCTATGTGAAATAATAAAATTTATCTGAAAATGTTTAGATTTCTACATGACTTTTATTTAAATTTCGTAATGTATATAAAAAATGGCAATGATAGTTATAAATGGTCAATTACTAAAAAATTTTAAAATTAATATTATATAGTATTTAAAATTATAGATTATATTAAGCAGTAAAAGATTAATATGATATATTTAATAATAAATATTGTGATGGTGAGAATTGTATCTAATTCTATATTTTTCTAAATTGTTTTTCAAAATTTTATATAATTATTTTATATAATATAAGTAGCAAATTTATTAAGACAGATAAAATTAGACTAAACACCGGAAATGACTATGTGGCTGTCTGAAATATTCTATGTATAAGCACCGGTTTAAATTAATACTAATAATTAAAATATTTAAATAGTATATTATAGAAGTGGATGGAATTGTCACACATCATAATAAAAATAAGTAGTATACACCTTTATTATTTATTGTTTCAAAATTGTTTTAAAGGTAGTTAAATTGTAATAGATAATAATTGATTTAAAAATAATAATGAGTTAACATTTAAGTCTATTACGTCATGATTTTAAAACTTTAGAAATTGTTTATAAATCCAAGTAGGGATTGACCAATAAAAAATAGATCTTGGCAGACAACCAAAATCGCGCCAACTAATTGTATAAATGGGGGAGAACAAAAATGTGTTGACTCCAAAGCAGAGGTAAAATTTTAAGCTCTCTAATTTTTTTTTCTTCAATTTATTAGTCAATTTTATTATAATTTTAATAATATCTTTGAATGAAACCAACTGACAATTTAAAAATCATCGAAGAGAATCTTAGAATAAAATGTTTTAAAAAAAAGTTTTTCATAGTAATGTTTCACTAACTTTACAGTAAAATGCCAGTGGATTCTATCGAAATATAATCGGAGTTTTCAATAGAAAATGGATAGATTGTTAAAACCAAGTTGTAAATTTTATAATGTTCCAAATATGTTAATATTATTCGTTGATATAGTTTATATAGCATATCACTATGAAAGCTGCTTTCGTGCATATAAAATCAATGAAAGGACATTGTGCGCAAAGTTAATGAAGATAATGGAAAATAAAAATAAGTATTATTCGTATAAGAATAAATGGACAAAAGGAATTTTAATATTGAAATAGTTTGAATTGATTTCTTTAAGATGACTTGAGAAAATACTCTAGAAAATAGTTAAAGATCGAAAATAGTGTATATAAAATAATAATGAATGAAAGTGAAGTTTACCAAGGAAAACACTTGCTTAAAGAAAAAAAAAAAAATTTACAGAAGAGAAATATAAAATATTGGATCCATGGAAAATGCAATTGGTAACGTAATTATTAAATAATTGTAGTTTAACTAGAAATAAAGATGCATCAACGCGCCGAGGTAATATACGCCAGAACATTAAAAAGCTTCGGGGGATAACTAAATAAAATGTTTTCTAATAATTTTGGATTAAACACTAAAACTAAAGATCATCTAAACAGTTTATTAAATGAACTAATTTATTTCAAACTTTAATAAGCAGAAAGGAGAACATTCAGACAAAAGAAGAAATAATAAATATTATGGGACTAACCAAGATTTACCGTCAGAAAAATATGTGATTATGGTTTGAATTATTTTCTTTACTAATCTAAGTTAAACATTAAGTTTTAGATAGCAATAGGGAAAACAAAATACATTAATTCGTGATATAATATTATATGAAATAATATGTTTTGATTTTGAATTTTAAAATAAAATTGTATGTATGTGGAAATTTGTATATTTGCGATGCTCAAAGAGAAAGAAACCTACTACGAACTCTGATAGGAAGATAAAGATTGTTTTTGGTAACATTTATAATTATTAATGATATATAATGTATGTTTTATTTATTTAGATCAGCTGAGAATCGAATGAATGTAGCGCAAAAGTTTTATTGTTATTGTTGTTGTAAAACGCATTTTTGAAAACAACACTCTAAAACACTTTCTGAGATGTGATTAGATTTTTTAAAGATATGCATACGATAATCATTTTATGTGTTATTAATATAGTTCAATATAACCGATGGTTAGGTGATATTTTCTGTTAATTTTCCAATTGGGATATTTAAATGTTATTTTAACAAAACGTAGATGTTGAACCTACAGTGTAATAAAGCAAGACAAATTGTTCTTATGGAATAGGGAAATGTTTTTATATTAGCGAATTTTGTTTATTGTTTTTAAAAAAAGTAGTTAGTATTTTATCAATGTTGGATACAGTAAAAATCTCGAGAGATAGTTTGGGTAGTGACTTGGTAGTATGTGGTGATTCGGAAACCAAGAGGATGTATTAAAAACTAGGATGCTACAGGGAATGAAATAATATGTAGTTTTAGATGTTAATCAGCGTAGTTAACAAAGCCCTGAGACTGGTACACATGTTGTCTTGGACAGTAGTATTTTATATATTTCTTGTGAGTCGTACTAGATGTTTGGTAAAGCTGAGTAAATAGCTGCCACATCATGCTTATCACCAAGGTTATTAG
The DNA here is from genome assembly GCA_028023455.1 of Epiperipatus broadwayi. Lineage (NCBI taxonomy): Eukaryota > Metazoa > Onychophora > Udeonychophora > Euonychophora > Peripatidae > Epiperipatus > Epiperipatus broadwayi. The sequence goes on along the minus strand of JAQFVV010000031.1, from coordinate 9,476,776 downwards.
ACAATGAATGTCGGACCTATTCACACTGTTCCATACATTTTTGAAGTATATTGCGGATAAGTTATCTATCTATCTTCCCGATATCCTATACATCTTTCGCTATCTTTATCTGTATTTCTTGCAACTACATCATTATATGATGTCTATTAAAAGGGAAACAATAGATATTTTAGAATGTATGTCATACTATTATTTGGAATAAGAATAGTTAAGTGTTAACGAAGAGTAGATTATGATTATTGAAAGAAAGATGCAAATATCCTAAGAAGGGAAGGAGTTAGAGAATTATTTTAATTCCTTTTAAGAAATGAACTATAATTTTATAAAAGTATATCCGAATAGAAATATAAAAAAAATATTAAATATAATTTCATGTTTTCTTATTGTTAATTATATTTTAAAAAATATAAGTATTGCATATTTAAAAAATACAATAACATTCGATAATTATAGCATATGTGAAACTGTAACAGGTGATAATTAAACCTGTGTTATAGTATTATACATGAGTATGGCTTATGGAATAAACGTATTATAGTTTACGAACATTGGAGAACAAACGTTAAAAGTAATAATAATATTTGAATAATATGCGGAGTGACTTATATAAAGTTACAAGAAAATGTAATTTTCTTTTAAAAAACCATATTGATTGTCAAATTATGATGTTATAAATGATGTTTATCCACATAGATAATTTATAATACAGTAACTTTAATATTAAAAGGTAAAGAATGGTATTACCCATAAAATAGTTAAAATAAGTGATATGATAAACCTAATGAGAAATAAATAAATAACTTTTAAAAGGCATAATAAGTTTAATTAACGATAAAAGAAATATAAATGTGTATAATTCAACTATTGTAGTGTAAAGAAAAATGAGGATATCCCTTGTAAATAGATGTAGATGGATTTGTTTGTTTTATTTATTTTTATTGATGTTAATAAAATTTTAAAATTTGTTTATTAAAACTTGTGTCTGAGTTTTGTTTTCTCTACATCATTGCATGAATTCACAGGGTATGTTCACAACCATTAAACTAAGTATATGATTGTTTGCACAAAAGATAAATAGAGAAGTATGTTTAATCTTAAATATTTATTGATGTTCTTATAATTAAATAATTATAAAATTGCATTGCGTTACTGGTCATCAATCCATTATCCTAATGTTTTGCTAAATTATATGCTATTAGTTGCCACTTGCTTTATTTATCAGATTATCTAAACACTGCCACTTATTAATTTATTTTATTACTTAAAGATAAAAAAAGGGGATATTAGTTTATTAACTAATTTATTACGGTTATAAATTTGCGATGAAAGAAAAGCTGTACTAGTTGGATTAAGCAATGAAGATTGTGATTATTATTGTTTCATTATTAATCTAATTTCAGAGTAGTAGATTATGACATAAAATCCCTTATCATATTTTGCTACCATATGTTTATTAACATATGAATAAATTTAAGAACCTGAGATTATTTCATTTGAGCTAGATGATTACTATTATTATTATTAGAGATAAAAGATTAATACTTTAATTGTTAAATGAGTCTTAGTGATTAGAAGTTGCGGAAGTCATAAGAATACTATGTAGTTATTATGTGTAATAGTAGTATAAGGGGGGATAGTTTTTTTATGCCATTGAGGTGGTATCCTGTGGGATATTGTCTCAATGTGATCTACCTTGTCACCAGTATTTCCACTTCTAGTCTCATGAATTCCTGAATATTTATTTGAGTTAGTTTAAAACAGAACCTAAGTTAATTTTAAGAAACTTGAGCTAGTAAAGCATTTAATTGAATATTTCATTAATTATTAGAGCTAGAACCCGGTTAGGTGATTTTCACTATATTATATTTATTTTGGGGGAAGTGGAGATGTGGGAACGAGGCGGTTAGATTATGGCCCTCAACGTGATTGGCCTGATGTGTAGTGGAGCTACACATGATGACAAGGGCAGAATATATATATATTCTCATTTCACAAATAAAGAGATTCTTCAATTAAAAAAAAATTCTTTTATATATAAAGATATATGTGTGTATTTATTATTATAAAGTTTATAAATAGTTAATAAATAAGCAGTTGTAAAGAGAGAAGGTAATAGGAAACAATATTTAATACAGGGATTTATTATATTTTATTAAATAATGTGTTGAAATTATTTAGCCATATTCTTATTAAATAAAGCAGATCAGAAAGAAAGTGTGAAGTAAGATGATCAAGATTAGTAGATTAGGATATGAAAATGTACACGTGTGACTAGATATTTTAAACATAAAACATTTTTACACAAATCTTTTAATAACTAAGATTGCAGGCTTTGTTGTTTTTGTATTATCTATATTGTAGATATCTAGAGAGGGAAGTGATGCTTGGATAGAATAAAAGTAACAATCCTAAGTTTTTATTAATTGTGACAGACTGTCAAACTTGTGAAGCTTTGATCTTTATCTCAAGATAAGATTTCCTGGTGGTCCTTTTCTTTGATCAAAGATTTGCAATATAAACAAATGAAACAATATTTAGTGGCGATCAGTTTTTTCAATGTTATTGAAAAAGAGATGTAGCTATCAGTTTTTTTAATGTTATTAGAGAAGAGATTTAATGATCAGTTTTTTAAGCATTATTATTAGACAGAGATGTAGTGATTGAGTTCGTGAAATACCAAGGGAAATGGACAGTTTGCATATTTTTTCAAAAGAGAGTGAGCGATTGATTTTTTTTAGGTCTTTCAAAATTGAGGAAGGAGAAAAATGACTCTTGTTTTCAAAGTCAGTATAGACGAAGATGTACATATATATAAATAATTCTCAGCAGTATTAAGAAGGAGAAAAGAAAAAAAAATTGAATTTCTTGGAAGAAGTTATTGACAGTTCTATAAAATGATATTAATATATTTTGCTGTGTATAATACAATGAATTTGCATTGCTAAAGCCACTTCTTCTGCTTCCTGGAATCTGACAGAATGGTTTAAATCACTAATTTACTATGGACTCATATACCAGTCCATAGTAACCAAAAGAATGGACAAATTTAAAACCAGCCACAAAACATAATCTAATCATCATCTTTGACAAAGGAAGAAGAAAGAAAATATGAATGGAAAAAAAAACATATATAGCCAAGTTTGATTAGGCTATCAATCAAATTTTTGTTAAAGTATTCCTCATAGTCATCTAAAGTGTCTACAATGATTTTTTTTTAAATGGTAGAGACAAGCAAATCCACCAGTTCATACTTATCTAAAAGTATTTGTAATAAATTTTTTTGAAATGGTAGCGGCAAGCCAGTCAACGAATTCAGCGTTATTAAAAGTATCAACAATAAATAATTTTAAAATTGTGGAAATAAGCAAGTCAATTAATTCATGATTATCTTAAAAAGTATCTGCAAGAACTTTTCTTTTTTTTAAATGGAGCAAATCAACTTATTGAAGCTATACGTGAGACAAGCAATTTGAAAATTCAAACTTGAGACATTTATAAGAAGTGAAAATAATCGGGTAATTATGAACTTTCATTAATAGATCTTTTATTCTTACTTATTAAAAGTAAACCTTAATTTATTGGTCAAAGCATTTTTTCTTTTGATACAGAAACATTAAAGGCTTGTTTATCAATAGTTATTCTCAATATCACATAACATAATACAAACACAGTTTAAATCTTTAAACTTAAATTTTCATTATTTTTTATTTTTTTTATTATATATTGTAATATTGAAATGTTTTTTTTTTTATTGTTCTTCATTTGTTTTGATAATGAGCAACCTATAAATATATGCATTTATAATGTTTTTTTTTTATTTATCTTGTTGCATATAAAAATTGATAGAATGTATTTTATTTTCTTTTGCTCAAGGTTGCAAGAATATTTTTTTGTATATGTGATTTATGTATTAATCTCTAATATAAGGGAACACATTTTAAAAATATATGTTGACATATCACAGGGTGTGTGTGCATGTGTAACTGCTTATACAAACACATCAAAAGAATAGGTTATGCATGATTAGTTTAAATATGGTAAATTTAAAAGCAAGGCTTACATATGAATGGAAGTGAAATAAAACACACAAGTTACATATGAAATTTATTTTTATGATATACTAAGTTAGGAAAGTCTTAGGTAAGCATTCAATGAAATATTTTTTTTAAAATGTCATTTTAAGCCAGCTTATTTTAAAATTATCCAAAATGATAAACTTGTATATAAAATTTTGTATTAATTCTATATTTAATTAATGTAATAATAAGTCATTTATCTAATTATTAATTTGATTTTAAAGAAAGAAAGAAGAATAGTATTAATAAAATATAATTATATAACTTAATTGGTTTTGAGTTATTATTAAAAATATCATGTTTTTCTTGTCTTGATTTTATTATTTTAAATGATCCTCATTTCTTGCAGATATTAAGAATCGTCAACACTAGCAAATATTAAGCAAGTCTCGCAAAATGTTAAGTAAGCTAGAATATTGATTCACATTTAAGTATTTCAGGATTATGCTTGATAATAACCAAGTTTTAATAATTATAGTTCAATAATAGAAAGCTAAAATTATGTTGTGTCCATGAGTTTTGATCATCCTCATCAAAAGATGGATATCATATTATTGATTAAAACACTGTTTAAACATGGTACTGTACATGAGTCATGATCACCATCATCATTAAATAAATTATAAGCATTAAATCTAATGTTTAACACAATTAATATATTTAGTAAATAGGGGTTTATAGAAAATTGAATATCACGTGGGGAGATGCGTGATGATCAGTCATCATCACTAGTATTATTGAATCCTAGTTTTAACTATAAAAATATTTTAGTAAATAACCATAAACTTATATAAATGTTAGTGAATGTAATATTTAAATCTCAGTTTAAAATAGGATGATTTTAATAAATGCCTATGAGTTTATATAAAGATAAATTTATTTTTGTGAGTTCATTATAAAGCTATGGTTGATATCATCGTCATCATTATTATCATCTTTATATTATGATAAATAACTAAGTTAAGTAACTAATTAAATGACCATCCATATCAGTAATGGTCTTCACGATGCTTGTTTGGAAGCCATTAATAAGATTATACTTGTCTGTTCATCAATCTACGTAAAATGAGCTAGTAATATCTATAAGAGTCTTGAATATATAAATTTTGTGATATATGGATCTTATGATTTTATTGACATGAGTAAAATATAAGTGTCATTTTTTTTTCATTAGTCATCCAAGCCATGTGTGATAAAAATGTATAGAATGAGTTTGAACTCAATACACTTTAAACAGATATTTATCTAGATTTAAAACAATCTAGTGGCGCTCGTTGGAAAACACATGTACTTAGCTAAACTGAATAAAGAGTGATTTAATCCCTTTCCAACTTCATAATATGAACTTTGTATGATATTTTTTTATAAGTTGTTATAAACAGCACCAGTGTGTGTGTACGACTATGAATGGTCATATATACATGGAAAGAGGAATGAGAAGGATTCTCGGTTAAAAGAACCTATTATTGGAGTTAAGCATAAGGCACTCCAGGGATCTCTCAGTGGGTAATCTTATTCAGTTTCTATATTTAATATTATTTTATTTGATGACAATGGCCAGTATGTTTTATTGTTCAAATGACTTCCCCAATATCTAAATAGTGCAAATCTTTAATGATGACAGTATTAGTTTTCATTTGGTTATTTTATATGTGGAGAAATGAAATTATTTATTTCACTATTAGCATGATAGACTTAATGCTTAGGATAGTTGCAATGGGCTATAATGTTATATTTAATTAATTAGAAATATTCACCCAAATAGAGCATGATATGCATATATTCTTATTTATATGTTAGTGTCATCCTTATTTAATGATAAATTGTATTTTAGCTAAAATAGTAAATTCATTTCTCATTTAATTTACTCGGTTACAAATGATGAACCGCTAGAGCATATCATATATCCTATTTAGTGTTTAGTTATTGAATTATAGCAACTATCATTTTATCACTTATATATATATTAAATGGTTACAAAATAGCGGCCTTTTTCATCATTACATTATTTTGTATGCTGTTACAAATTTTTCTTACTGTTCAAATGGTATAGATTATGAAACATATCTTAATAATTAATAATTGCTTCGATTTTTATTGTCTGTTACAAATAATTGATTCTTTTTGTTTTTTTATTCTGTTACAATATATATATATATATATATATATATATATATTCATTCTAACCTGGTCTTGTGCATCTTCACTTCCAGATAATATATGATATGAAATAAAAAGGGTTCTAGCTCAGTTAATAATTAATAAATAAAATATTCAGCTTTAAAATTAAATATTTCACTAGCTCAAATTTCAAATACGAATAAGGTTCAGTTTATAAAATAAATTTAATAAATATTTAATATTTTCATGAGACTTGAAGTGAAAATACAGGTGACAAGATAGATTACCTTGAGCCAATATCCTACAGGATATTACCTCAATGGCATAAGAAGACTATCCCCCCTTATTACTATTTCAAATAACAAACTCATAGTATTCTTACGACTTTAATAACTTCTCACTAAGATTAAGTTAATAATTACATCTTAATCTTCTATTTATAATAATCTAGCTCAATAAAAATCTTAGGTTCGTAAAGTTTATTCTAAGTTAATAAAAAATACGAGAAGGGATTTTATGTCATAATCTACTACACTGAAACTAATAATAAATAATAATAATAATATTCTTCATTGTTTAACTACTACTGGATATCTTTTCTTTTCGTTATATTTTTATTACCATAATAAAATAATAAAATAATTTTATATAATCTTTTATCTTCATATAATAATATAATAAATACGTGGTAGCATTTTGATAATCTGACAAACGAAAGTAAGTGGCAACTGATAGCATATAATTCATATTATTGTGATAACTGATTTATGACCAAAAAAAACCAATGTAAAATTATGATTATTTAATTAAATGAATACCATTAAAATATTTAAAATTCTTAAAATACTTCTCTGTTTATTTTTTTGTGCAAAATTATATATTTGTTTCAATTGTTATGAATATATCGTGATTTCATGCTGTGAAGTGGAGAAATAAACAATCCAGAGACAAAAAAATTTGAAAAACAAATTTTAACAAAGTTTATTAATAACAACAAAATAAAATAAACAATTTATGTATACTATTTACAATGGATATCCTTATTTTATTCTTACATTTTTATCTACTATGTTATATAAAAATAATTTATAATTTAGTTATATCTTTATTTAGACTTAAGACAAAATAAAATGTTACCATTTGGTTTCTCGGTATGGTTAACTTATTGCAAATATATTTACTTATTTTATTAGCAAAATATTTCATCCTTAATATTATTAAAACTAGCTTATTTTTTAAAACATTCATAGGAAAACATTCTACAGAAAAACAAAATTAACTTTATAATGAGTATGGATTTCTCAAAATATAAAAAAAATTTTCATCTTGCAAAGTCAAAGATGTTACATAAAATATTCATCCAAAATTCAGTACTAGATTTTAGTGTTTTATCACACGATGTTTACTAATCATAATATATTCTTATTTAGCCTTACTTTAGTATGATATAAGTGTAATAATCAATATATTCCTGTTATTCAATAAACAAAAAATATACTATGCATATTCCCTACATTTATTGTATATTATTGTATTTTAAAAATATGCAATACTTATTTTTCTCTTAAAATAATAATAATAAAGCATTTAAAAATAATTAACATTTCAAAGAAAACATCTTGTTTAGATACTCTTTTCCAAAATTTATATTTCATTTCCGAAATAAATTCAAAAATATATTCTATGATTCTTTCCTCTCCTTAGGATTCATTGGACCTTCAATTTCAAGATATAAAATTCTGTTCCTTATAAGCAAATAAACCAATCTTATACAAAACGATAGCATAACCTAAGTTCTAAATTATTTATCATTTCTTTTCAAAATATCTTACTGAAACGATGCAGTTACATGAAATAAAGATAGCGAAATAGATGCCTAGGATTTAAGGAAGAAAGCTAGAGTATCACTCATAATATATCTCAAAACATGGCACAGTGCATTAACAAGAAAATAGAGGTATGACATTTACCTGTCTAATATCCTCTAATACATGAACGATGTTAAAGCTATTTCTTCAGCTTTATTAGAACATCATATATTTAAAGAAATATAAACACTGTCCAAATGAAATGTGTACCAGTCATAAGGCTTTGTTAACTATGCTGATATCCATATAAAGACTAAATATTATTTCTATTCTTTATCATATCCTATTTCTTAAAAACATCATCTTGGTTTCCTGTTCACTAAGTACTTCCAAGCCACTATATCAACATTATTTCTCAAGATTTTCCACATCTTACATCGATAAATAACTATCTGCATTTACAAAACAATAAATAAAATTCATTGATAATTAAACAATCCCACTGTTCCACAAGAAAAGTTTGTCTACTTCATCATTCTGTATGTTTAATCATATACAATCTAACTAGACAATATTTGAATATCCAATAACATGAAAATTTTGAATCACATAACTATTTGTTATTATGTTGGATTATATCACTAATATAAAAAAAATCATTGTATGCATATTTTTAAATCAATCCTATCTCATAATGTTTTTCCAAAAAATGTTGTATGAAATGCGTTACATATAATTAAAACTTTTACACTTCTTTCTTCGGATTCATAGATGATCTAAAGAAAACAAAAAAATATACATTATAAATTATTAATAGTTATTACTATTACCAAAATAACCTTTATCTGGTCATCATATTCAGTAGGCTTCTTCCATCCACTGGATATAAAAAACATTGCATACATAAATGAAAATATACATCCATACACTTTATCTTAAAATATTCTTATATAAATTATTAGATTATTCCATTATAAAATTTTATATCATCAACAAATTAATGTTTTATGTTTTCCTAATCTTATAAAAAAAAATTTAAATTTAAACTAGGATAATAAAATAAAAGGAATCAAAACTATAATTACATATTTTCTTGACAATAGTTCCTGATAAGTCCAAAATGTTTCTTACTTTCTCTAGAGTTTTAAAATGTTCTCCTCCAAGCGTGTTAAAGTTTAAAAATAAAAATAAATATTAATCCATTTAGTAAAATTTATAGAAAATAATCCTTGGTTTTAGTATTTAGGATGATAATTATTAAATCATAATATTAATTAATCCCGTGAAATTTCTTCAATATTCTCTGCCGGCGTATCTGATGCATCACTCCATCTAGCTTAACTTTAAAAATATTTGGTAAACTTTTTTTTTTACAATATGTCCATGGATCCATTTTTTATTCAACTATTATATGTTCATTCTTTTATATAGGTTTCCATCCTTGATAAAGCGCTTCAAAAAAAATACTTCTAAAGGTGCATTTTTAATATTTCTGAGACTACAAGTTTTTTAATATCACAACTCCTTAACAAAAATCTTCTCTGTAAGCTCTTTTTAATTCTTGTAAAATATATATATTTTTAAAAATGTTTCCTTCAAAAAGGAATAAACATTCTATTTCTTTCATTATTATATTTTATGATAATTCATAAGATATAAGTATCTTATGCTTTTTTAAAAAACTCCTGGATAAGCTTATAAATAACGCATCACAAATCCTTTTTTAGATGGCAAATAGTTTTCCATTTAAGCTTCCAGGATAATGTCTGAATTATTTTTTGTACCAGAACAGTTCTCCGGTGAAGCATTAATAAAGCTGTATCAAAATATTCCAAAAAACATTTTTATATTATTAGAATTTATATGCATTTTATTGTACAGTATATCCATCTTTTCATTGTGAAGTTTAGGTCAAACTTAGGATAAAATAATCCTGGCAAGTACTTAAAAAAACTAGCAAATCATTTTCACAAAGTTCCCAAATATATTATTTTTTAAAACTCTCTTTTGCAAAATACTTTTAAAAATATCAATTAGTTTCTGCAAATAAAACTATAAGAAAGTATTAATAATTGTCTAAATAAAAATTTTAAAATACTATCTCTTTGATAGCTGCTAATATACCTTTCTCTGGGTTCAATATATTATTAAATCTCCTCTGATACCCCCCATGCAATTCATATTTATAGTCTGTAAGAATACCTCATTTGATTGGTTGATTCTTACTTTTAGCTTGAGAACAAATTTACATATTTTCAATTTTTTTTACAGAATTGAATCTTTAAAATAAAAATTTATGACGTAGTAAAATTTAAAAATATTATTTAAAATACCACTTTTAAATCAATTATTATTTTATCAAAATTATTTAAACATTTAAAATAACTTTTAAAATAATTTTAATAACCTATTCCATTCTTAATATTCCATTTATCTAGTTTTATTTAAACAAAATATTTAATTTTTAATATATCTGCATTTGTCTTTATTACATTACTTAAAACATTACATACGATAGTTAACTTAATATTTATTATTATTTGCTTTTATGATAGGCAATAATTCCATCCAATTCTATAATATAACTTTTAAAATATTTCAAACTTTTTTATTAATTCAAACAAGCTGTGTGTGAAAGTATGTAATATACAAGTCACATGATTAATATAAAATTTAGACAGACAATTTTTAATCTATTTCTCTGCCCAGATTTATAAAATTGATACACTTATTATATTTAATAATATAATTATAAAAATTTGGAAAAATAATTTAAAATATAGAATTAAATACAATTCTCACCATCATAAAGTTTATTTTTAAAAATATACGATTTTTATTAGATTATTAAATATGACTTTATAAATTTAAAATATAACATTTATTACTATAAGTTTTAAACTATTAAAATCGAACTTTTTAAATATAGTTTTAATTATTTATAGCTGTGTTATTTAATATGGCCAGCTTTTGCAACCATATGCAACAATATTTAAAGCTTTACATAACTATTTTTAAATGATTCACTATAATTTTATATACTACGTATTTTCTTTAGCTTCAAATTGTACTTTATATTATAATTGACAAACTATAATTAATACATTAAAAAAAACATTCTAAAATTTAAAATTTTTAGTAATTGACTGTGATGGATTATTACTGACCTATAGAAAAGGGCACAATATATATATATATATATATATAATATATATATATATATATATATATTGTACCCTTACTTCTCGATGTATAATATAATTTGAAATACGACTAGCTCAAGTAAATTATAATGCTCAGTTAAAATTTGCATGTTTAACTTTAATATACTTTTATATTATCCTATTCTAATTAAATTTATTATCAATTATCAAAATCAATATACTTCTTTATTATGTATTAATTAAATAAGTATTTATCAAAAAACATGAGACTGTGAAGTAAAGTTACAAAGCAATAAGTAGATTTACATTGAGTCAATATCTCCCAAGACATTGTCTCAATAGCATAAGAATACTATTACCTCCTTATTAATTTAATACTACATCTACAGCATTCTTATGGCTTTTAAAATAAAATAAACTATCTTTAATAATAATAAAAATAAATCTTAACTTTTAATTTTAAAATATAATTAAATAATCTCAGGTTCTTCTAATTATCTTAAAGTAATAATAACTCATGTAAATAAGTATGATAAGGGATTTTATATCAAACCTAAATACACCTAACTTATTCTAATAATAATAATACTCAATACTAATCTTAGGGTATAACTTAATCTTATCTATTTCTGTTATATCATCAATCATTAAATAAATAATAATATGTATATCTTTTATTTTCATATAGTATCTTAATTTTAGAATAGATCAAAATCTTATAATTTAATAACCTGTGGCAATAAATAATACTGTACTCTTATATTGTGCATTATAACCATCTTATGACCATTGTAATATAATATATTAATGTCAATCAATTCTTATAAATGATATCAAGAAATATTGTGTTTATTTCTAATATAAGTAATAAATTCATATTGTGCAAATATTATGTTTATTCAAATTATCTGCTGTCAAATGCTGTGGTGCAAAATAATGAACTCGACACACTTTTAAAACAAATTAAACAAATTTATTTACATTAACTTTGATTAAGAATTTATTTACAATATTTACAGTTCAAATTAGGAAAAACAAAAAAAAAATAAAAATAAGAAAATAATAATACAAGATGTTTACACTGTTATTAGCTCATACTCCTACTAAATAATCTATACATTCTTTAAAATGCTGTACTAATAACATTGAAGTATATTTTCAAACTTAGACTTTAAATAAATATCAGTAAACCTTAATTATTACAAATCAAGATTTATGTAAACAATATTTATGTTGCATATATAAACAATTAAACTTTACTAATTAAATTGCTACATCATTTAAGTATTATTGTCATTCATTTCATAATGTATTAACATGTGTTCACTTTAATATCAGCATTACTTTACTAGCATATATGTACAAACTAATGTATCTTTGTAATGTAATAAAAATAATTGATTATAATTTATATTTCATTTAATGCAATTCATGCTACATGTTTTATCAAATATGCATTACATATATGTACTGTTAAAATAATAATATTTAAATTATTCATTAATTTAAAATTCATAAAGTATTACTAGATAAATTCTATGATTCTTTTCTATGTGAAATTATTATTTTACTCCATGTGTTATTCTACTCCTTCTTAATAAATTTCTATCTACAAAACATCTTCTAAACTTATTTAAATTTTCCGGGAAAACAACCTACAACTTTAAATAAATACTAATTATCCAAACTATTTATACTTCATCATCTATATTCGGTAAATCTTCAATCCAAATATAAACTTCTACATAAAACTTAACTTAATTTATCCAATAAAACAAAAATAAAATATAGACTTTTAAAATCTCTTCCTAACTTGCAATAAAATAATTATTTATGAATAATAAATATAATTCTAATACTATAATATAAAAGAAATATCAAAGTTTATTTACGAAAGAATCATATAATTATTTCTAAGCTTCTTATGTAATGTTGCATCGTATTTATATCATAAATTCAAATTATGCATATTTAAATAAAACTGTCACTGCCAATATAATGTGTATGTATTTTTAAATTATTCATACATCCATTCAACAATAACATATCATTTGGTTGATCTAAAGAAAAACATATTAAATACATCAAAATTATTATTATTATACAATTTTTACCATCAATAATGATTTAATGTACAGTCCATCTTCCAATATTCTTCGGAATTACAGCTTCATAAAATAATTCACATTTACACTCACGATCATTCTTTAAAATATTCTGTGTTATATTAATTATAAAATAAACTTATGCAATTAATCATTATATTATTTTTAGTTATTATTTTAAGAAATGTACCTATCTTATTTTTAATAGATTAATAATATTTAACTTTTATATTAGATAAATAAAACAAAATTCATATTACGTAACTCCAGCGATGTCTTCTTTTAACCATAATAGTTCTTAAATCCTAGGTACACATTCACTAAAACACCATTTCCGTTTTCCGGTCCATCACATGTTTTAAAAGTTTATAAAACGAAAACGTTCTTTTTTTTAAAAAAATAAGTTTCCCACAATAAAACAAAATAAAATTAAAATAGTTTATAGGATCCTGATTTACTTCTTTCTAGAATATTATTCAAAGTTATTATTTTAAATTAGTCTATAGTTTATGAAAAGTTATCATTTAATTATTTTAAATTGACTGGGACGTCCACATATTATTTGCGCATTCCATAACAAAATATCCAGGTAAGAATAAGCTTCTTTATCTATAAACGACCAGCGTTTAAATTATTTCAATATAATAATTTTTATTATATTAAGACTTTTAGCTAATTATATTTTCAATTTATTTGCCTTCCAAAATTGTCAATATTCAGTCTTTTAAACATAAAGACTTAACAAGGCAAGTATTTATAAAACTACTTTTATTTCTAATATCTTTACTTAAGATATATATTTAAATTTATAGCTTGCAAAAATACTTTCTTCATAAAGAAGTATTTTATTCTTTAAAATATCTATTTTCTAATAGTCAATAGTAATTAGCTTTTAAAATTATATACTGTCCAAAATACTACTTTTCTCCATCTCGTAATTTTCCGAACTAATCCAGCGTTTGTCATACTTTTAGTATAAAGTTTCCGATATATTTTCACTATATATGATGTTCCCATGACTATTTGCTTGTAAATTGAGCTTAGTAGAGACGAATGATAGGGAAAAAATTAAATTAACACTGCATGTTTATCATTTAAAATTTCTATAACTTATTTACAAGACACTCTTATAATTTTGAAAAATGATTTTAAAAAGCGTCTATAAAATTTACGTAGCTATTTTTTAATAACACAATTAACTTGAAAATTCAATCACGAAGTCCTCTCCTAACAATTGAATTGAGCTTTTATACCGGAAGAAACTTCCCATTTGATTGGTAGATTAAACAATCAACTTGCTGGCTTATTTACATATTTACCAACAACACAAAATTTAAAAATAAATAATGACTTATTTAACATTTAATATTTATTACATTATCAAATTTTAAAATAATCTTTATCATTTATTTAAACCCATTAAACATTTTTTAAAAATATTCTTACTGACTTGATTTTAATTTTAACTTTTATAAGATTATTTAAAATACACTAAGTCTTTTTATACGTTATATTTTTAAAGCAATATTTTTTTAAAATCAAATTTAATATTCTACATTAATATCTTTATTTTTATCTCGTGATAACTCACGTATTATTTATAAATTTTATAACATGATTTTAAAATAGTTTTGCAACTTTACGAAACACCTTCCAAGCATGTGTTTGCATATCTAACTAACATCTGTTTTCTACAACACAAGAAACGCTTGTCATAGTCTAAAAATAAACTAACAATTGCATTATTTAAAATAAATATTTTTTAAATAAATAAGATATTATAATAGATTTTAAAATAATTATTCGACATTATTAAAATCAAATATTAATCTTCTATTTAAGTACTTACAATAATTAAAATATTTATATTCTTTTATAATATTATTTTATCAACAATAAATATATGCATTTAATTTTACTTGTTTTTTAAACACTTTTTAGCTTTAAATACCTATTTATTAAATATATTAATGCAGTATTGATTATGGCCATTTTTCCCAGCTATATATTATAATCATCATCATTTAAAATGTCTCTCTCAATATCAGCACAATTTCACATATCAAATACTCATAGATTGCTTTAATTAAACTTTTTGAAATATTACCATAAGCAAAATTAACATCACATATTCAAATATATCTTAAATTTAAAATTTTTAATAGATTAGCACAAAAATTAAATGGTGACCCATACAAAAGGGCACAATATATATATATATATATATATATATATATATATATATATATATATATATATATATATATATCACCATTATCAATCACACTGCAGGATGAATGTCTCTAAGTTTAACCCATCTCCGATCTTTAGCTTCTCTTCTCCACATCACCCCTACACACTTTCTTATTTCATTCATACATCTCGCATGTTGTCTCTTTCTGGGTCGTTTACAATCTCTTGGAATCCAGTTTAAAATTTCAATTGTCCATCTATTATCATCTCTTCTAAGAATATGTCCAGCCCAACTCCACATCAATCTTTTAATTTTTTCAATGAGATCAGTAACACCTGTTTGTTCTCTTACCCATACATTGCATTTATGATCTCTTCTTGTTACTCCCAACACACATCTCTTCATACTTTTTTGAGTGATCTGAAGTCTTGGAATTGTTTTTCTATTAAGTGTCCAAGTCTCAGATCCATAATTAAGAACTGGTAAAACACATTTGTTAAAAAACTTCCTTTTCAAACACATAGGCATATTTCCTTTTAGTATCAAGTTATTTCTACCAAAAGCATTCCAACCAAGTTTAATTCTATGATTAATTTCCTCCATTATGTTTCCATCTGTATTAATAATCTGACCAAGGTATTTGTAACTGTTAACTTCTTCTAATTCATCATAATCGATCTTTATTTTCATATTTTGAGCAAATCGATTAAACATTACTTTAGTCTTTTTAACATTTATCTTTAGTCCTACTTTCATCTGATAATTCCTGCAACATTTCCTGCAGCTCTGAAGCATTATTTGCAAAAACAACTACATCATCTGCGAATACTGAATGACTAAATAATCTCCATGTACTTTCACTCCTTTAGTTTCCCATTTTAATCCACAAAATACTTCTTGCAGCACTGCTGTAAAAAGTTTTGGAGATATGGAGTCACCTTGTCTTACACCTTTCTCAATTTTGACTTTTCCAGTGTCATTATTTAATCGAATTGTTGCTGTTACATTTTTATAAATATTCTTTAAAATATGACAATATCCTGGATCTATACCTTGATGATCCAATGCTTTAATCACTGAAGAAATATTGATAGAATCAAATGCCTTTTCATAATCTACAAATCCAAAACATAATGACAACTCATATTCATTTGTCCTTTCTATAACTTCTCTCAATACCTGGATATGATTTACTGTACTAAAACCACTTTTAAATCCAGCTTGTTCTCTTGGTTGGTGGAAATCTAATGTTCTCTGTAGACGAGTTGTAATTATCTTGGTAAAAATTTTATATAAAACTGATAAAAGGCTGATAGGTCTGTAATTTCTAACATCTTCTTTATCACTTTTTTTAAATATTAATATTATTACTGCATTCTTCCAATCATCCGGTACATCTTTATCATTTAGACATTTGTATATAACTTTGCTAAAATTTTTTCTATTTCTTCACCTACTTCTTTTAATATATCAATTATAATTCCATCATTACCTGGATCTTTTCCTTTCTTCATACATTTAATTGCATGTCTCACTTCTTCATTTAAAATTCTGGGCAATTCAGAAGATGTAATAGATACAGGAGGTACTTGTTCTTTATTACTATATAATTCTTCATAAAACTCTTCTACCAATTTGATGATGTCATCTATCTTTTTAGTAATAATTCCATCTTTTTTTTATTGCAGATATAAATTTTCTACCACTACCAAAATGTTGTTTTACATTCTTAAGACTTTTATGTTCTTCTACTCCTTTCCTTGCTACTTCAGAGTTATACTTTCTTATATCATTTTCAACTCTTTTCTGCACCATTTTACAAAATTCGAGATATTCAATTCTTTTTAATGCATCATTTTTGTATATCTTCATATTCCTTCTTTTATTCATAAATTCTCTTGTCTCAGTAGAAATTTTATTGGTCAATTGCTGCTTTTTTTTACCAGCTATCTTTGTTGCAGTTTTTAAAAGTGTATCAGTTATTTTTATATTAATTTCATTCAAATCTGAATCATGTTCAAAATCTACCAATAATTGAAACCTATTTGTAAGTTGTAATGTAAAATCATTAGAAAGTTTCTGAAGATTAGGAATATCAACTGTAAACATTGTTTTTCTTAATAATTTTTGTCTCTCTAGTCTTTCATTAACACATATCTTACACCTTACTAATCGATATTCATTTCCTGTGTTAAATTTATTAAGAACATTACAATCTTGAAATATATATTTCCTGTTAGTCAAAATATAATCCAATTCTGCTGTACCTTCATTTGGATGCTTTCATGTCCATTTCCTTTTAACATTTTTCTCAAAAAAAGAATTCATAGTATAAAGTTTTTATTTTTCTGCAAACTACACTAGTCTATGTCCTCTCTCATTTCTAGTACCATAACCAAAATTATCTACAGCTCCTTCATATTTCATTTTTCTACCAATTCTAGCATTAAAGTCTCCCATAACAATTTGAAAATGGTGTTTACTTTGATCAAAAGCCTTTTGTACATCCATATAAAAATCTTCTACTCGTTCATCCCTATGAGAACTTATTGGGGCACAAACCTGAATTATTTGCATTTGGTATCTGCTATTAAGTTGTATAACTAATCTTGCCACTGTGTCCAATACACCATCAATCTCCACAATATTGTTCTTCCACTTTTCATTTATAATGAATCCTACTCCACTTGTATTTCCAATATTTGTGCCTTTATAATAGAGTATATGTTCACTTTTTAATTCAATTGACTCTTCACCTTTTCTTCTAACTTCACAAAGTCCAATAATATCCCATTTAATATAAGAAAGTTCTTCTTCTAATTCTTGCAATCTTCCTTCACTTGAAAATGATCTGCAGTTGTAAGTACCTAAATAAAAAGTCA
Organism: Epiperipatus broadwayi; assembly: GCA_028023455.1. NCBI lineage: Eukaryota > Metazoa > Onychophora > Udeonychophora > Euonychophora > Peripatidae > Epiperipatus > Epiperipatus broadwayi. Next base: position 9,458,426 of record JAQFVV010000031.1, on the reverse strand, counting down.
TTATCAAATGGCAGCCTGGGTCCACAATCAGGGGATTCTTAGCACCCTCTGCCTTTGGCCACCAACTGCTACCTTGGTTGGTGACTTTACAGCCTCCCGGGAATAAGGGCCATGCTTTATTTTTGTCTGTCATAATTGTATATATGTATTGGGAAAATATTTATCATTTACACAAACATTCATTCTGCCTTATCAGGCACTGAGAAAAAAGACCATGGTGTTTATTGATCTTAAACTCAGAGGTAAAAAGCCAATAAACTCACCACACTGGCTAATGTGTGTTGGTGAGCAACCCATCCATGTTCGTATACTATATGAATAATCAGTAATAACAGCTGCAATGACAAGAATGTATGGAGTGGACATTAGGAATTTGCCCTGCTTGGTTCCTTTAAGACCTCCAAGAGGAATCAAAGGGTCTTCTTTTATATATATATATATATATATATATATATATATATATATATATATATATCTATATATATATATTGTACCGGGCTTGAATATGGGTCAGTCAAAACACCGGTCTCTTAGGCAGAGAAGAACATACTCAGAGAGTATGAATGCCCAAACAATAGCTATAAAATAAATAACTAGCATTACATTTCCAGGACATAACTTCTTCTCGACTGTTGAGTTCACCACCAGAGTTCAAAGCACTTTTTCGTATCATGTAAACACGGGTGCCAGCTATTTATTCAGAAGAATAAACAATGCACTTTGAGCCACTAACTCAACACCTAAGTATCATGACTAGCCCAGTTGTTTATAATCACTAACAGATTATACATAATTAATGGTGAAAAGAATTGTAAGAGAGATTTGTAAAAAGAATTGATAAAAAGAATTGACCGACAAATAAAGTTTAATTTTAAAGACAATTTATTAACTAACATTTACTAATTTTAAACATTTTATAAATCTAAAATAGCACACACACATATATATTTTAAATTAACACACTATAATATATCTTATGAGAAAGCATAAATAATGTTTGATCTTTATAAAATCATATAGCATTCACAAACATGCACATCAGTAGCTCATTTTATGCATGCTTATAGAGTTCAAATTACTTGTCTGGATGCTTTATGAATTAATGCAATGCAATGTCTATTATAGAAATAAGAATATGAAATATTATTACCTAAGATTTTGAATGTGGATGTAGAACTTTGTTTTCTTTGGTTACTGCTTTAGGTGAGAATATTTCCAGCCAGCTGGCATGTTTCCTTGATGACTTTCCTTATTATTCACGTTTATTATTATTGGAGACAATTAGATACTGACAGAGATTTCCAAGTTGTTACGCTGACATTATTTCACAGGCAGATCTTGCTGTTTTCCTCAGACTTTAGGTTGTGGAGAGGCGTATGTTTCCCGTGGATTTTAACACTGCATTTCTGTTTCTGGATACACAATAAACTGAACTGTTATCTGAACTGAAACAATTACATGATTGAATGATTGTCCTCTCTGAACTTAACTGACTCAATTGATGTCCAATTAAAAAAAAAATTCTATTTATACCTTTAGCATGTTGTCGAAGTTCTTTTCATTAGTAGCTAATACTTTGGAGATAAGCTTTTTAATCTTGTCAAAATTTCTTTAACCACATGTTTTTGCAAATTGTTTCATTAGTAGTAGCCATTAATAGCCATCTTGGAGTGTTTTTGAATTTTTAACTTTCATTTATAATTTTTTATTTCTTTAATACGGATACATTTATTTTACATTCGCACGCACATACATAATTTTATTCTACACATCAAAACTAGTTTTAAGATTACCTTTTTTTTAATTCGAATGAAAAAAGATTTATATTTTTAAACTTTTAAATTATATTTCAACTAATAATAAAAAAACTTTTCTTTCTCTTATAAAACTTTTAGTTTAACTTTTCTAACCAAATCCCCCCTCCTACTTTTAATCAATTATTTTTTAACTTTTATTTCAAACTCTAATGATAGAAAACCATTTGACTCTTATCTTTTCGAAAACAAACTGTAATAAACTTTTAAACTTTTAAATATGTTTTTCTTTTATGTAAGATTATTTTAATAATTTTTTTTAGATAAATTATTATGTGCCAATTTCAATATATATATATATATATATATATATATATATATATATTAAAGCAGTTAATCTTAGCTTAATATTGTACTTCATGTTTCTACCTACTAACCTGTATTCAAACCCCTATATCCCATCCAGCTCCTTTTGTCGTATATATATTTTTTATGTATATATTTGAGATGCATGCCTAAATTTATGGTTTAACTTTCAATATTTATTATTATTGATTCTTTTTATTAATTATTAGTTCTTTTTTATTGAACTACATATGTGCGGCTCAAATATATATAAATAGGAGCAAAATTACTAATAAAAGATTGATTTTTTTGTAAATATTTTATTATACGTTATTTTTTAAATTTTTTCTTTTTAAAGTACTTTTTCTATTAAAACTGTATATTTTTATAGAATCCAATATGGAAGATGCTGCTGTAATTGTCTAAAAATAATTAAACGGGTTGGAAGCACTATTGTTTTAATCTGGGGTAGGTAAAGTTTTTACTTAAAATGGGATTAAGATTAGAGATACTTTTGTTAAAAACATGTTGTCAACTCTATTTCTAATCTGGAAATGGATTTGAATTTATTTTTGGATGTTATCTTACTGTTGCATCTTCAAAAACAACTGATAAAAGAAAAAGTATAAAATGACTAAATTTGAGTCACAGGAAGATTAGCTACTATTGAGAGAAGTGATTGCTACTAGACACTATGCTGTTTTGAAATCTAAAAATGATCTAGTAAAAGCTTTTCCAGACCCTTGTAGGTCATCTTCCACTGCCATAATATTCTGCTACCCTAAAGTGAAGTAAAGGGCCGATGGAGAACTTTAAAAATGCTAATAGAAATTTGCTGCCACTGAAGAACTTGTATTTCAATTGCCGTGCACGTGCCATACTAAATTGGACTCTTAAAATTGCAAGGTAACTTTTCAAGCCATCACCTCAAACTAATCTATCAATTTGTATTCTAATGTATTTAACTTTGTTTTTGTTTTAATATGTAATTTGCTCTTAAGTAATTTATTTTATTTAATTCTCTCTCATATGCTCTTAACTTTCCTTAACTTTGGTGTGGTCATTTATTTACATGTATTTATTATTTGATTTATATATCTGCTTGCTTATTATTATGTCAATCTCACAAACTGGCGAGCTTAATTTCTAAAAATCTTTTCTGTCATTTTTTCTTCTTCTTCTAAACCTTCATACAAAGGTTATTAATGTCCCCTTAAAATAGATATGTAATGCATTATAAATTAATATGTTCGACAGTTAGTTTTTATGAATCAACATTTTATGTTGGTTTATTATAAAAATATATATTTGTTTAACTCTGGATTTTTTACCTGGAGAATCCAGAACTCAAGCTAATTAATGCTCTGAAATCTTATTTATCATATAAAATATTATTTATTCAATTCTGAAAGAGTGACTTATTAATTGTTTTCTATGTATAACTGCTATTTTTTTTATTTTCCATATTCTTAAAATAAAACCAACAAAGGTGGGATTGATTTATTTTAAATAGCAGAAAAGGGTTGGGGGTAAATCTTCATGTTTCTTTTACTAAATAAAATCTTAACATATTAGGGAAATTTTAATATTTTACTATTTTAGTTACTAAGTAAAATCATTCTCTCTCTATATGTATAACTGCATAGTGTATTATTTATCTAAATTATGGTATTCAAACTAGACTCGTTTATTTTAAAAGCAGTAAGTCTTATTCAATGTCGTTAGAGACATTCATTCATGCTGCGTTCTTGACATTTAGCATATCTTCATATGTATATACTATGTGCTTCTAGTCTTCTAATCTGGGGGTTGCAACAAGTTCGAACCCATAGATTTCTTCTCATATCTTATTCTGTAGATAGTTGATCCAGAATCACATTTATTTCATATAAAACACCTCTGGCAGTGATCCCGTAAGTTTGGCACATGCTATGCATATTCACTTCATAGATAAAAGGCCTCTTGCATCGGTTATACCAGCAAAAGTCTGGGCCATGCCATGCCTATTCACTTTTCTCTAAGCACTACCCAAGAAGGGGGTGTGTGAGATTTCATTTTTCATCCAGAAGCACAACCTTTTCCTCTTAGTTATTTTAGGCTATTATGTCAGCACCGCAAACTTCTTCATATTATTATTTCTTTTGCTTCATGACTCAGTTTTAAGGCTCTGATATTAAAATTATGCTTTGCTTAATATATATATATATATATATATATATATATATATATATATATATATATATATATATATATATATAAATGCCAATTACTTCTATTTTATTAATTAAGTTTATTTCAATCATATACAATCCTACCGTTGTAATTTATATATCTATATTTAAGAGTATATTATACCTTGGAGAAAATAAGGAATTCATCTTATTATTGTTAAAATAATTTTTCATTAAATATTTTATCATAGATTCAAATATAATCTTTCAAATGTATTTTGTTTATTTTCACGACCTCAGTGGTGTGAAAATAGTTTTATCATATGTATAATAAATTTCAGAATGCTCCTAGAAATATATATGTTAGTCACCATGTTTCTGAACCGGAAATCAAAGCATTAATAGCAACTTTATGTAACTTCTTTCTAATATTAGATTGGTATTTTAATATTAGACCCACCAAAGATGTTTGATTATTTATAATATATTATTTAGCTAATAAAGAGCATAGGAGAAATAATAGCATGAATGACACTATGTAATCCTCTATCGCTTGGTAGACTGCTTGCTCATCCACGCACACTAATGTACATAATTAATTTATAAATGTATAATAATTTGTCAGTATATTAAACTATATTTTTATTAACTAACTTATTTGAGTAGTTCAAATTCCTTTTCCTCCACTTCCACATATTACAGCCATGTTTATGTATATTTTAATATAGACATAGTAATAGATGTCCCATTGTTTTGCTCAGCTTTGCTAGTTGGCGGGGTTAAAATTAATTCTCAGGTGCCATCACTGTTATGTTATTCATTAGGTGTTAGATCTGGGGATTAGAGAGTGGGTTCGAATTCAGGATGGTCCCTGACCTAAATCTTGGGCTTGACTGGGTTTGAAGTACATTTTGTGAGTTCCAACTCATATTAGATGGATAAACATGTTTTGACTGGTACAATATATATATATATATGTATATATAAGGTACTTTGCTACTGGGAATAAAATTATTTCATCAATAAAAAAAGATTATCTTTAAAGTAAAATGTGTGGAAGAGGAATAAATAATGATAATTTATGTTAATAGGAACATTATTTAAAATAATCCATTTCTAAATAAAAAGTTTTCAATAATTGTAAAATTATTTAACCATCTGTTTTGTTTCTTATAAAAGTATTTTTTAAAAAATTCTATAAATTATCAGATTTCAAGTAAAAATTATAATATATTTCCTAAACAACTGACTTATTTTAAATGTATTAACTGTAAATACGATGCCAATTTACTTTGCACTCATGGCCATTTTAAAATCTCCATACTACCTCTGACACATCCAACTGATAAATGACATAAATATTGAATAAAAGTACTGTAAATTCCTATTTTAGAAATTATAAGCTAGTAAAAGTAATATGCTTTATTTTATTATAGAGTTTTTAAAAATTTACCTTCATAAAATATTTGAAATATAATGATGCAATGCACAGGTGTATGCGAGGAAGGGCAAGGATGGTTTGTCAGATATGAAATATTGTCCAAAAACTGTAGAAGTCTGTTCAAATCAAGTTTATAATTTCCAAATTCTAAAAGATAATTTCTAAAATATGAATTATACTATATGCCCACATGAAATAAAGCATATTATTTTTAGTAGCTTATAATTTCTAAAATTTGAATTTAAAGTACTCTTTTTTAATATTCAAATCATTTATTAGCTATTCGGTGAATGTGCCAGCAGTAGTTTTGGTTGGTCTTTTTGATAAATAGACAAACTGCTAATATAAAAATTAATAAATTGTGGGAAAATTGATGTATGTTAAACTTTTTGTATAAATTTGTAATGGTTTTTTATAATAGAAGTTGAATCTAGTTGATAATGATTACTTAGATAGTTGAAAGTACTTCTATTAAATTATAGTATATATATTTGTTTTTAAAGTATTGTTTACTGTATTAAATATTGTATTGTTTTGAATAATTGTATATATTTTATTGTAATTGGAATACAGACATTGATATATATATATATATATATATATATATATATATATATATATATATATATATATATATTTGTTTTTAAAGTATTGTTTACTGTATTAAATATTGTATTGTTTTGAATAATTGTATATATTTTATTGTAATTGGAATACAGACATTGATTAATATATATTATAACGTTTTCCTAGACCTCTACACGCTAATATAAACTGCGCATGAGTTGATCAAGCTATGTCAAAAAAGAAGAGTTATATTTCTATTCTAAAAACATAGCTATATTTCCTGATCAACTCGGCCTATTAATTGTTGAGAATTGTGCTATTGACGAAATCAGCTTTTAATTTATTTAATCTGGGCACCAGAATTCCTAAGAATTCGCCGAAATCGCCATATAACATCTCACAAATAAAAAAAAAAACTTTTAAGCTAATCGGTATTACATCATACCATAACGAGAATTATTTTTTTAAGATTATTATTCCTGGGCTTATTCAAACATATTGGCAAAGGTAAATTCCATTTTAAATCTTATTAAACTAATAATAAATTTAATACTAAAAAAATAATAACTTTATTATTAATAACGCATAATGAAAATGATTGATAAAAGTAAAATCTCTTTTATTCTAACAAACGAAAATATTTAACGTTAAATTGTTAATTAAACTGGAGAGAACACACACTAATTCGGATATAAATCAATTAATAAAAAAACAATTTCACAATTACAGTTCACTTCCAAATTTCTTCTAGAAAGTTCCTAAAATGAATGTCCCTTGCACAAGAAAATTAATGTCTATCGGGATTGTTTAAACATATTTTTAAAAATTGTTTGCAAATGTTTAATTTTGTCACAATCGGGAATAATGAATCATAGCTTACTGGTAAGTTTTGTGAATTCATGAAGATTGTAGCTTACTATGCATAGTTTTTTGGGTTAGAATTGAGCTCGGCCTTTGATTATTAGTTGATCTTGTAGTCTGTTCCGAAAGCTAGTCGCAGAGGCTTTTCTAGTATCCATCTTCTTAATGATGTCAGCTAAAGCCCCAGTCTACTCCCGCATGAAGGATTATTTCATCGTGAAGTGGTCTTGGATTTAATAATCCAAAACCAGCCAAAGAAAAAACAGAAAAACAAGACATTCTTCAAACTGATCTCTGCCTTTTATACTCTCTAGAGGCCCAGTTTTCCGACTTCTGCGCATATCTTTTGTTTGTCAAAATATCCGTTGATAATCTTATATATTCTTTACAAAATTTATGTTACAAAGTCTCTATTTTTTTTTAGCATAATTCTGCATCTTTAATTAGTTGAAATATTTTTACTTTCTCTTATCTAGATTGGTAATTTGTGTCTTTTGTTCTCTCCAATTCTAACTTTTATTTCTAATTACATAAAAAAAAAACGAAAGAATAATTTAACTTTCATTGTACATTATTTTTTTAAAAAAAAATTAGTCATAAAAAAAATCTAAATTTACTTTTATTTTTTAGCCTTTACCAAATGCCAATATATTTGCAACGTATATAAATAAACGTTACAATATATATATATATATACGTTTTTAAAGTATTGTTTACTGTATTAAATATTGTATTGTTTTGAATAATTATATATATTTTATTGTAATTGGAATACAGACATTGATTTATATATATATATATATATATAAATATGGTTACTATATATATGTGTGTATATATATATATATATATATATATATACACACATATATATATAGTAACCATATGTTTTGGCTCAATGATAGTAAGTTTTATCCAGTGGACCAATGTGTAAAATTTTAAATTTTAATTGGTAATGATTTGTTGGGATATTGAACATCAGTGTGTAGAAACTAGTTATAGAGTGAAATGCTTGTGGATTATAATTTTCCAACCAAGAAAGGGTTCACTAAGAAAGATCTTGAAAGTGATGATAATCTTGACCATGAGACACTGGAAAGTCTGATAGAGTGGACATAAATCTCATAAACATTTTATCACAAGTTCCAGTGGCAGCTATTTCAAATAATAATTTAATAATATTAAAACCAATTTAGAAGTATAAAAATATTTAACACTTTATTATTAGTATTAAACAGTAATTAAAAATAAACAACAAAATCAATTTATAATTCTTTTAAATTTTCTTTATAAACAATCTTTAAATATATTATATTTTAATTTAAATTGAAATATAACAGTCTAGATGGTTCTCACTAGAGGGATAAAACTATTAATTTATTCACATTTTACAGTAATTGGATCATTTAGTACCAATCAGGCATTATAACACAAAGCATAAATACTATAACAAGTTGGTAGGGGGGGCTACTACTAAGAAATGTAAATCGGAACAAGGCTGTAACTCTCCTCTTATAAAATAAAATATAAGGAATAAGCTGGAAAATAATAACTTTGAAAATTAATTTGGACAAAAATTCATGATTAAATGGATTTGAACAAAATGGAGTAAAAACTTAATAACCCTGTGATTTTCTGCACTGCTTTTTATTGATCTTAGATTCTTAATTTTGCCTACTGGAAAAACTGAAATAAGCACTATTTGGATAAATAGTTGCCTAAACATGTACTATTTGGAATGAAAAATAATACCATAAAATGTAAGCAATTATTTTTGTTTTCTTTATTTTAATCAATTGTCAGAACTAATAATAACACAAAATTATTTAGAGTGAAGAGAAAAAGATTACAAGTATTTTTATTTCCGCGATGTCCTTAGGCATTAAGCAGAAAAATGTATTTGTTTACAAATTATCTTCACAGTGAAAATAATTTAAAATCATTTTTAAGTGAAGTTTCAAGAGATAATGAACAAACTAAAATTTCATTTTTAAATCATATAAAGTAATTAATTTTAAAAGAAAAATGCATGAATTATTTCATATTTTCATTGGGAAAAGAACTTGTCTGCTCTTAAATTTCACCGCGAATTCATCTAGTTATTCAAAATAGAAAATGACAGATTATTAATGCCAAGTACATATTAATGATAATTGCTTACTATTAAATCAATTCTGTTTAACATTATTAAATACGTATTAATTAGCTGATGGAAGTGAATAAATAAGTATGTATTTATTTTTTATCTTGATTATAAAACATATAAATTACTAATATTTTAAATGTTTAAAATTGCCCAGATCATTTCAAAATGATGACAGATATTACCGTGGACAGAAAAACAAAGTAAACAAAATCCATAAATGATTTTAAAAAGTTTGTTTAAAGATTGTAATAAACTTATTTTAATTGTGTTGCATTTGGAAAAGTATATGTTACATATTAATTAAAAAACGCCTAGAATATCGTATTTATAATTGAATAGATTCTTCTCAGTATAACTAAAAACATCCTAATTTGCTGATAAAAAGGAAATGAAAGAAGTATTTATTTATTTTTATCGTTAGTGAATAACTTGCAAAATAACAATATTTTAAACTGTTTTAAAATCACCCAGATCATTTAAAATTATGACCGATCTTCGTGCGGATGGAAAAACAAAATAAATCAATCAATAAATAAACTTGAACCTAATTTTATTGTCTTTGTAAAGTATTTAAATATTGTCTTGCTATATTAACATTGATATATAAACCAACAAATGATTTTTATTACCTTTGGAAAATGTTTAAATATTGTCTGAAATATGCTAATATAAAACAGGATAATCAAAATATATATATATATTTACTTGGGAAAATTTGCTTATAATATCCGTTTTCTTGTCATTTTGCTCATAGGAATGGATCAAACTTTATCTACTAAGATAAAATCCAATAGAAAAAAAATGTAATGTTTGTTTATTTTTGTTAATGCTATATATAATATTGTAATACATTTTTTTTCTTTCATGTGTTATTCAGGCATTAGTTTTTTTATTTTATATTTATATATCAGGGTATAGAATATACTTAATAAGGATGTAGCTGTGTATAGAGTTTTATACATTTATTACCCATATTTTGTTATTTTCCCAATGAAGGAAAAGCATAATGTTAAATATCATTTATCTGGTAAGAAAGAGAAATGTTTATCTCTTGCACTGCTAAAACAGATGTTAATATTATATTGAGGAGGGGAACAAACAGACCGAGACTTGTCAAAATTATACACATAATGATACAATTGTTCTATTATATAAAATAATTTAATAAGCACTTTTTATTGCTTAATTTTGCTTATCAACAAAAATGTCCACCATAAATACAAAATGTAGTTTAATCCTCCTTGTTTACATGTACATGGCTTGCTATAACCAAAAGTATAATTGTTATTTTAAAATATTTGGTGGTTTGTTTATAAAACATTGATAGTTTCTGCATTGTGAAATGGAATATTTATATTTCCACTTTTATTATTAGTGTTGTTTTACTTTGCTATTGTATTGATCGGTTTTGTGACAGCTTTTTAGCTGATAAGTATATGCCACTTATCATGGCATCAAATATAATAAAATCAATATTATGCATGGGCTGATGGAGAATTCCCCATTGTGGATTAAATGAGAGGATGATATTGTTAAGGCTGATTATTAGTTAGTGTTTAGAGCATAGTTAGTCCTAAAAGAGGATGATCTCCATGGTCTGAATTCTATTTTCCAGTGAAGAGGCACTGCTTGCACTTTTATACCTATGAAGGTATTGGAATTGACCATATTATTATACAACTATCATGATGTTTTGTAGAGCCTCCATTTATTGTTAAATCCCTCATGAAGTTATGTAGTTGGTTTTCCACCATGTATGGTGAAGTTTCATATTTCATAATCAATAGCAAGGATAAGATAAAGTCAGATTAAGAGACATTGATATATCTATAGTGTTTGATAAATGGAATAATGTCTTTCTAATGTTGTGTAATCTTCATCAGTTTATAAACAGACCCAACCAAAACTTAACTAGTATTTGTAGAACTCCTATATAAAAGAGCAAGGTTTGTACATGGTCAATGTGGATTGGTTTTCAACAAGTAGTTATTTGCTGATGGATCAGTAAGATTTATTAAGTTGTGGACATAGTGAATGTTTTGGTGTCATATGTGCATTTAACTTATGATGTTTGCCCCACATCAATACAATGAGAAATTTTTTTTATAGTAAATTATAATAAATTATAACTTAAAGAGTTTTTACATTTAAAAGTTGCGTATATTCAAAAGACATCAATACATTTTGTTTACAATTTAAATGCTAAGTTAGCTCAAATAAAGTTTAAATACCTTATTCTATGAGATAGAATAATAAAGAAACATATCCAAAATGTTTGTCATATTAGTTTGTCATTACTTACCATGTAATTAATTCCCATCCTTAATTTTAGTTAATGGATTTATCTTGTTTCATGTAATGTTTTCTGAAAGAGACTTTTACATAATGTAAATAAATCTTGTTGTGTTAAAAATTTATTTAGTTGTCAGTATTCTTATTGCTAATCAACACAACCACACATTATTATTGTTATTGCTACCGACATATCCTATGATTATATAAAAATTGTCATCAATCAATATTGTAAAAGTCACTATATGTAGGTATATCAGAATAATCTTGTTAAGCTCTGTAATTTATGAGTATATCTAGGGCAGCATTACTTAATAATTAAACATACTAACCTAAAGAATATTATTTTAAGTGATGTACTAAAAAATTAAACACCTAATATTGGTTTGATCAGTTCACTTGAATCCACAGATCTATTATTCACTGGTCTTGATCACCTTGTTTCTAATTAATGGAGAAAGAAAGTTGGAAAGCTATTGTGTTTAGCTATTGAAAAATTATTCCTACTTATTGAAGCTTAAAATTTATCATAGTTAGGAAATTTATAGAATTTATTTGAAATTACTAAATATTGTTTGGTAATTCAATTCAGTATTAAGAGATATTTAGTGTGTTATGCTTGGGTAGTGGTAAAATTCCTCTCACTGACCCAAGTGTATCTTGTATAACACCCTTTAAGCTGTGTGAACCCTGAGAAGGATAAATTATATCAATTTGTGATAGGAGTTGAATTTATGGTAAATTTATATCCAGCTAATTATTGTAGTTAGAGTGGAATTGTGTTACATTCACCATGTTATAAAAGGTCAACCAAACTTTAAAGTATCAATTGCTTTTTTTGTCTGAAATGTATAGTTGGTTTTGACCTTATGGTGAATATTTTGATTTTAGTAAGCTTAGAATCCATATTTTATTTAATTGTTTTATTATCATTTAATTTAATATCAAATTTACAGTTCTGTACATCATCTTTCATCATCATCATTCCTCTCATCTGTCATTTCAATCTTTCTTTATTCTTTTTTCATCCTAATTTATTAGCTCCTATTCCATTATCATCTTAATCATCCATTAACTCTTATACACCACCATTCTTTTCTCTTCATTCTCAGACTCATTTTATTTTATTATTTAATTATTACTTAATTTTTAGTCATTCACATCCTAATTTACTTATTGCCTAATTTATACTTTTAATTTCATATTCATTCCATCAATTATTATTATTTATTTATTGGTTTGACAGATATTAAGTTTAATTTATAACCTTTTGTTTGTCTGCTTGTTAGTGGATTTTGAAGCTAGTTTGACCAGAAAATATTAATCACCTTGTAATCTTCTTTAAGTTTATAGTTTCATGTGAGCTTAGTTAATAAAAAAATCATATCTTTAGTTTATCATTTATTTTAGGTGTATATTCTAGGTTAGATTAGTGGGAAGGCTACAGATGAGATTATAGCACCTAAAATGTGCAGTATGATTCATTTATGATTACAGTGATTTAGGAGAAGGCTACAATATATATATATATATATATATATATAGCCTACTATATATATATATATATATATAGTAACCAAACCACCATACGACCCCTTTATTACCTCATTTGTAACAATTTCCTGATGACCTATTGTAGGAAGTAACCATTGATTGGCTTTCCCCAATACAGATGTCACCCCCCACACAACAATATTTCCTGTTTATCAGAGGATGTAGCATCATAGAGACTGGAAACACCTAGAAATTTCTGTGCTTGGTTTCCCAAACTGCACCACTAGAGTTCCCTCTCACTACAACCTGACTTACCTAGGTCTAGTTATGCCAGACATAGCTCAGGGGGCATGAAATTCTCATGAAACAAAAGCAATTAATAACTAGTGATGCAAAAATGAAACTGAAAAATTAAAATTAATTTTAAGTAACAACAGTTTTATTAACAACGATATTGATAAGTTCTTCCAATAAAGTTTGTCGTTTATTTCAAATGAAGTCTCATTTCAATTCATCTTGTGTGAAGAAGTCAAAAGATCTTTTATCAAGTATATATCTACCATTACTGTATGAATATTTTTAACTATTTGTTTCATATCTGTATATCCCTTTTAGGTAGGTAAACAGGTAAGATGAGCAATTTCAGATTTGTGAAGTTTTTATAATTCAGTTAAGTTTCATTATTTGATTCAGAAACAACTAATATGCATGTAAGTATTTGTAATTCATATAGCATTTCATTATTTCAATATCTATCACAGATATGTTAACAGGTAATATAAGAAATTCCAGATTTGTGAAGCTTTTATAATTCAGTCAAGTATAGATGTGTATTTATACACATAAGTTTCATTATTTTACTCAGACCCAACCAATATGCATGTAATCATTAGTGATTTATATAGCATTACATTATTTTTAAATTTATCACAGGTAGGTACATAGGTAATATAACCAATTCTTGATTTGTCGACTATTTATAATTCAGTCAAGTATAGATGTGTGTTTATTATTTTACTCAAACACAACCAATATTCATGTAAGCATTTATAATCTTCATTTAATTATTCTAGCATGAATATTTGTTATTTGGTCAGCCACAGATATATATTTTTACACAAGTTTATCAGCAGTTTCATTTATAATCTTAATTTAATTATTCTGATATATAGCTCAGATATTTATTTTTCAGTTAACATAGACATATAAGTTTGTTATCAGCATTTCGTATCGGTAGAGCATTTATAATTTTGAATATAGAACACAATGTTTTCATATTACTCCATTAAGTTTTGTATTATAAACTTTATTATAGAATTAACAATTGAATTATTATTATTATTATTATTATTATTATTATTATTATTATTAATGCTTACATTTTATCTCAGGTCTTCATTTACTGTTGTTTTCTTTCAATAACAATGGGGCTTGATGAATGACAATGTAGAGTGGGACTGGAGATTACTTCATGATCATGGATAGAGAGGAAGGATGGGTTTTAACCACTCATACTATATTGATTCTTCATGGGTCTGCTTGATCTTTCTCTGTTGTTTTACTTAATAAAAGAGATAAAAAAATCACTATGATAATATGACTTTTCCAGCCTATTTATACTTTCTCTGCTTGATTTTTCTCTCTTGTTTTACCCAATAAAACTGATAAAAAACTACTTTGATAATCCAAATTTTTCAGTCTATTGATATTTTTCTCTCCATCAAAACAGATTCACTTTACATGACCCTTGCTTCAATTAGTGTTGGTGTGTGCCTTAAATTCAATATTCAATAATCTAAAAGTGCGAGTTCAACTTCTAAGCAAATATTGTCACTGTGCATATAGGCCAGTAACACCTGAAGAAGAGTGGAGAATAATACTACTCAAAATGTGTAATTACTAACCTGTATTGTCTATTTGTGTGTTATTACTAACAAGTTGTTTGTATTTGGAAAGTTTAAATAAAGTTTAATTTCTATACATTCAACATTCACTCATAAATGATGGAAATAGTCCAACATATCACATCTTATAATATGCCATCATTACAAACATTCAGACAAATACTATGCATTTTATAGTCATAAAAAAACATGTGAACATAGTTTTAATCTTAATATTATTAAGGTAATTTGTGAGGGAACGAATGATAGAAAGGCTAAATTAAGCAGCTTAATTTATTGCACAATTCAATATTAATGAATTAGAGAGCCAAATAGTGTTTAAATGAGTAAAAGATGGGTTTAAACAATTTGTAATAATAAAATACTGTCGTTTTTTTGTAGTTGTTTGTTCAATAACCATGTTTATGTGGCTAACTTGTTGAAAATATACTTTGAGCTTATTTATTAGATTTTATTTTTTATTCTGTTACACAGTTTTAATATTATTCAAAATAATGACACAAGGTTCATATATATATATATATATATATATATATATATATATATATATATATATATATATATATATATATATATATATATATATATATATATATATATATATATAAAAAAACTAGTGCATACCACAATCTAAAAAATAAATATTAAATATCAAATCACTCTCCGAACTTAAAAAAATTTCATCTATGCACTCATTTGGACTTTTGAATATTTATTTATAATGGGCACAGCTAAAATTTCTTAACAGTTGGTAGAGTGATTTTGATATATATATGAGCATAATAATCTAATTTAGTAATATACCTGCCCTGCTTACTTGTATTTCAGAGTTCACTTGCTTTTGTAGCAGGAGGAGACATAATAAATTTATAAAAAAATGTGCTATTATTTATTAATTAACAATAAACTCTTTTTAGCATTAACCATTCACATATTTGATAGACTTACTCTATTTGTTACAGCATGGAGTAGACATAAACTGGCTTCAAATTTTCGAAGGATACTTTGGAAAAGACCACATCACAAAAAATACCACAATTCTAGGTTTTGGGCAGACTTTTATTACAAAACTACTTATACTACTTAAGAACTCTTCTGATCAGTAAGAAAATTGTTGTTATTATTGTTATTATTATTATTATTATTATTATTATTATTATTATTATTATTATTATTATTATTATTATTATTATTATTATTATTATTATTATTATTATTATTATTATTATTATTATTATTATTATTATTATTATTATTATTATTATTATTATTATTATTATTATTATTATTATTATTATTATTATTATTATTATTATTATTATTATTATTATTATTATTATTATTATTATTATTATTATTATTATTATTATTATTATTATTATTATTATTATTATTATTATTTAAATAAGCATATATTTAATAAATCAAGCCAAACAACATTTAGATTAAATATTTTCCTGAAGTAGCATTAATTACATTGTCCATGTGAATAAATATAAATTTAATACATTTATCCAAAGTATTTGCCATTGTAGAATCGCAATGTTTTAATCGTTATAATATATAACCTAATAATGGATAGTTTTGAAAATAATATAACTTTAGTACCCTTAATCAAATTTAAGTATGTCAGCCATTCAATTTACTTATGCATACTAAATGTGATATTGTGTTTAAAAAATCATTTAGTCAGCTTTTACACAACTGTCATTTTATACAATGTATTTATTAGCTTTTTAATAAAATGGTGTTAGTATCTCAATGTAATGCACTATTGCTTTTAGGGATTTACATATTAAGTTGGGGAAACTACAGTGATTTCCATTGTTTGAAGAAAAGTTGGGGTATTTTGAGAGGGCTGTGATTATTATATTTGTTCTATATTGTTTTAAACTTGTCTTTCCTTTCCTACAGCTACAATATGTATTAATTTATAAAAAATGTGAAGATGTTAGCATTATGTGAATCATTAGTATAATGGCATGAGGAAGAGGTGGCATCAATAGTATCTAAAATTCTTAAGCAAAAAATGTAATTTCCAGTAATTTGTTTACAAATTAAAAATTAATGATGCAATATTTTTGTAAACACAATTAAAGGTTATAATGCAATATTTTTTTTATAAAAAACTTCTTTTAAGCCAAAAATAAAACAAAAACTATGTCAGCAATAGGTTTTACTCTTTGAAAATTTATTTTTAAAAGGCAAGTAGCAGCAGTTTCTACTGGGTAAAATTAAATTGCTTTTGTAAAAACAGTAAGGAAAATATTTTTACAGTTTTAATAACAATAAATAATTATCAACTTGTAGAAATTCTTTCTTTCTTTAATGATAACTAATCCTAAATGTATCTTTCTCTTAATAACATTAAATTTAAAATTTTAACATTTCATTCTTTTTTTTCTGTAGGTAAATTAGACTGAAAAGTAGTTTTTGGTTATGCATATTGTGCCACTAGTCGATGCTGCAGAACCACCAAAATGCCTGCTAGTGATACATTTCTATACAAAAATGGTTGAAACCAATGGAAAATTAAAATTAAAATCCCTAAGGCAAGACATCTTAAAAAAATCATTGAAGTCTGTGAAATTAAAATGCATAAGGCAAATCAAGTGAAGTAATACATAAATTTTAAAAAAGTACACACACACAAAACTGGCAAAAATACATAAAATATGTAATATCAATAATTATGCGCATTTAATGCTCATTAAAGATGTATTTATTAATAAATTTATTTAAAGCTTTTTAAAAAATACACACACATAAAATATCCGTAAAAATATGTAAAATATGTAAATGTTAAAAAAATTCACATGCACACAAAAATCGGTAAAAATACCTCCCTCCCCCATGATAAATTGAAATGGCTCAAAAATAAATACAATACAAATTGCAAAAACAGAACCCCCCCCCCCCATTTCTCTATATATGTGAATTGGTTACCTCGAAATTATCAGTCTTATGCAAAGAAAAGCAATTTTTGTATAACTTAAAAGTAAATAATTTTAAAAATAGCAAAGCTTAAAAATCTATAACCTTGCTACTCCCTTAGCATATATGTGTGTGAAAACCCACACACCAGGTAATGTTTATGTCTATTATTATTATTATTATTTATGAGTGCTTTAACTATATATATCAGCTAGTATTATTTTAAGTACAGATTTATATAAATATATGCACATACATGTATTTACATATTATCATTTTATTAAGTTGCTTTTAATTAATATACACTAACATGGAGGGGTTTAAACTAAGAAAAATATACTACTATGGAAGATAGTAGGTGAAACATTATGATAGGTAAAGAATACTGTTTAATATTAAAAGTTGAAAAATGAAATTGATGTAATAGACTTATCACATTAAAAAATATAATTGCTTGGCAAAATGAAATGTGACATAAAACCCAAAACTCCCTCCTCCCCTTGACTAATTTCTAATTGGATTCGTAACATCCAAAAAACCAAATACAACACACACACAAAAAAGCCACAAATACTTACAAAATAAAGTACTTACAAAAGATAGACATCATGGGCAATTTCAAAGTAGGAAAAAACATTCAAACTTCGAAACTTTTGCATGAAAATTATTTGGAGAAGCTTGTTTAAACATTTTGCAGTTGATAAATTATAAAAATACATGGATGTTTCTATGTAAGCAAAAAAAACAAAAACAGTTGTAATGGTGGAATATTTTTTAAAAGTGCACACACAGATCAAAAACATCGCTTTTAATAAAGTACACACACACATCAAAAAACAGTTGTAATGTTAAATAAGTAAATTTTATATTAAACTCCATTCCAAATCAATCATGGCATAATTCATATATTTTCAAACAAAGATAAAATAAAATAGGTATAATCATTTTAAATGAGTTTCATTTAGTTTAGACAAATTTAAAGTTATACAAGATCAAGCAAGATTTACAAGATTAGATTTATTTCATAGCTTAAGAAATTTAAATAACGAGAAAGATTTTTTGTTGTGCACATTTATAGAATAGGATAGATAGCTTTTAAGTTTAGCCTGATTTTAGAATTGAAATAGAGTTCTGCAGAAGTTTATTACCAGTCTTCTTTCTGCTTCTATCTGGCATGGTGGGCATGGTCTAGATTGCTTTCTCCATCAGGGTGGTAAGATAAACAGGTATTGTGGATCTTCTCCCATCTCGAGTTAACAGTACCAATAGTTGTTTTCTACCACATAATGGACATCATAGAATCACACAACTTTTAATAAAAGGTAAGTAAAAGTAAAAAAAAATGTTTTGCCAAAGTTGAAATTTTAGTTTATACACTGCTCATTTTTAAACTTGTTTACAATTAATTTTTCTCTCAATTATTTGATTTACACTTTTTTTTAGCAAAAACAATGAATCCTGTTGAGATATTTGAAGGCAGTTCCCAGATTTTTTTTACCTGAGATTGATTTTAAAATAGATTTGCAACCTGATATTTTTTATCTCTTACCCCCATCTTTTGTTTAAAGTGCTAATTAGGTCAAGATTCATTGAAAGGATTTTTAGAAAAGAAACTTTAGAACTTGTAAACAACTTACCACATGTGCAACTCATTTGATTTTAATTGGCTTTATATGTGAAAATAAGATTAATTTACATATCAACCTATAATAATTTAATTCTAAAATAAACTCAAAAAATTGTAATGCTCTTAAATCTATTACATTACTAGACCTTTAACATATGTATGTATGTTCCTGTTACACATACAGCAAGGTTTACCTTAGATTTAATTTTACAAATTGTAACTTGTATATGTAGACGCTCATTTCACATATGTATATATAATAATGAATATGTTAACACATGTCTATATTTAATATGACAATATCAGAATAGGTTTAAAGTTAATATACACACACCCATACATAGACAAATACAAAAATACATACTACTATATAATATAGTAGGTGAAACATGAGGGTTACTAGATATGACTATTTCAATATGTATATTAAACATACACATATAATTATTACAGTTATTGTACACTATACTATTATAGACACACACACAAATATACCTTACTATAGGTTATTTATGATGACATTAAGTGAATATACATGTACTTGGGAGGGTTTAAACTTTGAAAAGATGATGGCTAAATACTGTTTCAGTATGCAATAATGGTAATAATATATTAAAACAAAACACAAAGGTCATGTAATAGGCAAGTATATTGAACACACATACATATTTGGGGTGATTAATGTATACCAGCATTTGTCACATTAAATTTTTAATGGGTCATGAATAAAAACAAAGAAATAACAACATAAATATCTGTTATCTAAAATCTTTGCACATTTTAAGAAAATGTTAGTATTATTAAAAAAATTAGTAAGTAATATTACCTATGCTTTGTGTAGTTTTCTCAAATTCCGCAATTATTTTCAAAACTGCAACCAAAGATGCAATTAAAATTAATGCAGCAAAAGTGTTAACCAGTGCCACACCATTTTTTTAAATCATTCTATTGAAAAAATGTTTACAAAAGAGAGGGCATTAAAAATGTGGTGCTCTATATTATAAATTTCTAAGAAAGAAAGATGATGCAATAGACTTTTCACATGAAAAATATAATTGCTTGGGTGACAAATACTTACTTAGGTTTATTATGACCTATTAATTATTTTTCAGGTGCTAGAAATACAATTTGTTAGGATTATTTGTATTTTTTGATGATGTTAATAGGCACTTTTTTATGCAGATGAATTATGCTATGATTGATTCAGAATGAAGTTTAATATTAAATTTAGTTATTTAATGTCCTTACAACTGTTTTTGATGTGTATGTGTACTTTTTAAGACATGTATTTTGAGCAATGTTTTTGATCTGTGTGTACACTTTTAAAAAATATTCCATCATTATAACTGTTTTTGATGTCTCAATGTTTGAATGTTCTTTTTGCCTACATAGAAACTATCCACATTGTATTTTTATAATCATCAGCAATCTGTTTGAACAAACTTCTCCAAATAATTTTTTTGCAAAAGTTTCAAAATTTGAATGGTTTTTTGCCTACTTTCAAATTGCCTATGATATCTAGCTTTTGTAAGTATTTGTGGGTTTTGTGTGTGTGTGTTGTACTTGGTTTTTTTTTGGATGTTACAAATCCAATTTAGAAATTAGTCAGATGTGAGTGTGTTTCATGTCACATTTCATTTTGCCAAGTGATTATATTTTTTAATGTGAGAGGTCTATTACGTCAATTTTATTTTGCAACTTTTAATATTGAAACAGTATTCTTTAGCTATCATAACGTTTCACCTACTATGTTCCATAGTAGTATATTTTTCTTAGTTTAAATCCATCCAAGTTAGTGTATATTAATTAAAAGCAATTTAATAAAATGATAATAATATGTAAATGCATGTATGTGTGTATATTTATATAAATCTCTACTTAAAATAATACTAGCTGATATATATAGTTAAAGCATGCATAAATAATTACCAATTTAAAGTTATAAATTGAAATAATAGACATAAACATTACCTTGTGTGTGGGTTTTCACACAGACATATATGCAAAGAGAGTGGCAAGGTTATATCTTTTTAAGCTTTGCTATTTTTTTAAATTATTTAATTCTTAAGTTATCTAACATTTGCTTTTCTTTGCATAAGAGTGACAATTTCAAGGTAACCAATTCACACATATAAAGAAATGGGGGGGGGGATTTCTGTTTTTCCTAAGGTTACAGCCTTAGTAAATATTACTTAATATAATAATGTGCGTTTAATAAAATTTATAATTAAAACTTTAAATTATCATAATAGATTTCTTACTATAAGATCTTTCCATTGACTCGTAGTAAATCATAAGATTTTGCGAGTATTAATGTATTATAAGAATTGTGGACTTAATTAGTGAAGTATTGAATAGCTTCACACTCTTAGATCTAACCACTTCAGTTTCACCTATTCATATATAAAAGTAGATTGAAGTAAAGAAGGATTCCCTCTTTTCTTCATAGCATAAGCTTGTGTTTAAGACCTGTAGAGGTCCCTACCTTTGAATTTTTCAGACGCTTATTCCTAAGGTTACAGCCTTAGTAAATATTACTTAATATAATAATGTGCGTTTAATAAAATTTATAATTACAATTTGTATTTTACTTATTTTTGAGCGATTTTTTAATTTGTATTTTATTTATTTTTGAGCCATTTCAATTTATCGCTGGGGGAGGGAATTTTATGTATTTTTACTGATTCTGTGTGTCTGCGTATGTTTTTAAAACTCATGTATTTTTGCCGATTTTGTGTGTGTGTGTGTACTTTTTTTAAATTTACATATTTTACGTATTTTTACTGATTTTGTGTGTGTGTACTCTTTTTTAAAATTTACATATTATTTCACTTGATTTGCCTTAGGCATTTTAATTTCATAGGCTCACACTTCTTTTGAAATGTCTTGCCTTAGGCATTTTAATTTTAATTTTCCATCGATCTCAGCCATTTTTGTATAGAAATTTATCACTGGCATGCTTCCTGGTGGTTCTGCAGTGTCACCTAGTAGCCACAGTATGCATAACCTAAAACTACTGTTTGAAAATACCCAATGCGCTTTTTATAGGCAAGAATTTTATATAAATATTTATCTTTATATTTTTAAAATGCCTATCATTTGAAAGCTTCAATTTACAATAAATTATGTCAAGATTCCCAATATATTTAAAATAAAAAATGTTTCAGTGTAAAAATAAAATTTTTACATATGGGGAATATTTAATGAAATACTTACTAAATCCTTTTTTCAATAGAAAGGATAAATTTTAATCTAAACAGATTCAATAATTATTGGAATTTGTATAGTGTTCAGATGTTCAAAGCTATTCTCATGTACAATGTATATAAAATGTGCTATGCAAAAAATGTCAACATTCATATATATAATAGATGCTTTCTGAGTATTGTATGCACATATAAATTATGATTATTATATAAACATAAAAATGGCAATAATAAATTGAGAAAGCACATTTAAACATATATTTTACAATTAAATATTTATTTCTAACATTGTTTTTCAACAGTTCATTTAATATTTTTGACTGTAATTGTTTCAGAATATATACAATTATTTTCTGTTTTTACTGAAAAGCATTGAATTGTGTACCTGGATGCTCAGTTAAATTTTTCATAGTGATTTAAGGCATTCTGATGCAACACAAGACTGTCAACCATAACATTTTTAAAGTTCACATCCATAGTTTAAAGGGTTTTTCCATTTTAGCAAAAAATTATATCTTACTTTAATTACAAATTACCTACTTCTATATTACAAGTAGCAATGGCAGGTATATTTATTATAAATAATATAAAACATTTTGGGGGGAAAAATACAAAGAAAAATTTCTGTACATATTGACACTAAACTGTATTTAAATCATAAATAAAATGTTGGTTACATAAATTAATGTTTGAAAACTGAGAATGTTAAATTTACTGGGGAAAAAATGTTTGCCATCATACCAACATTCTAAAATTTAATAAGTTTGTATATTATAGTATTTTTATAATTTGTGTTGTGCTTACTGTGGTATATGTATATAAACACAATCTTGCATAAATATAATTAATATATATTTAACAATGACACTAGTATACAATTATATATTTACACTATACCTAATGTACCTACATCTGTTATCATTTGAAAGAAGGAAATTTCAGATACCCTTATAAGTTTATCTACCACTTCCAGTTGTACTGTGACAACCTCTCATGAGTAGGTACAGGGACACTTTCATTCATAATCTGACAGCTTGCCTCATGCCTGACTTAGGTTTTAGTGGCTTCCATTTCTAACACAAATTTGTTTTATTGCTTTAATTGTATAGTAGGAAACCAGCATATTACCCTTACCTTCAAATGGATTGATTATTTATGGCCAGATCCCCATTCATGATGAGAGCAAATTTAATGATCATCATTATCTATTGGCATCTTTTTAACATTGATCATATGTTATTTATTAGTATATACATTGGTCCAAGGGATTAACTAATCCATCATTTGAAGGCAAGGTATGATATAACATTTCTACCTGGTTGAAATTAGCTCTGGAGAACATAATCATTCAGTTGCTTTGGTAGGACATCTTCATGGCATTCTGGTTTCATCAGATTCAGTGACTTTATCAACAGGTTCAGGGTCTTCATTTACAGATCTGGAAACTTAATTTTGTAGATTCATAAGTGCTAGCTGATGATTCATCATTGATGTCTAATGACTGATAGTTGACAAGTCTTTACTAATGGCTGAAGCTGCATAATTCAACCATAATTAGTTCCTGTTTTTGTGATGTTGCTTTTGGAACTGCTGTTTGAATCACCACTGTTTGTGATCATTTCCTTTTGGGTCATAACTTCTGAAACTCATTTGGTGGTTCCCTTAAACATTCAGCATAGGATGTGAACACATCAATTTTTTGCCCATTTACTTTCATGATAAGGTTCAAACCTGGTTTATTAACAGCTACTTCTGGGTAGAATCTTTGTATTTATATTTATGAGCTGGTTTACTTTAGACACTGTAAAGCCTAAGTGACTGAAACAGTCATGGCTTATATTGCTATATTTACCTGATGACACAATCACAGGCAAATATATAGTTTTATTAGCCATACTAACTTTAACTCTTGTTTGACCCACAAGTGATATTTGATTGCCTTGCTAGTCAATAATCACTCTTCTGCTAGGATGAAAGTGATATATTTTTTTCTCTTAAAAATGGCATATATCTTTTTGACACAATGGTCACTGCAGACAATGTCCAATTCCATTATTATTGTTTGAAAACTGAATTGACGCCTTTGACATTATTTGTACAGGCTTTAATATAATTTGATTTTATATTGCTTTTCTGAATTTTTGGAATGGATTTTTTCATTTCTTTATTAGAAATTTATTTTTTCCTTTAAAAATGATATTTTTGTGTGACTAACATTCAATATAGCATACTGTATGCTGGTATGGACATTCAGTGTGTGTGTATATTGATTCATCATATCTGTAAATTTTTTTAGTCATTGTTGCTGATTTTTTTAGGCAGTGTTTTTTATTGTCAGCTGGTAATTGTTTGACCCAGTATTCTGATTGACAATTTCCATACTGTAGTTCATTTTCTTCAATGGAATTGTTCAATTCACTATTGAGTTTGCTAAAATCACTTGAGAGACTGCTGAATCAAACGTGATATCAGGATCCATTAACAGCTTAATTTTAAGATTAAGGTCTTTAATTCCCAAAATGAAATGATTTCTCAGATTTTTGTAGAGAAAGTCTTAAAATCTAAAATCACATGTCAGTGCTAGCTTCCTCACTTTAATAGTGAAATCTCATTTTCCTCTTGAATATAAATATTGAAGTGATATCTGCATTATCATTAAGGGTTTTGGGCACAAAAAATTTTTCAGTAGAGACAATTCTTTATCAAAATCAAGATCAGACATAAGCATGGGGGCAGCCTAAGATCTGGTGATGGGAAATGTGGTAATTTTAAGTCAGGCTTTTTAATTTGATTAGCATGCATATGATCCTAGGTCAGACAATTTTCAGAATATGCTGGATCAAACTCTTCTAATAAGCCAATTTTAATCATTTTGATTTTTTTTTCTCATTTTTTCTGTGAAAGAAAAAAAGTCTGATTCTTCTTTAATAATGAACAAGTAATAGATCACATTTGATTTTTAAAATATTTATTGATATGCATATAATATTAGCTGTCAATATTTTTCAGATTAATGACAAAAGATCTAACCGCTCATGGGTGCAAGCTCGTGTCATTTAAAACTTTTTTCTTTCAGCCTTGTGGGTAAAAAAAATGGATTTTGTCAATATGTTGTGTTTCTGCTCGATATTTATATAAACAACTCATAAAATATGACTAATACATATTTATTAATGAAACAAATGTACAATCACATATTTACACTATATATAATAGTATAACTTTGCCTGCTAGCATTGGCAGAGTATAGATTGTCATTGGATTGCAACTATGGAATGAATGGACTTCAGGTGCCCACATAAGTTTACCTACCATTTTCAGCTGTACTGTGACAGCCTGTAGGGTGACATTTTAGTCTGTACACTGACAGCTTTGACATACTCAACCATATAGTGGGTGACCAGTGTACTACTGTTCAGCTTTGACACTTGTTATCAGCCTTATCTCGTAAGTCGTTTGACTATTTATGCCAAGATCACCATCCATTATGAGAGTAATTGGATTCAATGAGCATCATTATATATTGGTCCATTTTTGCCATTGGACTTATGTTATCTATTTGTATATACATTGCTGTCATGCAGTTTGATGCAACAACATTTTTGGTTTCACATTAATTGCTAATTTAGCACAGTATCACATTTTATTTATATCACATTAAATTTATATTATTTCCAATTTATATCATGCATATCTGGTTTATGATTTAGTGGTTTAGTAATTGCTATTAATTTTCAAATAAACTATTATACTTCACAATTGTTTTCAACTCTGTCTTAGACTTATTTACTGCAAGGTTAAGTTTAATATTTATAAGATTAACATTTATAATTACAGCTTTATACATTACATTGGGAGACTAGTAGCGATTCATTATTTAAAAAATGCTGAAAAGAAAACCATTGCACTTTTATAACTGATTGACTGATTTTTTTTAGTGAGGTGTCATATACCAGTATAAAATATTATAAATTATTGTAGATCACGCCTTTTAATGCTTTTTTTATCATTACTTTTTGATTGCATATATATATATAACAAATTAAACAGTGTCAAATAACATTAACATATAATCAGAGAGATAAAGACCTGACTTAATTGATCTCTCATATTAATGCAATGCCTTTCAAGAGTCACAATTGTGATATAATGAATGAAAATGAAATTAATTTTGTTCATTTCCAAGCAATTATAAGAATGTCTAATAAGTTTATATACTGATATGAGTGACACTGCTTCATTTATGCTCATTGGCATGATATTCTATTCAGACATCGTTATAAAGGCTTGTAAATGAATAAAAGATTTTATTCATTATATCACAGGTCTGACAGTAGAATATGTTGCATTACAATATCATGGCACATTTGTCATTGATTTTTCCTAGCACCTAAATATATATATATATGTATTTTTAGGTAGATACGTTGGCAAATAACAGTAGTTTTTTTTTGTAATACAGAACTTCCTAAAGACAATGTAACATTATAGTAAGAAAATTAAACACCAGCGATATATATATATATATAGTGCCAAGGCCGAATTGGCACATGTATATAAAATAATTTTGTCTAAAAAAATTATTAAAATAAAAATCTTTCATAAAAGAGTTTGAAATAAAAATTGGAAAATAATTGATTAAAAGTGGGAAGGGGTTTTCATTAGAAAGTTAAACTAAAAGTTTTATATAAGGAAGTAAAGTTTTTCTTATTAGTATTCCTAAAATAAATAGGTAAAAGTTTCAAAATATAAATGAATTAAAGAAAAAGTAATTTCAAAACTAATTTTGACTTGTATAATAAAATTATATATGTGCGTGCAAATGTAAAATAATTATATCTGTATTAAAGAAATAAAAAATAATAAATGAAAGTTAAAAATTAAAAAACACTCTGCGATGGCTATTGATTAAAATGTAAAAACAACATGTTTGCATGGCTGCTACTAAATTAAATGATCTTCATAAACATGAGATTATCAAAGGAATTTCAACAACACATACTACCGGAGAATATCAAAACAAAAACACTTCGCATATATAAATAGACAAATTTTTATTGGACATTCAGTCTAGTCTAGAGATAACAGTGCAGTTTATTATGTATCCAAAAACAAATGCAGTGCTGAGCAGCTTTTGGGAACATTCGATCTTACTTCAGCCCTTAGTCCAATAAGATCTGCAAGATCTGCCCGTGTCTGCGTAACAGCTTGGAAATTCTCCGTCAATGTTTAATTGTCTCCAATAATAATAAAATGAATAATAATGAAACTCCTCAAGAAAATGTCCCAGCCAGCTGGAAATATTCATAATGGAAGCAGCAACCAAGAAGAAAACAAAGTTCTAAATCTATGTTCAAAATCCAAGGTAAAACATTTTCTTATTTTCATTTATACAGCAGCCATTGCATTTGTGTGAATCTTCCAAGAGTCAAGGATATGAACTCTATATCATACATAAAATGAACTATTGATATGTATGTTTACTTTTCAAATACTATTTAATGATTTATTATTATATATGTGAGTATATGAATAAAATATGTGCGTGATAAAAATACCAATATTATGTGAGTTAAAA
This sequence comes from Epiperipatus broadwayi, assembly GCA_028023455.1. NCBI lineage: Eukaryota > Metazoa > Onychophora > Udeonychophora > Euonychophora > Peripatidae > Epiperipatus > Epiperipatus broadwayi. The sequence continues at coordinate 9,430,106 of JAQFVV010000031.1, read as the reverse complement.
AAAATTATAAAGATGTTTAAATTTAGTATAATTAATGTTAGTTAAAATAAATCATGTTTAAACTAAAACTTTCTTTGTCGGTCATTTTTTTTTATCAATTCTTTTTACTAATTCTTTTTTACCAATTCTTTTACCAATTCTTTCACCATTAATTAAATAATATTTTCTTATTGAATTAAAATTTGGACAGCTAGTTTTAGGGAATGTTTTGAGTGCTGGATTATGAGCCTGCTGTCCGAATACGTTAGTCTTAGATTAGCTGGTGCCCAGGGTTTACTCCAAAACAAATAGTGTTTGGATAGTAGGGGTTTGAATCTAGCAGCTGAGGTGGGCCACAATCTGATCGTGGGTATTGTTGATAGTTAAAGCTATCAATAATATTTTCCACTTTGCTCGAACGTGCCAGTTTATTTACGTAATATTTATAATTCAATAAGATTATAAATGTATTATAAAGAAGTTTGAAACCAGCCAAAACATTTGCAGTGTAAGTAAGATCTTCTGCGGAGTGAACCCAGTACAATATATATATATATATATATATATATATATATATTCAAACAATATATATTTATATATATATATATATATATAATTCAAACAAATATATTTAACACAGTATTCAAAATTAAATAATATATTCTTTACCAGAAGTACTTTCAATTGTTTCACTGACAATCTTTATCAACTGTTAAGTACTTCTGGTAAAGAATATATTATTTAATTTTGAATACTGTGTTAAATATATTTGTTTGAATTATTATTATATAATTTAAAAATACATATAACTTATAGTTATATATATATATTTATACATATCTTAATATTAAAATTATATATTATATATATATATATATATATATATATAATGATATAATTTTAATATTAAGAATGTTAAATCATATTAAAGAGTAACACAAATATTTGGGTTTTATATATACACATAATTTTGAGTTGGGTAAGCAAATCTAATACCATGATAGTGCTGAAATGTCTACCAATTAAGCATGGTATCAGTTCTACATTGTAATTTAATTTAATCCAAATAACAAGGCAGATCCAGAAGTAGTAAAGTAAAAGTAAATACAATTCTCATGGCCGATCACATATCACATTAAGATGAATATGTAATTAAAAAATACAAAAGAAAATTAATTTACTGTAAAGTGAAACCCCAAATTAAAAGACTTGTACAGTTATAGGTTTTGTTATATGAAATGAATATTAATTTGATTTTTTATTTTCTGATTTCAAATATACTTGGGTCTCATTTTATGTATTAGATAGGTTCCACAGAAAACCTGCATTAAAAAAAATCGCACAAAAATAGACTTAACTTACCTTGAAAAAGGGAGGATAGGGTCTGTAATTTTCAGAATTCACATAAAAGCAATGCAGCAAGGAAAAATTACTTTAAAATTTGCATTACAAAAATAAGGAAATAAAGTATGACTAATAAAAAATATCAAATATTTGAAAAAAATTGGTACAAGTCAAACTTTTTTAACTTATTTTATTAACTACAGTATTTAATTTGACATTTTTTCATATGTATTTTAATCATTATCGCTAGTTTGAATGTGTGGTGCATTTGTAAACTGGTAAGAAATCAGATTCATCAGTGTGATGTGATGTAACTTCTTGAATGAAGTCAAGAATCTCTCAGCAATTATGCCCAGAAAAATGTAGCCACTTTACTTTCCATTCCCCACTCTAATTTTTACCATATTCTGCTCCATCCCATTTACGCAACTAGTGCCAATTTCAGTCTTGTGCTGTGTTAATGGTTTTCTGTTGACAACTGATTTTTACTACTGAAATAAATTTTAAATGTTCACATTTTGTTTCTATATTAAAAAAATGAGGATTGCAATCAAACAAAAAGATTATATATTATCATTAAAAATAGTATTTTCAGTTTATTTTAAAAATCTACATTATTTATTTGTTATATGTAACAAAATATTTATTTTAAAAGTTTAAAATTTTTGATTATTTATTGCGATATTTTTATATGTAAATATAAATCTATTATTATTATTTACTCATTAGTATAAGTAGGTTATTTATTCTAAATACAGCTTCAGGCCAAATTCACATTAGCTGCTAATATAATGTTATATTTTTGAAAGAAAAAAAGTATTTCAAGTCAAAATAAGTTATTAATAATTTAAATTTCTTGATATCTAATAAATATAGTGAAACATGAAAAATATTAAGAAGAAACATGAATCACATAACTTCAAAATTGCATTAAAATAATCCGCATAAAATGAGACCTAGGTGTATTGTCAAAAATCAGAAAGAAAATTTGATGCTTATAATAGAAATATTTTATTTTGCTTTTATAAATGCATTTAATGACTGGAAAAAAATAAACAGTGGAAGATGGAAGGGTGTTTTCATTATGTGCTGACATAGCTATATACAACATAAAAAAGACTAGATATTGAGTAAGAGGCAGAGTGCACACAAAATGCATTATGCAGGTAAAAAAATAAGAAACTCTCCATCATAACAATTCTGAGTTAGATCAATCATCTCTGATATCAAATTCAGTGATATTTATTTTTCTTACAAAAATATAGCTGTTAAAAATATTTTTCATTACTATGTCATTTATACTTAAGATAACAGAATGTCTGTACATTGGAAATTGTCAAAGGTCATGTACCAAAAAACATCAAAAATGCATCAACTGAAAGCTTGAATCCTGCAATGTTCTCAATCATGAGATATATGAGACAAGTCCAAAAATGATGATGATTTGTCAGATATAGTTTCTGCATGACCATAATAGAATTACTTTTTTTGCTCACCATTATCAAACTGATTTATTAAAAACAAATTACTAACATTAAGAAATCCCTCCCTCCAAAGAAATCAACTTGAATTAATCAATCAACATCTTAGGTAAATGCACAATGATAAACTGTGATATATAGACAGTAAGATTTGTTTAATTTATTTCATGTATGTCAATGAAGTTTCAATGATTTAAGCTGAATTTCTTACGGTAAAATATATTTTTAAATGCTTTTATTTATGTTGGAAAATCGGTTTGTTTGTTGATATGTTTGTTTGTAAACTTTTAAATCACTTTTAAGTTAGCATAATTTTAAAATAGAGATTTAATAGATCTATATTCAATCAAATTGCTTCAAACTTGATAGTAATAAATGCAAGGCAAATCCATATGGGACACTAATCTTTTTGGTAAGTCACCTAGTTTCTTAGATATAGAACAAAGAGTGAGAAAAAATTGAATATTTTGATATCAAAGTTGAAATTTGTTTTTATACCTTTAATATGCTTTAAGTAAGAATCACAATAGGATAATATAGTGAAGCATTAAAATCTGTTATACACATTTTTGCTTCACACTCTGGTGATATTAGAAACCTTAAACCAGAGGTTGAGTGCAAGTACACATATACACATGATTACCCTCCCCCTTTTGTAAGTTTTAAATACTTATTTTTGAATAAAGAATATTAGTTTTAAATTGAAAATATTTAAAATTTTCATAACTTTAAATAATCATGTATGTGTGTGTGTGTATCAGATATATAAAAATGTAAATAATATTTATTCAATTTACTAAATATTTTGTATTTTATAATTTATAATTCATGTATTATTAAGTTGTTACAATACCAGAGAAGGTTCTGGAGAGTAATTAACATAACTCAGATTTACAAACAAAAGAACGTATGTTGTTCAATTTAAAAATGTCATTATTAAATTAGTTTTTTTTTACTAATCCTAACATTAATGGAAATTATATCTCTTGAATCTATTTCCAATCTTGAATAGATTAAAATAATACTCTCCAGAACTTATGTTGTCATCTTTGAAATGTAAATCTTGAACAAAAAATGTGATACACATCTGGGTCTTACCAGCAGCAAGGTAATAGAAGTTTCTAGAAGGTTTTGTTAGCATATAAGTACAGCCAAAATTCTATGCTAGCCACTCTACTTTTATTTCAAAAAGTGTTGCTGAATGAATCCACACCACTCATAATTTTGAATATGACTTCTGAGTATAGGGAAGAAATTTGCTTTTCTGATCTCCTGATCTTTTCAAGATCATCTCCATACCTCTATGCTGCTATGCCATCTCCACTTAAGGAATGCCTTAATCAAATGCTAAATTAATTCTAAAAAGATGCCAACCATTATTTTTCTAAACTCTGCATTGCCAACCATGTTTTCCATATTTATTTCTTACACATATTAAACCATATGTCCATCAAGTCATCAAGTAACAGAATGCAATCCCATCTATGCCACTAATATGAACTTTTTAAAACTTTCAAGTATGTAATTTTAATCTGTTTAAAGTACAAGAGTAACTCTCTGTCTATTTAATAATTGGCAATGTAGTAGTGATTATAATAAATCTAGTAAATTGATGACTTTCTCTCTGTAAAATATGCACAAATCTATTAAATTATTCTTTAAATGTATTTACAGGGTTTCAGACTATTTTATTTTGCTATTTTAAATACAGCAAACTTTTACTTTATTTTTATGTCTGATTATATTTGATTTAATGTGCAAATAGTTCAATCTAGTGAACTAATCTTATTTTAGTTCTCCATCCCACTTTTATGGGATAGCAAATATTTAAATGTAAGTTTTTTTTACCAAACTAAAGGTTTGCTCGATTGAATAATATTACTAAATTGTTCTATTTGCTTGATGGAAGATTATAAGCTGTCATATTTATGATATCAATTTCTTATCATATTGACACTATTGATTTCACTAATTTTAATACTATTTAAAGTAAACTTACCTTTTTTATAATCAATCATTTGCATACCACACCATCCAGCATGATAATTGTATTAAGTAATTATTTATTCGTTAAGCTTACTTATATTTGATTAATGAAAGGAACTATATATTCCCTCTCTTTTATATTTTGACTTTCTAATTAATATTTAAGGTCATTTGCATACTTTTAAAAGATGGATTAAAATTTGTCATGTCATTATGCTAGATTTCATTAATTTATGAGGGCCTTAGTTAACACATCAACATCATTAAAGACCCAACTCTTATCATTGCTTATCCCTGATAGCATTATAAAATTTCATATATCTTGCTTTGTCAAACTTAATACCTGAAGGTCCCAGATCATTTTCTTATGGCATATCCCTAAATGGAGTATGGAAGCACTGACTCCAGAATAATGTCAAGTTGTAGTTAGGCTCTACATGGTATAACATCGGAAAATCTGAACCATGGAATCCCTTTCAGTCATTTCTTCAAATACCATCCTGTCTTAAGTGCAGGCAGATTTCTCACATTCATAAAATTGATGGAGCATCTCATCATAAAATGGACTTAATATTTCTAATGTTATCATTTAGGTCAGCACCATAATTCTTAATTAATATTTTATATTGCCTGATTATTAATCTATAAGTCATAATGCTGTGATTTCTATAAACTATCCTTCTTTTATATCATTTTATAGGTTAGAAATGTCACGTTAAAGCTTATTTAAGCTATTTGCCATTTCATGAAAACAATTTTTAGGTATTCTAATAAACAACATTCAGTGAATTTGGTCAAATCAGAATGATTTGATAAAATATGAAAATAACTTTGTTTCTTTCAAATGATTACCGAGTAAACCTGTAACATCTATCAATATATTTTAATGTATGGTCAGGACAAACTATAATTTAAATATAGCTTTATGTAAATCAAACTCCATTTCATCAATATTTCACTAAGGTCATTTATTTCTCATTGAATTAATCATAGCGTTCAAATTACAAATCAATGTTATGATTGATATCTCCCCATTAGCATATTAGCCACATCGTCTTAAGAATATGTTATGTTTTATTCGTTATCTATCCAATTCTTATTTGTGAATTCTTCAATCATTAATCTGTGTAGTATTATGTAATCTATTAGAATATGCAAATCATCACTAATAATTATGTGAAACCCAGATTCTTCTAATTTTAGGACCTGTAAATATACTTACCAGTGTATTTATTAAAATTATATAATCATTACTTGCTTATTCGATTTCTCATTAATTATTATTGATAAATTATTAACATTTCATAACCAATCATTATTTAATTGTTTAGTGTGACATGTTTTATGCATGCACATTGTTAAATAGGTTGTGTTATATATAATTCAGATTCTATTGACTTTAGGCCAGTTTATTACATTTTATTAAATAATTCTTAGTGAAATAGCAATATAATCAAAAGCTGGAATATCTTGCTAGAGGTTCGAAGTCAAGAAGTATCTTTTTCCTGTAGATCTGTTGTTTCTCCACTGTGTCTCCAGGACTGGAATAAATAAAAATAATCTGATATCATCAGAAATGTTGTTCATAATATTATAGTTTTGGAGAAAGGTAAACAGGGCCAAATCCATGATTGTTCCTGACCTGTGTATCTTGGGCATAAGTGGATTCAGGATTTTTTTGCCTAGATTCTGAATCTTGTTAGATGAACATACAATTCTGACCAGTATAGTATATATTTTTTGTGCTTTCAATTTATATTTACTGTTAAGCTATGATTAATAGCTAAGGTGAAGCTATAAGTTTGTTATTAGTGAGCCTCTATTTATGGACTTAGCGCTTTCAGAGCACCTACAGCTCCATAATCATAGTCCTTTTTACATGCTGTTGATTCTATGCAAATGCATGCAAATTATAACATCCACCTTTTCAAGATCGCGAAGCACGTGTCTTTTCTATTGATTGACATGGCATCACTGGTGATGTAACATGCCTCCTTAATCTTCCTCTTAACATCGTTCCTCTCTGTGCACACGATGTCGGCTTTAGACGGCTCAAATCTATGGCTTTGTTCCTGCCGATGATCAGCAAATACTGAGTTGCCCTCTCCTTTAGTTGTGGCTTTTGTATATATATATATATATATATATATATCTATGCTGAGCCAGTCTATTGCTCACTGTGGCCTGAGTTTCCCCATAATATACCAAATCACATCCTGTCTGCGGGCACACAATTTTATAAACGACATGGGGGGTTTCTTCTATATTTCTTTTATCTTTGGTGTTGTTGATGAGCCTATTTGTGTTTGGAGGGGTTCTGAATCCAAGTTTGAATTCCTTCTGTAATATTTTACTGAAATTTTTAGCTACTGTAGATATGTAGGGTATAATTAGATGTTGTCTGTTATATTTATATTTATAATATTTTAAAATTGAGATTTAATACATTTAAATTCAATAGTAAGCATTTTTTTTAAATAAAATTTTCCAATCAAAAGCAAAAACGTCAAACACTTTTTCACTTAAAAGTGTATTTCATATTATTAATCCCTTATATACAAATATTATTATGAATGCATACGAAATAGAAAATACACATAAACATTATAGATATTAACTTATAACAGAAATATTTCATGATATATAGTGTGCCAGTCAGTCTTCAATGACAGGTACAAAGATGGCTGCAAGCATAGTTGCATCCCAAACAAATGTACATATTATAATAAAAAGAGTGGTATGTGCAGATATATTTTCTCTGTTGCTTACACCCATAATATATTGTAAATAAATAAGATGATTAGTGATAATATACTTATAAATAAATGAATGCGGACCCCACATGTAAATATGTATTTTGCTGTTTAACAAATGCTATATATTTTCTTTATTTTTGATATGAATAAATATGGTAGGGGATTAAAGAAATTATCATGGGAAACTGAAATGTATTTGCAAGTAACCCAGCAATAAACATGTTTTATTTTGACATTTTACTTTATTTTAGATTGTCAAACGTTGTATTTTTTTTCTGTTGCTTGTTGAATTTTTTTTTCTTGGAAAACTTAAAAACAATTTTTATGTGACAACACATATACTGTTTAAGTTTTATAAATTTTTTTTTAGAACTTAATGTTCATGAACATAGGCAAGGTAATGACCTCTTTCTTTTATTGTATAATGTTTTCGGACAAAGAAAATGTAGAAATTGTATCAGTGGTCATTCAGCTTGACACCTACACAAAATTATTTAATTAAATAAATGTGATTTGATTTTATTGTTTAATGAAATCAAACGATTGAAATTTAAATGGTCTGAAAAATTCTTAAATGAATTAAAAGATAAAGTTATTGTAAGACAAATTTTTTTTAAAGATATAGCTAAAAATGAATCCATTGTTTGGACTTAAATAATTAAAAACAGAGATTAATAATTTAATTAAAACAGTAATGTAAAAGCAATAACTCATGGAGGGGATGAGAGAATACACCCTGTAATGAGGGGATATATAAATGCTGGTCAGGTGAAATTGGGGTCATTCTTTCACACTCACACTGACACTCTTACTCATTCTCTTGTGGTTAGCAGTATAGTTTTTGGAGAGTACTGACTGAAAAGCAGAATTATTAGCATACGGAATGGAAAAGTTATTAATAGCTGAACATATTTTGAAAGGTGCAGACCAAGAAATATAAGAATTATTGACTAAGAAAGAAAAAATCAAATGAAATTATTATTGTCAAATATATTTCCTGATAAGTATTAACCGAAAGAAGAAAGAATACTGACCAATTAAATAAAGAAGAAAGGAAGCAATACCTAAGAAACTAAAAGATTCAAACTGAAACATTCTTCATGTGAAGCACCTCACATGTCAGACACAATGTTTAAGAACAAAAGGAAGTAAAATTTGAGCTAAAGTTTTATATCACTAAGAGAATGGAGTCAAGATTTATTCAGGACACAACAATGAACATAGAGCAGAAGACCCATTTTCAGTACATTCACACCACTCAAATATCTACATAGCCATCCAGTGATGGGACTTTCTATTTCTTAAAGTGTAGCTGCTATAGACAATTTTGCCAACCTCCATCGAAGCCGTGTTAGTAATCAGCTGCACAGCAGTTATATATTGCCCTCAGAATTCTAGCCCAAAAAAGAATGAAGCCTTCGGGAAGTATTATTTATGTTAATTATATATATTTTGGGGTCTTATTATTATTTCTTTATTTTATTGATAGTTGCTATTATTAAATGAACCAATGAATTGCTTAATTAGTTATATATCTTTCTTTTGTAATTTCAACTTAAAGGTATACATAATTCATTGAAGTATGTAAATAAATTAAAAAAAAAAAAGAAAATATGCATTTTAATATTTCAAATAATTAAATAGAAGAATTAGCTTATTTATTATTTAGCTATGTTTGATTGGATAGCGATCCACTATGTGCAGGATCACAATAGGAGTAATAACATTTTTTGTGTGTAGATGAGCTATTACTGAGAAAGAAAATAAGTCTACTAACCAATTTAATGGCTTAGTCATTGGATGTATGTATTTCACCTTTAAGTAATGAGAGTTCTTTATTGTATCCACCATGTGCAGGATACTAAAATTGTAGTTTAGCATGAGTTTGTTTACCTAGTAAATTTATTCCATCTGCTACATGCAGGATTGTTTTCATAAGGAATAAAAGTGTGTAAGACAGTGTTCCAAATATTTTTTTTTGTTATTGTCTGCTACATGAAGGACTCATATTATGGAATTCTTAATATTCAAACATAGTTAACTCGTAGATAAATTGTTATTTTAATTTAAACAAAGTTATAGATCATCATAAGTGGAAAGGTGATGGTCATTTTTTATGAAACATGTGCATACCATGGGCAATACATATTATATTTTCACATAAGGTAATTTATTTCAAATTTGGCTTCATAGTGTAAGCAGGGGAGAATTTCAGACCATTCCTTTCTCACTTGGAAACTATTTAAAACTTATATGCTTGAATTTTAATTAATATTATTTATGTGTGTGTTTGTTCTCTTCTATGTTTTATAATTATTTATATTATCATAGAGGGCTTAATAAAGTTAACATCTAATTTTAAAGTATAGCATTATGCTGTGTATTTGATAATGATAGTATTGTTTAACCTTTCCTCTTAATGAAGCAAGAAACCACCACCCCAAGATAAAGAGTAGGTTGAGCTAGTCAGGGATTAACCTTACCAGGATCAGGAATCATTCATTAGGCATTCACTTTTCCATTGATTTTATTTATAAAAAAATATAAAAGAGATTTTAACTCTTCATTAATTACATGATCATATCCCTTGGGGATGGAAGCAATCTTTTTCTTGAGGTGGCACGCAAAGGTTGCAGTAAACGAACCTTTCAAAGATATGATTATAGTAATGTATATTTTTGGATGCCCTTGAATATTTCTCAATTGCTGCTCGATTTTAGAAAACACATTTCATGCTCAATGTATTCAATAGGAAGGTGGTGACTGGTTCAGTAAAATGGTGACCAACATGTTTTGGGCATGATTCATTTCATATGCACATAAGTTAATAGCGGATGTCACAGCAGTATTATATAAATAAATAAATAAATAAAAATATTTTTAATAGGAGAGGTGTAGGCAGATAGCAAGTGACAAATTGAGAATAAAAAAAAACCAAATTAACATATACTAGATATATAGATGGCAAACAAATTAGGATGAGCTAATTATGTATGTACCAAGATTTAACAAAAAAAAATTAACATATACTAGATATATAGATGGCAAACAAATTAGGGTGAGCTAAGTGCATATGTACCGAGATTTAAAAAAAAAAAGAAATAAATAAACAAAATACTTTGTTAGCATTGCGATTTAATAAAAAAGAAATAAATAAACAGAATACTTTGTTAGTGTCAAGATATAATAAAGAGTGAAATAAATAAATAGAATACTTTGTTAGCATTGAGATTTAATAAAAAATGAAATAAATAAGCAATAATTTGTTATAAATAAATTGAATAGTTTGTTAGCATATAGATATTGTAAAGAAAGAATTAATAAATACTAAAACGGATGAGCAAAAATTAAATAAAAAGGTTGGAGAAAGTCAAGATATAGATCACAAAAGCAATGTAGAGACAGAGGGCAATGAGAAAAATAGAATAGAACCTGAAAAGGAAAAAAAGTTAATGAATATAATGCTAGAATTTATAAGAGAAGTTAGAGAAGAATTAGACAAGATACCATGGCAAATAAAAGATTTAAGAAAAGAAATGGAAAAATGAATGAAAGACATGTCTCTAAGAATATACAATGTGAAAAAGGACATAGAACAGGAATTAAAAATGACAAACCAAAATGTCGAAATAAAATATGATGATCTTAGCCAAAGCGGCAGTAACAGAATGGAATCAATAGAAATGAGACAACACTTGACAGGTGTAGAGTGTGAGGCTATGTATAAACAAATCAACCAAAAAGGAGAATACATAGAAAAGAGCTGCAATAATAAAGTGAATGAACTAGAAAAGAAGGTCATGGTGAACAATGCCAATGTAATAAAAATAGAACATGCATTAAAGGAAATAGAACAACAGTTCACAATACCAATTATCAGCAGCAACAAACATGAACAAGAATCTACTAATAGAGAATTAGATACTCAGATAAAGCAATGTGAGATAAAGAGGGAAGGAGGCAGTGATACAATAAATATAGTAAGAACAGATAAAATAGACAAATTTAATGCAGGTATAGAATTAGGAAAGTCAGGGAAGGAAGATATGAGTTATACAAATGCACTAAATATTAACCAATTTATAAAGATAAGAGTGTTCGAAGAGCAGACAAGTGCGGATCCAATAGAACATCTTAATAGTTTAGAGAATTATTTTAGAATAAATAGGATGGATGATTCTAGCCAGTTAACCATAGCATACAGCCACTTCCAAGGGGATGCTCAAGCATGGTGGGAGTCACTGTTTCTCCACCCAAGCATGTACGAAGAATATAAAAAGGCCTTGCTGTGAAACTTCTAGAGGGTTGAAAGACAAAAGATGGTACTATACCAAATAATACACGAAAAATATGTCAGTGGAGTTAAGAGTTGCACCAAGTTTTTCAGAAGACAAGTGACCATGCTCCAGACTTTAGAAACCTGTCACATATCTGAGGGCCAGATCATCAGAATAATCTGGCACAATTTACTGTTCTGTATCGAACAGATGCTTCTAACGGCAAGTATGAACTCAATGGAACAACTAGCAGATTTACTAAATGTAATCAATACAACCCAACAAAATAAATCTATGGATAAGGCCAGAGAAAACATAGGTATAAACTCCATAAACTGGAATGATAGTGTTCAAAGAGAAGTGCAATGGCATAGAAAGACTAGGCATAGGAGTTGAAGTTCCAAAGCATATGTTAAGCATAAAGAAAGCAACAATGATGACAATGGACATAAATATGGAAAAGGAAACGGATTCAAACCTTCATCACCTATACCAGGATTGAGTAAGAATTAGAATATCATTGTAGGCAACCATTGGACATTACATTCAATAGATTTTTTTTGTTTTATATATATATATATATATATATATATATAAAATATATATAAAAATCTATATAATATATATATATATATATATATATATATATATATATATTCTTTAAGATTTTTATTTTCATTACTAATAACACTATCATATATAGTCAAATATAAAGTAATATTTTTTAAAAAAATGTAAGAAACTATTATGTTCCTTAATATTATTATATATTGTTAAAATTAAATTAATATAGACATTAAATGGTTAACCCATTTAGAAGTTCATTAAAGGAGGGGAATATTGTGCCAGTCAGTCTTCAATGACAGGCACAAAGATGGCTGTAAGCATAGTTGCAGCCCCCCAAAAATGTATATATTATAATAAAAGGAGTGATCTGTGCAGGTATATTTTCTCTGTTTTTACACACATAATATATTGTAAATAAATAAGATAAACGGTGAATATATAGTTATAAATAAACAAATGTGGACACCACATGTAAATATGTATTTTGCTGTTTAATAAATGCTATATATTTTTATTTATTTATGATATGAATAAATATGGTAGGAGGTTAAAGAAATTATCATGGGAAACTGAAATGTATTTGCAGCAGTAAACATGTTTTATTTTGATTTTTTTATTTTATTTTAGATTGTCAAACGTTGTATTTTTTTTTCTGTTGCTTGTTGAATATTTTTTTGGGAAAACTTAAAAATAATTTTTACATGACAACAAGTATACAGTTTAAGTTTTATAATTTTTTTTAGAACTTAATGTTCATGACAGCAGGCAAGCCAGTGACCTCTTTCTTTTATTGTATAATAATATTTTGTTTAAATCGCATGTTGTTATTAAATTAGTAATGACTGGAAGGTTGCTATTCTTCCACATGCACCTTACAATTACTTTCAGACAGCCAATAGCTGTTAAAACAGCGGTCTGAGAAGCGATCAGGCCTAGACACATGACAGAGATTTTTTACAAGAAAAGAATGATACCACTCTTCTCTTATACTTAACTTTTATATATATAAGCCAGTCTTAAGCATCTTGGCTTGAAAGCATGAATAATATAAACATATACATTTATTACTCACTGAGTTATTAATTTATGATATTACAGCGCGAAATCTTAGATTTACTACACCGCAATTTTCTAAATGTTAATATAAGTTATCAGCAACGTATGTAAATAATATTTTGTTTAAATCGCATGTTGTTATTAAATTAGTGATGACTGGAAGGTTGCTATTCTTCCACATGCGCCTTACAATTACTTTCAGACAGCCAATAGCTGTTAAAACAGCGGTCTGAGAAGCGATCAGGCCTAGACACATGACAGAGATTTTTTGACAAGAAAAGAATGTATATGTTTATATTATTCATGCTTTCAAGCCAAGATGCTTAAGACTGGCTTATATATATATATATATATATAAGCCATATATATAGCATATATATATATATATATATATATATATATATATATATAAAAGTTAAGTATAAGAGAAGAGTGGTATCATTCTTTTCTTGTCAAAAAATCTCTGTCATGTGTCTAGGCCTGATCGCTTCTCAGACCGCTGTTTTAACAGCTATTGGCTGTCTGAAAGTAATTGTAAGGCGCATGTGGAAGAATAGCAACCTTCCAGTCATCACTAATTTAATAACAACATGCGATTTAAACAAAATATTATTTACATACGTTGCTGATAACTTATATTAACATTTAGAAAATTGCGGTGTAGTAAATCTAAGATTTCACGCTGTAATATCATAAATTAATAACTCAGTGAGTAATAAATGTATATGTTTATATTATTCATGCTTTCAAGCCAAGATGCTTAAGACTGGCTTATATATATAAAAGTTAAGTAAAAGAGAAGAGTGGTATCATTCTTTTCTTGTCAAAAAATCTCTGTCATGTGTCTAGGCCTGATCGCTTCTCAGACCGCTGTTTTAACAGCTATTGGCTGTCTGAAAGTAATTGTAAGGCGCATGTGGAAGAATAGCAACCTTCCAGTCATTACTAATTTAATAACAACATGCGATTTAAACAAAATATTATTTACATACGTTGCTGATAACTTATATTAACATCTAGAAAATTGCGGTGTAGTAAATCTAAGATTTCACGCTGTAATATCATAAATTAATAACTCAGCGAGTAATAAATGTATATGTTTATATTATTCATGCTTTCAAGCCAAGATGCTTAAGACTGGCTTATATATATAAAAGTTAAGTATAAGAGAAGAGTGGTATCATTCTTTTCTTGTCAAAAAATCTCTGTCATGTGTCTAGGCCTGATCGCTTCTCAGACCGCTGTTTTAACAGCTATTGGCTGTCTGAAAGTAATTGTAAGGCACATGTGGAAGAACAGCAACCTTCCAGTCATTACTAATTTATTGTATAATGTTTTTGGACAAAAAATGTAGAACTTGTAACATCTACACAAAATTATTTAATGAAATAAATGTGATTTGATTTTATTGTTTAATGAAATCAAAAGATTGGAATTTAAATTGTCTGAGAAATTCTTAAATTAATTAAAAGATAAAGGTATCTTAAGACAAATTTTTTTTAAAGAGATAGCTAAAAATGAATCCATTGTTTGGACTTAAATAATTAAAAACAGAAATTAATAATTTAATTAGAAACAAAAATGTAAAAGCAATAACTTGTGGAGGGGATGAGAGAATACATCCTGTAATGGGGGGATATATAAATGCTGGTCAGGTGAAACTGGGGTAATTCATTCACACTTGCACTGGCACTCTTACTCATTCTTTTTTGGTTAGCAGTATAGTATTTCGGAGAGTTCTGATTGAAAAACAGAATTATTGGCATAAGAAATGGAAGAGTTATTAATAGCTGAACATATTTTGAAAGGTGCAGACCAAGAAATATATCAGAATTATTGATTAAGGAAAAAAACAAATGAAATTATTATTGTCAAATACTTTTCCTGAGAAGTATTAACTGAGAGGAGAAAAAATACTGACCAATTAAATAAAGAAGGAAGGAAGCAATACCCAAGAAAAATAGAGATTCAAATTGAACCATTCGTAATGTGAAGCACCACACAGATCAGACACGACATTCCACTACAAAAGGATGTGAAATTTAAACTAAAGTTTTATATCACTAAGGGAATGAAGTCAGGATTTATTTGGGACACAACAATGTATATGGAGTAGAAGACCCAGTTTGGTACATCTGCACCTCTCGAAGACCTACATAGCCATCCAGTGATGCGACTTTCTATTTCTTAAAGTGTAACTGCTATAGACAATTTTGCCATCTCCATCAAAGGCATGTTAGTAATCACCTGCACAGAAGATATATATCCCCCTCAGAATCCAAGCCCAAAGAAGAACAAAGCCTTCGGGAAGTATTATTTGTGTTTTTATATATATTTTATCTTATTATTATTAATTTGTTATTTTATGGATAATTACTATTATTAAATAAACCAATGAATTGTGTAATTCAGTTATATGTATTTCTTTTGTAATTTTAATGTAAAGGTATATATAATTCATTGGAACATCTAAATTAATTATAAAAAAAAGAAAAGAAAGAAAAAGAAAATATATATTTTAATATTTCAAAATAATTAAACAGAAATAATTGTTGAGAGTGGACTTACTTTCAAGTAATCAAAATTAGCTTATTTATTGTTTAGCTATGTTTGATTAGAGAAAGTAAATAAGTGTACTAACCAATTTAATGGTTTGTTCATTGGATGTATGTATTTTGCCTTTAAATAGTGGGAGTTATTTATTTTATCTGCCATGTGCACGATTCTGAAATTTTTTAGTTTAGCATGAGGTTGTTTCCCAATTAAATTTATTCCATCCACTAAGTGCAGGATTGTTTTCATAAAGAATAAAAGTATGTAAAAATGTGTTCTAAATAATTTTTGTTATTATAATAAAAGGAGTGGTCTGTGCACATATATTTTCTCTGTTGCTTACACACATAATATATTGTAAATAAATAAGATGAATGGTGATAATACGTTTATAAATAAACGACTCCGGACACCACATGTAAATATGTATTTTGCTGTTTAACAAATGCTATATATATTTTTTTATTTTTGATATGAATAAATATGGTAGGGGATTAAAGAAATTATTGTGGGAAACTGAAATGTATTTGCAAGTAACCCAGCAATAAACATGTTTTATTTTGACATTTTATTTTATTTTAGATTGTCAAACGTTGAATTTTTTTTCTGTTGCTTGTTGAATTTTTTTTTCCTCGGAAAACTTAAAAACAATTTTTATGTGACAACACATATACTGTTTAAGTTTTATAAATTTTTTTTAGAACTTAATGTTCATGACCATAGGCAAGGTAATGACCTCTTTCTTTTATTGTATAATGTTTTTGGACAAAGAAAATGTAGAAATTGTATCAGTGGTCATTCGGCTTGACACCTACACAAAATTATTTAATTAAATAAATGTGTATTCCAGGTCTTGTTGAATCGATACATGTTTTTCAACCGGTACAGTAGTTTATATGCTTGACAAAATGTAAGATATGTAGGATGATTAAATCATAAAACAATGCATTAGGAACATTAAAATTTGTGGATTTAAATAAATTAACAAATAATTACAAATACATTTTTGCTTTACTTTGACATTTAGAGTGCTTTTAAGTCATAGTCTGGGGAAGGGTGATTTACACACTTTGTTTACTTATACATTGAACTATGTTTAATTTAAAGTTTATTTCGAATTATAACTAAAATGCAATGATTTATAAAATTCATTGAAAGCAGGCAACTCTTAGACAACGAAAAATCCCAATCTGTTGTGAAAGTATACCCTTTTTAACAATAAAGGTGGAAATCCACTATTATTTATGGTCTAACTCAGTGGTGCCCAACCTTTAACTTGACGCGAGCCAGTTGAGAATTTAAAAAAATTTGGGGAGCCACAATTATATATTACATTTTTCATATTACATTTATAAACATGGTGCTTGGGTACTAAACCTGCAATGTAGGGAGATAGGTGGGGGGGGGATGGCCTATTCACATTGGTATCAATCCGAAATGTGGCCAAAATAACGTGTACACGGATCTTTCTCGATGAAAACATCAATATATACAGCAAAATATATATGTGTACACGAATCTATCTCGATAAAAACAACTATTTACAGCACTAAACATCAATATATATATATACAGCAAAATATATACGTGTACACGGATAAAAACAACTGTTTACAGCACTAAACATCGATATATACAGCAAAATATATACGTGTACGTGGATTTATCTCGATAAAAACACAATATATATACAGCACCAAACCAAACGTCTACAAGGATCTTTCTCGATAAAAACAACAATATATACAAGAGCACTAAACACAATATATATATAGCACCAAACCAAACGTGTACAGCAGAAAAAAAAAAATGGTGTAATATGTTAAAAAGAAAAAAAAATGTAAATACATTTTATTTATTAAAAATTTGGTAACATACATATAAATTACAATTACAGGAAAAATATATTTTATTTAATGTGAAACCTGATACTGCATATCGTTATTGTTTGTATTGTAAAAATGTTTATTTTTTAGTGTGTGCATGAGCCATCAAGGAACATAAAATATTTTATCAATTTTTTTGAGGAGTGCAATTCGAGCCACATTAAACATTTACGCGAGCCACATGTGACTCGCGAGCTATGGGTTGGGCATCCCTGGTCTAACTTATAGCCACTAAAGATGGGAATTTGGCCACAGAGACTGAAATTATTAATACTAAGAAGTTTAAACAAACCTCATTAAATAGGATATATATATATATATATATATATATATATATATATATATATCCTATTTAATGATATATATATATATATATATATATATACATAACAAACCAAAGGAAATACATATAAAAACAAAAAAAGACTTATAAATCCAATAAATAATATTATATTTCAACCAGAGGACTGGTTTTCATCAGAAAGAAAAAAAATTTTCTAAACAAATATTCTAAACAAATGGCCTTCACCGTACAGGAAAAAAAAAACCTTGATGAAGTCATTCCATTGCTACAAAATAATATACAAAATTTTGAAAATTATATTTTATTGTATTATCCTCATCATTTTCAATCATTATTGATTTTTGCAGAAGGAATATCTGTACGAGGTTAATCCAATTCCACAGTTTATTCTTCTCATCAAAACAACAAGCTTCTTTAATTTATCCATCTAAGCCCTTGATAACTGCTTGGAATCCATTTTAATATTCTAACTAGTCAAGTCATTTCTTTTAGGAACATGTCCATACCAATTCCAATTCATGTTTTTTCTTTGAGTGATGGCAATGATCCCTATTATTCTTTCACCCAATTTCAGTTTTAATCCATTCATGTTACTCCCAATAATTATGTATACAAGTCTTATAATTCATATGTCATAATTCTATAAAACAGGCTATTGAAAAACTTTTTAAAGAATACAGGCATAATATCTTTTGCTATTATTTCTTCGAAAAGCATAATATGATTAAGGTGTTTGCTGTTCTACAAATCACTATAATCAATACTTGTTTCTTTCCTACTGAAAAATCATTAAACCTTATCCTTAATTCTACTGTTTTCTCTTTTATCTGATAAGTCTAAATAATGTTTCCTGAAGTCTTGAAGCTATATTTGAAAAAAAAAAAAACAATCATTAAAGGATGAGAATTGGCTATCTTAATATATATTTGAACACTTACAGCATGTATGTGTAGAGATGGTAATCTGGACCAACTGATGTTTGCTGGTTTAGCATGAAATAAGTATATTGATGATTATTTATCTTTTCAACATATATGTGTTCAAATGCATCAGTGTTATGAGATAGTGTGGAGAATGGCGGATCGTCTGTGCTCATATACCTATATCTATAGATATCTTAAATAATGTTTATTTAGATTTATTTATTTGAATAAATCTCTTTAATAATGTTTATTTAGAATTATTCCTTTGAATGTTCATTTTAATTATCAAATTAGTTTCCAAAAAACTGCACTAAAATGTTTCAGTGGTATGAAATCTTTCTTTGTATCTTAACTAAAATAGATCTTTTTTGCATCTTCAAATAATATAAACAATGCATTTGCAGCGTGATAAATAATCTTTTGATGGTAATACTCAAGTATATATCTCGATGTAACTGATGATTAAATTGTTTCATATATGAATGCCATTTTTATAAATTACACATAGAAAAGACGATAGTACATATTCCTTTATTCTTTGTATAACTTTTTTATATGTGATCTAGAGAGAGTAATATATACACTTTTGTCTGTAATAGATATTTTATTAAATCTCACCTCGATTTACTGCAATATATAATTTGCAATATGGTATTTTCAATGACGCTATTGGTGGCAATATGTGTTGTATTGCACTGTTATTTATATTTTAGCAGAAAATAAATATAAAATAAATTAGATTAAGAAATAAAATAGTTGCCTTTCATTCATGCACAGGGCCCATACAAGGGAGTTGCAAATTGTGATAAAAGCTAATAGTTGAAAAGGTTAACTCATTTGCTATATTGCATTATATAATAAAATAACATTAGTAGAATTTTATGTATTTAGCTATACCGTTTTATTTAATGGAGCTTAAGTATTGTGGAAATTATTTTAAAACAAAATAAAAAAGGGCTTTTAGAAATTAAATATTTTTTCTTTATGACATTTAAAAAAAGTATCAAACATTCAATATCTTTAAATTGTTGACAAAACTACGTATAAAAAAGGTTGACTTATCTACCTGCTAAAAATTCCATAAATTATGCACTCTAGATAGCTAAAACGTTTTAAAAACCTAAATCTCGGCATATTTTTAAAAACTATTTAAATAATTCATTTTCAACGTATTTTATATTTATTACTCACTCAAGATGTTTTAAAATGTTAGAGAAATAAAATGAAACTACTGTTATACATATATTTATATATGTAAATATTTATGAAAGCATTTGTACATAACTATAAAAGCAATGATAAAAAAATACATGATTGATAACTTTATATCTAACAGTCTATGTTTCTAATTGCCAATCTATCTGTTTGATTCATTTTTGGTCAGTTTGAATATGTACTACTTATATATATATTGTAACGATCCGGATAAGATAGACTTACGTAAACTGCACTACAGGGCGCCATCTAGGCATCTGAACCTGGAAAAATTTATAAAGTAGGCAGATACATAAGTCAAAAAAAAAATAATAAAAAAATTTTTTTTTTAAATATTTTGGTTCCGGTCGTTAGCCCATGTCACTAGCTCAGTGGAAGAGCAGAGATTAAATAATATAATCTAAGAGTATATAAAAAAAGAATAAAATAAGCCACTGCCAGTAATTAACATACAAACATTTATTAATGCACATATATAAGATTTAAAATTATTTTAGCATCAGTTTACCTTTTAAAATTTAACTTACATTTTTAACTTTGATTTTAATTTACATTTTAATTTTTACAACTTTACATTTTAAATTTTTTATAAGTTCGCACAGAGGAGTTTATAAAAGTTTGTTTTAAAATGTTGAGTATAGATCGGTTACATAGATTACAATGGTTAAAAACATTTCAAAATAAACATAAACGCTCAAAATATAAAATCATTGATACCGAAAATTGCAGAGGGAAATTTATAAGTAATCCAATAGTATTCACCATAAGATACTTGCATTGTCACCAATAACTTAAAAGACATCCGAATAAATACATTATAGATACTCACCGTAAGGTATCATTATTTATCGAATGTCTATATATTTTAATCAAATATGAAAGCCCAAAACATACTTAACTGATAACCAATCCATGCAAGCGTCTATAAACAACTTAAATTTAATGCATTTTTATTTAGTGTCGAGTATGAATAGACTACACAGATTTGTATTTGAAAATAAAACATTCTATCCATATTTAACCTTAGGCTAAAGGTTCGCAGCCAAAACTGGTGTCAATTTATCTGATATATCGATGCATTCAATGTAATACGAAATACGGCAGCACCAAAAAGTTAAGAGAAGAAATTTCCTCTCATCAAATAGGAATATGACATCTATCTGACAAGAAGAGCAATAAAAAAAAAACTCCATAGAAAGGAACTGCGTTCTCCGTCTTATAATTCCTTCCATAGGCAAATGGGTGAGTGCGGCTTATGAAACTGTTCTGCCCATAGCGAATCTGATATTACATCTACTAATCACACCAATATATCCCATCCATTGACCCAATTCAACTACGACACAAATAACCTAAGATTACCCTCCCCTAATATAACTTTACAAATCTATATAGCCATTCACGCCCGATTTAAGTTTAACATTTATATAATTTACTTAACGGAAAACAGAAATCATAATAAAACTTAAAAAACAAAAAATAAATAAATGGAAATGATTTTAAATAAAAAAAAATATCAAATAACATTATTAATATTAATTTACGTTGGTCAGATAGGATTCTATTTGTATTTTTTTATATATGGAAAGTTTTTAATTTAATGTTCATAAATTATAAAGTTCTTATGTTTTTTTTTAACAGTTCCTTGCCATTTGAACATGAATTCCCACACCGTCCTAAAAAGATTGGTATCCATTTAGCCGTTGTTTTATTTATTCATTCAGAGGTTTTTTAGTTTAGTTGGTCCTCAATGTAGAAAACGATAGTTCATTTCTCTTTCTTTCTTTGGCAAAACTGAAGGGATTGAAGAGTGCGTCTTTTCCATCCCTTCTCCTTCACTTCTGCACTAACACATATCTGTCACATCATAAATAATCTATCATCCTTAATAATATCCAAACTTGTCCTTTTATATTAATTTGAAGGATTGAATTTACATTGCATCATCGATGATGAAGACCCTTTCATTGAGGTCCGATTTCCCGATGGATTTCTTTCATTTGCTAAAAGTTCCTATTGTTTTCCTATCTGACCGATGTTTTTACATTTAAATGTCCAAGGGCTTGTTTATCTTTAACTAATTAAAACAATCATTTCCATTTTCTGATTACTTAATGTGTTTTCCAAATTTAAAGATATATTTTTATCTCTAAATCTTTTTAAGTTTTTTTTTTTTAAAATATCTTTCTATTTTTAATAAAGTTTTATTTTAATAATTTTTTTTTTATCTGTGCGATTTATATTTACGAGTTTAAGATGATATTTAATTTCAATTTTTAATTCTTAAAGAAAATTTTTAAATGCGAACTTTTTATTTTTCTTTCATGATTAATAATAAAAAACAATGTAACGCACGTATGTGCCCGTTACAATATATATATATATATATATATATATATACAGTAGATGGAGCTTTACCAATATCCCACTATCAGACTTGTTTACATAAACACAGAGAGAGATAGAATCCAATATCTCTTTCAAATTGTCTCCAACCTTTAAATCATGGTTTCAAGCTAGTTGGCTCACGTCAGTAAAGGGCAGGAAGACCAGAAACTAGATATAAACTCCAACTCTACTAAACAGCATTTATGAAACACTTTTCCATCAGTGTTTGTGTAAACAAGCTTGATAGGGGCTACTGGTAAAGCTCCATCTAGTGAACATAAAATACAGGCTATAGCAAGTTATGAAATTTATAACTTGTTTTATTTATCATAAATACACCCTTGAAGGTTTTTGCAATGATATAGATTGCAGAGGCTTTTACTATATAGTGAAACTGAAGTGAATTCAGACCCATATAGCTATCTAGTTTGTTTGACTGGATT
The DNA here is from genome assembly GCA_028023455.1 of Epiperipatus broadwayi. Lineage (NCBI taxonomy): Eukaryota > Metazoa > Onychophora > Udeonychophora > Euonychophora > Peripatidae > Epiperipatus > Epiperipatus broadwayi. The sequence continues at coordinate 9,406,948 of JAQFVV010000031.1, read as the reverse complement.
TGAAGATATTTGCGTATCTGAAAAGTTTGTGCTTTCAGACTGATAGAAAAGTGTTTCATAAATGCTGTTTATTAGAGATGGAGTTTAGATCTAGTTTCTGTTCTTCCTGCCCTTTACTGACATGAACCAACTAGCTCGAAACCATGGTTTAAAGGTTGGAGACAATTTGAAAGAGATATTGAATTCTATCTCTCTCAGTGTTTATGTAAACAAGCTTGATAAGTGGGATATTGGTAAAGCTCCATTTAGTAAACATAAAATGCAGGCTATAGCAATTTATAAAATTTATAACTTGGTTTTGTTTAGTATATATATATATATATATATATATATATATATATTGTACCCTCACTTCCAGGAAATATATAATTAATAATCACTTGATCTAGCTCAGATAAATAACTATGTTTATTTAAAATGTATCTAAATTAACAATAACTATATTTTTAAGAATATCAATAATTAAATTAACTTAATTAATAAATAATAATATAGTTCTGGTTTATAAAATGAAATAAATGAATATCTAATCAAATCATGAGACTATGAAGCGAGTTTACAAGTGGCAGAGAAGAATACATTAAGCTAATCTCCCACTGGATATCACCTCAATGGCATAAGAATACTATCCTTATTCCTATTACTTAAATACTACATTTATAGTACTCTTACATCTTTAATTAATCAAAACTAATTAAGTAAATTACTTTTGACAAATTAATTTAAATATCTTTCTTAAAACTCATTTAAGTCAAATTATCTCAGGTTCTCTAAAAATAATGACAAATTAATTATAACTTTTGTAATCAAGTATGATAAGGGATTTAATATCATTCCTAACTACAATTTAATAATACTAATAATAACAAATAGTAATACTAATCTTTAATCGATAATTCACTCTCCTATCTTTCTATTTATAATATTATTCTTGTATATCTTATAATAAAAATGTAATATAATTTTTTATTATCCATATGGCATCTTAGATAAATATATCTAGTATGACATTATAATCTGAGAATATGTGGCAATCGTTACTAATATAATTTAATGTAAGTCTTTGGTAATTATTCCATGACCATCATAATGATATAATAAGTAAAACTTCTTAAATAAAATATGTCAATAAAACATTATAATGCTGAAATAACAATTTTATTTTTGATGTGCAAATACTATGTCTTCATTATAATTATCTGTGATTATGTAACTGTGATGTGAAGAAACTGAGTCAACACCAATACTTATAAAACAAGTTTAACAATTTTATTAACAAACTTGACAATAAAATTATTTACATTATTTACATTTTGATAGAATTCTATTTATTCATATTCAGGTACTTTTTCAAGACAAATCAAATGACTTAAAATATAAGATACAGAACATTTTCTTAAATAAAATATTTCTTATTTTTAAAATATCATTATATAATTTTTTTATTACAGTTATTAGATTTTATTAATTCATAGGTTTTGAAAACATATAAGTAATACTTTTACTATGAATTTATTCTTGTTATTTAGTTTTAAAAAATCATTTATTATTCTGTATAGTCATTCTTCAATAATATTTATGTGAACAACCTTAATTCATAACATACCATCAAACTAAGTTACTTACTAATTATTACTTTAAACTTTAAATATCATGTATGTATTAGTGTGTTGTTTATTTTACTCTAAGCAACATAACTTATCTTATCCAATTTAACAGTTCTCTATTTCCAAACCTATTTATTATTTTCAATTTTAAAACAACCATCTTTTACAATGTAATACAATAAATTTCAATAACCCATAAACAAGTAGGCATATGGGATAAACTATAACTTCAACTCAACACCTTTATCAACTAACCGTCATGGGCACAATGTACACGAAATGAGGTATAACTTATTTGTTTAATAACCTCTACTACCAAATATAGTGTCCAGGCTATTTATTCAGCACTATGGCACATTAAACTTTAACACATAGAAAAATAAACACTGCCATGAATATACACAAGATATAGGGCTGTGTTATCTATACTTGTCTAAACATCAATATAGTATATTCTTCTTCCCATATAAATAAACCCTACATACAATATTATCCTGGTCTTATATAACCTAATACTAAGATATTAGCATTAGAAATTCATCACTTTACATCGCTAAATTCATCTTCTCATTTCTATAATAACAAATAAATTCATTTTTAGAATAACAGTCAAACTAACTAATAAGACAAGATTATTTTAATCTTTAATAGTTCTCAAAAACATTAGAATCAATAACATATTTTTAATACTTTACATTACTCAACTAAAACATCCAGTTCAGTCATAATAGAATCATATACTTATATTCATATATATAATCTACATTCAAATTCAAGCCCGATAAAAAAAATTTTGGATTCTAATAGGTCTTAGAAGTTTACATTTTCCAAGCAATTAGCATATAAACAATTCAGTTCTTATATATTAGTTCTGCGACACAGCACGTATTTGACTTGTGGCACCATTTCACAATGACAGTAAGTGTGTCATTGCGATTAGGTCAAATAAATCTAATTAAATTTTGATATTTTGTTATCTGGTGTTGCAGCAGAACATGGTTTCCTGAGTATTTCTCAATATTTCTTATTGTATCTCTGATCTTTCCTATCTTATATCCCATCTGATTTTTTTGTATTTCGTGAGTTATTGGCAAGATTTCATTCTGACAAATAAATAGCTTTCTACAATCATGCAGTCATTTCAGAAGGAAACTGTAAAATTTTAATGTTAAATTTCCATCTTGTCTGGAAAATTTAACATATTACTTATTGCAACAATTTGTTTTCATGAATAATATTTTAGAAATTTTAATAATTTAATTATACTTTTACATATAAATTTCATATATTTTTATTGAAAATGACGCATGTATTTCATTCTTTTTTTAAAATGATATATTACAGAATTGCTTAAAAATTAGCCCATTAATATCTATTAAATGTATGTTTGCATGTTCAAAAGTTGTTGAAATTGACTGATTTTATAGTTTTTTGCTAAATGGCATCTTGTTTAATTACATAAAAATGATTTTTAGATTGTAATTCATTTGTGATGAAATATGTTCAAAAAGTTGTTGAAATTTACTGATTTTATGACTTTTTGCTCAATGGCATCTTGTATTAATTGCTTAAAAATGATTTTTAGTTTGTAATATATTTCTGGTAAAATATGTTAAAAATTGCTGAAATTTATGTATTTTATGGCTTTTTGCTTAATGACATCTCATATTAATTGTTTTAAAATGGTTTTCAGTTTGTAATATATTTTTGATAAAATACATTCAAAAATTATTGAAATGTACTGATTTTATGGCTCTTTTTGCTTAATGGCATCTCATATTAATTGCTTGAAAATGACATTTAGTTTGTATTAATCCTGTGACACAGAGCATGTATTAGACATGCTGTGATCTTTCACATTTGTATCAGCCTGACAAATAACTTTGTAAATCTTGGGAAAATATCATGTACAAAAGATTTGTATACATATTATTTCTGTAAATTTTTGTGAAAGTATTATGTTTATAATCCATGTATAATCCATGTACACATTATTTTGGTCAGAGCACAAGATTACAAAGTTATAAGCGGATTGATAAAAATGTGAAAAGTCATAGCAGATGTAATATGTGCTCTGTGTCACTAATGTGTAAGTATCACCAATTCTCATAATCAACTAATATTGATCAGTGCATGAATATCTAGGTAACAGGAAAGTAAATCTTCGTATTTTGAATGAAAAATTGGTGATGCTGTATTTGTTGTTTTTCTGCAAAAAATTATTAGAAAAATGATTTTACCTGCACCATTCTTTTACAAGCTAATTTATATTTTATGTTTATTGCTACTAATTAATTATTTTGAATGAGATAAGCTAATTACAAATCATTATCATCAATTTCAATCATTACTGATCCATTGCAGCATGAAGATCTTTCCAAGTTTAGTCAATACTAGTCTCAGGTCACATCAGATCTATAAATTTTCTTATTTCATTCATTCATCTCACATGTGGATCTTTTCTATATCATTTATAAAGTCAGAGTCCAATTTAATATTTCAAGTGACTATTAACACCTCTCCTAGTAATGTGTCCAGTCCAGATCCACCTTAGACTATTAACTTCATTTTAATTTGTGATAGTAGTTCAATACATTAGTTTTGTTAATTTTTTGTTGCATGTTAACTTTAAATTCATGTCAACAGATTATCACTCATTACATGCAAAGGTGTATGATATGTAAGTGTAAAATAATTGAATTGTTAATACATAGTTGGAATGCATAAAAATTTAAGCACTAGAACACAACATAGCAGCATCATGCCTATATAAATCTTGAACCTTACAGCCTAATGCTATCATTGCTATAAACCCTAATGATATATTTATATATTTTAATTCCTTTAATGTAAAGCTCTGAAATGTTTTGTACATTTGTACTGCAACATCATATGACATTTGTCACAGAATTTGCATTTATTAATAGTTTTATGACTAGCATTTAAGAATATTTTAACCATTTTTTAGAAATTTAAGTTTAACCAATAGAAGTTCAAAATGTGATCTTTATAGTGAATGGAACTGTGGTAAAATAAAAATAATTTTAAACATAATTACAATAGTAAAAAATATTAATGTAAATAGATTTTTTTTAAAAAAATAAAGGATATAAAAAGCTTACATTTCTGTGGCAAAGTAATTTTTTTTATTTCCCACCAGATAAGCTTATGTAAAATATATTTTACAATTATTTTTTGAAAAAGTCTTTAATTATGTAATTTAAACAATTACTTCATTTCCCCTAAAATTTAATCTCTGAACTTGCTTTTTTTACCTATTGATAAGGACTGATATCTAGGGATTAAAATAAGCTAAAATATTAATTCATTGCTGTTTCATTGGAAACTGTCATAAATTTATAGTATAAAACACTGATGTACATATTATTCAAATGTTATCATGAATGAGTTTGAAACATACAACATGAATCTCACAGCCAATCTTGGCCGCTTCAACAGAGAATCAATTTATCTCTTTGTATAAACTTATGGTTAATTTATTATTCCCTAGTAATAAAATATTTTTTGAAAAATGCCTATAGTAAGATATAGTAAGCAGAAAAATTAGTAAATTACAGATCATGTCAAAATATTTTCATTTTACAAATATTAATTTTGATAAATATTTGTTTTTGTACAGTGCAGTATTTATTGTAATATATTAGGGAGTAAATCAATCTTAACACATGCACTGTTTTAATATAAATTGGCAGGCCTTAAAAAGCAAAGTGAATTCACTTGACCTTCAGTTTATAAATGAGATAACTTTTGCTTGATGTGCATTATTCAGGGCTGTTGAAATGAATGTACTCATGATTAAAAGATGGAACATGTTTTCAGAGAGACCACTTTTAATAAAATAATATCGAAATAAATATATCCAATGTTTTGACAAGATAACACTTGCCTTCAACAGGGTAAAAAACAGTAACAAATAAATGACAATAGTGTGATTAGTTTAGCAGAAAAACAATTATGGCACGTGTGTGATTTATTTCTGATTGAATATATAAACAAAATTTTTAACTAATTATAACGTATATATGAACTCATTCTATTATGAAAATAATAGATTTGGTTTGTTATTTTAAAATAAGTTAAAATTTAGAAAAAAGCATGCCTGAGAAGATCAAGTGCTTTTTAAATCAGTGATAAAATTTGCAGCCAAAACAATTCTTTGAAATAAAAGAACTGCAACTATGCGTTAAGTATTTTTATTATTTTCTTATACTGTTTTATTGGTTAAAGTTTACATTTGGGTATAAATAATGAAATTAATGTTTCTGTACTTCAGATATATATTATACATACACAGATACACGTTCACCACACATATAATTTATTAATTAAATTATTTTTTATTTTTTTTAAGACAAATTCATGATTATTTTGTGTGGCGTCTTCTGTACTCTTATGTTACTGATATATCTTTGGAATATGAATATAAATATCGTGCATTTGAGAAAAGATTTTACGTTGAAGCTGACTATCCTATATGGAACTATTGTTATGGCAAAGCAAGGAGTAGTATGGGTTTAGAAATGAGCCATTTATTTATTAAAGATCATTTTGCAGATCACAAGAAAACAAAGGTAACAACCATGTTTAACTATCATGATAGTAGTTTGCATCTCACTGATAGTGATTTATGTTACAAATTATATAGTATAAAATTTACATTGAAGTTGCCTAAGTTCTCACAGACTATAAAACATCTCACCAAACCCCCACCATGCTTATATCAACAAACTACAAACAATAGAATAAACCTATTATGTGCATTTTCAATATTAATAAGTTTAGTTTATTATATTGAAATTTCAGAGTAAAAATATTTATGCCCGAATACAAATACGGCATTATATTAATCTAGAAATCATAATCAATTAAACAAAAGATAGAGACTTTTCTGCAAAGCATTGGTAATCAATTAGAAGGAAAACCAATAAATATTAAACATTAAATTTACTCAATATTAACAATAGAATATGACTTGATTATTCTCCATATAGCTGTGGAATAATTTAACAAATTTAGCATCTTTACGATAGTAAACTATAGTAAATGGAATGGTGTTATCTAATCTTTGTGCTTTTGATAATAATGAGCTTAATTTTCTAACCATATTGAAAATTCAGAATGGAAATAATATTTATTCCCAATATATATATGGCATTATTAATTATGATATTCTTATTAATTAAACAAATGATGGAGATGCAAAAATGAAGTTTGTTTAGTTACTAGAGAGTGATAGCATTTTTCATCTACATAAATACTATAATTTTATATTCAATGATTATTATTTAGATTCTCATTGGATTACTAATGCCAAGATTATTAATGGGACACATGCTCTACCCTCTGCTTAATTAACTCCGATTTCATAATAAATAATGACATAGTTATATATTTGCATACACATTTTTACTTTAAACCTTCAGTTTTCTCAGAAAGTTAAGCTTATTAGTATCATAAGTGCAACAAATAGATAGACTTATTCCACTGATTATAGTTTTCTGATATAAATACGATGGATTAATTTAATTATTTCAAAAAATCAAAGGGTGCTTAGGTTATTCTTTATGTTAATGTAGCCCGAATTTCATTTTTATTATTTGATTATTAATGTGAAAGCTAATGAGACAAATTCTAGTTTACTTATTTAATTATGGTATAATAATTAATAATACCATATTTATATCTGGCATAAATATTATTTTCATGCTGAAATCTCAATATGGTTAAGACATTAAGCCTATTGTATTAAAAGCACAATGAATTGATAAACCTATTCTTTATAACTTAGTGATATAAAAGTGGTGGTTGTTAAATTATTACAGAGTTAAAGAGTACTTAGTTAATTTCAATTTTATTAATCACACATCTATATCAATGGTTATAAAAAGTTCATAAATAATTTCTTTGCTATCAAATATGTAATGCTAAGAATATATACCCTATTTCATGAAACAAAAAAATATGTATATACATTATTGATTTAATTTACAAGCAAAATCTACAAAGAATTGTTTAAAATAAACCCATAAGTAATGCCCATCTTTTGATATATCAGTGCCAATCTGCTTTACCTGATCATGTTTTATCTAACAAAATTGATTGATATTGATCTAATAAAAGATGGGTGTTATGTAAATGTTTATTGAAAAAAAAAAGATTCTTTGTAGAATTTGCTTATAAATTATCTCAGTATCATATTCAGACTTGTTTGTCCTATGATATATATATATATATATATATATATATATATATATATATATATATATATATATATATTATATAAACACTCACTCACTCATTCCATATATTGAATCGAATATTTCCACGGATTGTTATAATAAAAAGTAGAAATGAGGAGAACAATGTCCATGTAAACAGAGAGAACCTTAAATTTTTTGATGTTGACAAGAAATTAATTAATTAATATTAACTGACAATTTCTGAAGCTAAACATGTTTTCTCATTAACTTACAATAGTTCTTTTTATTGGAGTTTTTTTTATTTCACAAGCATAACATTAATGATGGGTGAAAAGAGATCTTTTTGGTCATCTTTTAATCAGTAGTAGCTTGGACAGGTTTACTATTGTTTTTCTTCAGCCAGCAGAAATGGGTTGATTGGTTGAATCATTTCATTACATTTTGGCTGTGGATTTTTAACTTCATTTACATAATAGAGTTCCCATTTATTAAATAATTTACATCTATATGAACTCATTAAAAATATTATATATATATAAAACAAAATAAATGTCCGCTAATATCAATAATACCATAACGAAACTTAAATATATTCCAAACAACGGTAAACAATTTATAATACAATATAAATAAAAACTCATAAAGAAATATTTTCGATTATATTCATAATCATTTCAACTCAACTTTCAAATGATTCCATTTTGAAAGTTGAGTTGAAAATGATTATGAATATAATCGAAAATATTTCTTTATGAATTTTTATTGAGTTTTTATTTATATTGTATTATAAATTGTTTACTGTTGTTTGGAATATATTTAAGTTTCGTTATATATATATATTTATGTGTGTGTGTGTATATATATATATTGTAATGGTATATAATATGCCATTATATTAATTTAAGATTAAAATAAAAACTTAAGTTCATAAATTAAAACTAAAAGCTAAAAAATTAAAGAGTTATTAAATGTATATATATTCGCACAGATGCAAAACTTTAAAATTTCTCAAATATTATAAATAATTCTTATTGAGATTAGTATGATATTCTCTACAAAAAAAGACCATACATGATGTGGTACTTGTGAATTTTAACCAAGATGAGTACCCCATATTTTTAATAAATGTGCAGTTTTGAGAATCTCCTATAATCTACCAAAGATGTAAATTAAAACAAAATTAATAAATCAATTATTAAATTAAAAAAAAAGGAATAAAGTCCAATAAATTTTATTAAGAAGCTTCATTTTAATTTTTATGTTTTTGTACTTATTTTATAATGGGGGAACTGATGAAACACTCTTAACATTGTCATGCTTTCCAGTGTGTTTGTTATTGTCAGTAGGTGTTTTGGCAAATTGTCATAATAATATAAATTTGGGATCATTCTGTCTCAGAACATGCTACATTGTACTATTTCCAAAGGTATGCCTGGGTTAATGGTCACAATATTATTACATGCTACTAACATGAATAAAGGGCAAATATTGTACTTATATGTTTTTTTTTCATTTTTCTAGTGATAAGTTAACCCCCCCCCCCCAAAAAAAAAAGTAAATTGCAAATATTGTAATTAATTTTTCCACAATAATTTCTTCTTTTAAAAATAACAATAATAATAAATAAAATCTAATTATTCAACACATTTCCTTGAAAGAAATTTTTTTTGTAAACACCCCTCCTCCCTCAAACTGCAGATTTATTAAAAATATGGGCTGCTATCTTGGTTTACTTGAAAACTCACAAGTACCCATGATTCTTAAAATGTTGGTTACTAAATAAAAGCAATAATTGAATGGCTTTGTTTCTCAAGAGTCTCTAGAAGTCCAAATGCTCAAACTGCTAGAAATGGAATCAATCCGGGAAGTTTACACTCCAAATTTTGGCATTATACCACTTTACTGAACTATGCATGAATTATGATTAGCATAAATAAATGTATAATATTTGGAAAATTATTTTGGCTTAGGCCAATTTAAAGGACTAGGTTGGATACAATGTTTATTCATCATCATCATTATTTTCAACAATTATTAACTCATAAAAATCCCTTTTAAGTTAAATTCATCTTCTCTTATCTCTAGCCTCTTCTCCATATCACCTAAACACACCTTATTTAATCTATCCATCTTACACGAGGTTTTTTTTAGTCTTTTACAATTTTTGGAATCCAATTTAAGATTTTAACTGTCTAATATCATCTCTTCTAGAAATATACCCACCCCAACTCCACTTTAGTGTCTTAATTTTTTCAATGTCAGTAACATCTGTTTATTTTCTCACCCATGTTTTGATCTATTTTTGTTTCTCCTAATATGCATCTTTCCATATTTCCTTCAGTGGTATGAAGTCTATGTAATGCTTTTCTAATAAGTGTCTCAGATCAATAAAAACTGGTACAACACATTTATTTAAAAAATCTTCCTTTTCAAACATATAGGCATATTAGTGTTTAATATTATATTTCTACCAAAAGCATTTTAACCAAGTTTAATTCTATAATTAATTTCATCCATTATTTTTTAATTTCTTTATTTGAGAAAATCCGTTAAACATTACTTTAGTCTTTTTAACATTTATCCTTAATCTTATTTTCTTACTTCCATCTGATTACTTAATAGAATCTAGTATTTTTTTTTCTTTTTAATGTCTAAACTAATATATTTGAAATCTTTACGAGGGGAAAAAAAACTACAGGTAGTGCACTGAATTTAAACAATATGATTTTTTTTTCATTTTTATTTAAAACTTTAATACAAATTAACCATACCGTTCACTACCAAAGGTAATACTCGAAACTTTATCTGAAAATGAATGATTGAAAAACTATAGGATTTTATTATGCTTTATTTTTGTTTCCAATTAAAATTGTACAATATATAGTTTAAATATTCCAATGCTTAACGCAAAAGTAAAATTAATATCAAATATTAAACTACTCCATATATATAAATTTCTAATATCTCTAGATAATCAAGAAAGCTTCCGGACCAGTTGTGAAAAAGATTTCTAAGTTTACTAAAGTTAATTTTTTTCATTAATTTGATTTTTTAATTTCTTTCTACTCAGCAGGGAGATTTTGCTCAAACATGAATCTCTTATTTTGGCCAAATGTTCATCTGATTTCTTTCATTAGCAGTTTTACTTTTCTTAGATTTATAACAGGCACTTATTTCCAAGTTAGATGTAATAAAATGGGTTTCTCATTATCTCTATTGTTTTAAAGTTAATATTGGAATAATAATTATAAAGCGATATCTTTTTATCAAAAACTCACGGTTTAAATAAAAATTCTGTTTCCCTAAAAATACACATACATTCTTATATCTATATGTGAATTACATTTCGTTGATATAAGTACAAAAATTATTTGAGAAATGATTTTTTAATAATATAATAACTGTCAAATACTTTGTTAAAAATACCTACCTCCTTTTATTATTTTCGAAAAAAAAGTATTATACAAAATTATAAAACTTTTTAAGAATTTTTAGCGAACCATTAGTAAGTAATTCGCTGAAAATATAAAAGCTGAATAGAATGCCATTATATTATTTTCTATGAAAAACCGAAAATAAGCAGTTTTTTTTTTTTTTTTTCAAATATAATAAATGATAAAGTAATAAATAATTGATGTAAAAGGTCTGTATTCTTTGATTGTAATTATTGTCTATTTTTAATAAAGTTATACAAATATTTATTTAAAACTATGTTGAAATTATATACTTGGATAATTTTTATATTATGTTAAATACAAATTAATTTATATAAAGGTCAATTAAGCGTTATTTCCATCTGCAATGAATAGTTTCTTTTAGCATTTATCCCCAACAAAATTCATTCTCAAAATTCAAGTTTCATGGGCAACAAATAAAGATGGGCACTGCAAGACATTGCATATCATTTATATATGATCCATGGAATGATCCCAGTTTTATTTTATTATCTAACATTTTATCCAATAAATTTTTATATTTTGATTTACAAGTGTCAAATTCATTCTTCCCACAACTTTGACACCATTGACTTCAAATAAATACAGTTATGATTATCATTAATCATTTACTAAACTAAACATTGCCTCTAGTTCAGACATAAAACTTAATACTCAGTTAACGATTAATATATCTGATTTTTTTTAAAAAATGTAATACTATAGATTAACAATGACTTTGATCTTTTATAAGATGGTTATACATTGAGTTTTATTGACTACCTTAAAAATATTGTACATGGAGCCAATTTTAATTCAGCCTTTAAATCTACAGTGTAAACTATCTTATTTATATTATAACCATCAGGGACAAAGCTACTCTTACATTGTAATTCTGCCACCAGAGTGATGTCAAACCAGTTGAACCTGAAAATTTATATAGGTTGGCAGGCACTTACAGTAAATCCAGAATTTAAATAAATACGATCATAATGCCTGATTCAATAGTTCATGGAGCAGCAGAGATTATATATATATTACACAAAAAAAAATATTTTACACATATAAAAAATTCAGAATTATTGATTTTAGTATAATGTTTACTTTAGAATTTGATTTAATTTACATCTTAACTTTTTATTTTAGAAGTTCATACAGTTGTATTAATTAATATTTTATTAGACTGTCGAGTATGGGTAGACCACATAGATTGCACTCAAAAAATAAAATATTCTACATCCCTTATTTAACCCTAGGCCAAAAGTTCACAGTCAAATTAATGCCAATCTATTTGATACTTCGATGTATTCAATGCAAAATGTATACAACAGCATAATACCATACTGCCAGGAAATGTACATCTGAACAGTGTGGTTATCTAGAAGAAATGTCCCTCGTCCAGTACAGGAATGCTATGTCAGTCTGGTGAGAAGAACAATGAAAAAAAATAAAAAAACTCCATAGGAAGGAATTGCAGTCCTTTTTGCTGATTTACCATCCCATTCCATAGGCTAAAAGGGTGATTCAAGGAGCAGGGAATACCATCTGCTTCTGATGGTCAATAGGAAATGGGATTATATTGCCCAAGTACAGCATATAATGTGATCCTGCATATAGCAGATCTTCATACTACATTTACAAATTACACCAATACATCCAATCCATTAACCCAATTTAACTGTGAAACAAATAACCTGTGATTAACCCTCCCTTAAACTAACATAACTTTACAAATCTGTGTGGCTATCCACACCCAACTAAAATTTAACATAATTTAAAAGTTTTAGCTTAATAAAAAAAATCATAATAAACACTCAAAAAAAAATAATGGAAATGATTTAAAAATACATATAATAAAAATAATTATTAATAAATGATTTAGTTTGGTCAGATAGTAATTCATATTTCTATTTAAATACTGGAAAAAATTTTATATTTAAAGTTCATGAGTTATATAGAGTTCTTATGGTTTAGAAAAAGAGAAAAGATCCATACTTTATAGTTGCTTGTGATTTAATTCCCCTGAGATCCTGGGGAGACTGGTGTGCTGTTAGCCATGGTGTGCTGTTAGCCATTCTATTGCTATTCATCCAGAGGTCCTTTTTTCTAGCTGGTATAGCTCTTTGCAGAATTTTATTGCAGGACCTGGGTGTCCACAATATAGAAAAACAATACTTAATTTCTTCTTTTAGAAAAACTTAAGGGATTGAAAGGGCGTCTTTTCAATCCCTTCTTTTCCAACTCTCCCAGAACTGAACTTTATTTCCAATATTTTTGTTTTTATATCAAAACTCCAGATTAACTGAACATGACATCATGATGATGATGATTCTTTCACTATGGTCCGTTTCCTGAGGGATTATATTAATTATTCTGTTTTTATTGTTTTTATCTCCTATCTGATCTCTAATTATAAATTTTGAGATTTCCATTTTAGCCTTTTACACCATGGAAATAATTAAATTTTGTAATTCTTAAATCTTATCTTTCAATATTTAAATTTTTTCTTCTCTTTTTTAACTTTGATTTACTTTTAAGTACTTTTTCTTAAATATATATCCCCCCCCCTTTTTTTTTTAGATAGTTCTAATAGTTTTTCATCTGTGCGATTTTGTGTGTGTGTATTTATATATAAATATACACGAATTTAGATGACTTTTAATTTTTAATTCTTAAAAAAATTTTTTATTTGCAAACTTTTTTATTTTTATTTTTTATTTCTAATTTTATTTATTAGAATAATGTAACAACACGTGTGCCCATTACAATATATTAATCATTGTCTAAATTCATTTTTGTATAAGTTCTTGGTCCATGGTTCAATTTTCGTCTATATAAAAAATAGATGTTAACAAAGTGAGATCTCCAAAATGTTATTTATATATGGTTCTTGGAAAGATAATTGTTTTAAATTATCTTCCAATTCCACATTTTTTTATAGATAAGTTTTTTCTCCATATTACTTCCCCCTTATCTCATCCATCTATTTTCATATTTGCTTTCTGATAATATTAGATGAGTAGGCACTAGATAGGGATTTTATGCACAGGCCTTCTGGCTTCCATTGATTACTCTTGCTTGCACTAAGTGGCACTACTGTATTGAGAGTTTTGCCTGTTTTAATAACAATTATAACCAAACATAAGAAATGGTGATCATGTTAACCGTATAGATTCTATACACCATCCACCAGGTTTATAAGAATTTCCAGCATCAAAATAAAAAAAAAATAGATAAGAAAATAAACAATATTTTAGTTTTTAGTAACCAAAATGTATTATTATTACCAGAGTTTCCAAAGTTATTACATAAAAAAACCTACATAAAAATAATCAAAATTATTATATAAAAGCTTTTTAATTAAATTTAATGAAAATCTTGAGATTGCTTTGTAAAACTAAGTTTTTAATATTAGGTTCTAAGTGACAAAGTATAAATTAGATTGCATAGAATGGAAAAATCTGGGTCATTTTTGTCTTTGATGACTAGAGTTGACAAAAGTAGTAATTGATATAATGAATACATAGTTTTAATTTCTTATATTTATAACAGTTTTACATTATTTGAATAAATTATTTAAATATTTTTAAAAATAGTTTATTTTTCATGTATCACATGTAGGTTCATAGTGTACTACCAGTGATATGCATACCTTAAGTTGACAATTTCTGGTCTATGTGCATAAGTAAATAGCTTACTAATATTATGACATTGCAATTGCTCAGTTTGGAGTAGCTTGTTTGTATCTGTCTATCAGCATAAAATCTGTTCATTAATATTTGTTCAGTGCCATATATATGTGAATCTAAAGGTAACCAGTTCTTCACCTCTTATTAATGAACCACTCAACCTTAGACTGATAGCTGAATCTTTGGTTACTAGACTGAATTTGAATTTTACTTGAACTTAATTATTTGCTCAACTGTAACATATGTAGCAGCCATCTGAGCACTGTATATAGCAGTCATCTTGGCTAGATTATTCCTTGTAACATGGACAAACCAGTGTAAATAGGTTTGGCATATTAACTATTATAGACATATTTTACTAACCACATGAACATAGCTGCATACATAATTTTTATGTTTAGATGAGATCACTGTGTTAATTTAGTCTCACCCATTATGTAATACACAAGAGCTAATCACCCACATAATTCTATATAATTAATTACATTGTTTCATTTGATTTTTTTATTGTTTTAATAAACCTATTTAAAACACAATACTTGTTTCCTATCTTCCTTGCTTGTAATATGATTCCAATCCAAATTAATGATATATGTATGATATGCATTATAGTTTTTAGTTAGTTTCAAGTTAATTAGTGTGCTAAGTAGTTCATTTTAACACTTAAGTTACAGTGTTAGTCCCTTTTCAAGTCACTTGTTTCTCCCTGTTCAATGTAGCTCACTAAAGAAATTGAGACCCAAGTGTAACCTCAGAAATGTCATTCATAAGGTGTTAAATCATGAAGGACTGGTGAATGAGTTGAAGCTCAGTCGGATTCAAGTAATTACCATCCCATTTCAATTAGCTTTGGTATATTTTACCTGAATTTAGATTTTTTTACATGAATGTACAAATCTGACCTTTACATATGTTTTTTTAATGATTATGGCACTACAACATTAGATTTGATACTCATTACATGACCCTGAGCAGATTATTTTTCTCAAATTGTGATGTTGGCACAGGATAATTTTACATGGGTGTAGATTTTTTTTACTGATTATGCTGCTCCCAAATGGAACATCATTAAAACATTCATATCAACTGAGTTATATATGTAAAAAAGTTTGAGACTATTTGCATGAGACTCTTATTTGTATTTATGTAGTTTAATTTTAAACATGTCAGTAGCTTAACATGCTTCTAGTATAATGTATATAGGAAAATACCAAATTGTACTGTATAATTCAGTAAATTATTCTACCTCCATGTTTTGAGGATATGATATCATATGTGTATTTTTGTTTTGTTCACTGGTGACTGGTGCTGAGGATGAGTTGAACAGGTTTAGAGTCATGCTCATATAAATTCATCATCAGGAGTAGGGGAAAGATTTTAAAAAGGAGTACCCATTTAAAACTTTAAAATTCTATTTAAAATTTGGATTGAATGTGAGCAATGAAATAAGTAGGGCAAGATTAATTACATATATGTAATTAAATCTGGCACAGAAAATAAAAACAATCATGAATCAATAATGTTTTTTTTAGAAATAAAACAGTTTGAATGGAGAAAGAGAAGAAGGCACATCATATAAAATTTTGTTTTTATTATCATTATTTGCATGTAAAATTGTTATATATATTTAAGACAGTAAGCAGGGATGTACTAACAAGTAGCACTAGTTAATGAAAAGGAGAACTAGAGACAAAGGTTAGATTAGTAAAATGTGGCAAGTTAGAAAGGGAAACTAGAGAGAACCATTTTCTGAAGGGAGATGGTAAATAGCCATATTCAGAATTATATATATATATATTGTACCAAGATCATAGTTGGTACATAATAATTTTATCTAAAAAATTAGTAAAACAAAAATCTTTCATTAAAAGAGAAATAACAGGTAAAAGTTTAAGAGTTTTATTGCACTTTGTTTTTCATAAAAATAAGATTTAAAAGTCAAAAAGTTTTAAATTAAATGTTGCAATTAATTAATTAGAAATGTCAAACTAAAAGTTTTGAGTTTAAAGAGTTTGTTATATTATTATTATTAGTTGAAATATAGTTCAAAAGTCTAAAAATATAAATCTCTTTTCATTCGAGTTAAAGAAAAAAAGGTAATCTTTAAAAAACTAAATAATGAATTGATCTCAAATTATATATGTGCATGTGAATGTAAAATAATGTATGCATAATAAATATTAAGATGAAATAAATGAATACAGAAGATTATCATTAAAAACCTCAGCAGTGGCTACTAATTAAAGATTTAAAAACAACATGTTTGCATGGCTACTAATTAAACACGTTGTTAAAGGATTATCAAAGGAATTTTGACAACAGGATTAAAAAGCTTATCTCCAAAAGATTAGCTACTAATAAAAAGAATTTCAACAACATGCTTCATGTATAAAAAAAATAATTTTTTAGCAGACAGTCAGTCAGTTTAAGTCAAGTCAGTCATATTAAAGTTGCATTTAAGAGAATTATATCAGACAGATTGTTATACATCCAGAATCAAAAATGCAGTGTTAAAACCTCGGAAAAACATGACTTTCTCCAGCCTTACGTCCGATGAAAATAGCCAAATCTATCCAATCAAAGTGATGTCTTTGTAACAACTTGAAACTGCTTAATATCTGATTGTCTTAAAGAAGAATGCCTTGGAATAATTAAGTGTGAAATTTCCGCAAGAAAACATCAAATCTAACTGGTTAGAAAATACTTCATGAGAAGCAGCAAACAGCAAGTTGGTTCCACATTCAAAATCTTAGGTAAAACATTTTCTTATACTCATTTATAAAGTAACCACTGCATTCATGTGAATCCTCCTCCAAGAGTCAATGATATGAACTCTATAGCACATAAAAATGAACTATTAATTTGTGTGTTTTAAATTTCAAATACTATTAATGCTTTATTATGTGATATTATAGTGTGTAAATTATAAATGTGTGTGTGTTATACTAGTTGAACAATATATTTAAAATTAGGTTAATCAAGTGTAAATTATGAATGTGTGTGTGTAATATTAGTAAATAAGATTATAAAATATTTAAAATTAGTTTAATAAATGTGAATTAAAATAAATTGTCTTTAAACTTAAAGCTTTATTTTGTCGGTCAATTCTTTTTATCAATTCTTTTTATCAATTCTTTTTACCAATTCTTTTTACTAATCGTTTATCAATTCTTTTACCACTATTTATTAATTGAATTTATAATTTGTTATTGATTAAAAATAGACTGAGCTAGTCATGGGTGTAACTTAGGCATTGAATTAGTGGCCATTGTTTAAAGTGTGTTATTTGTCTTCTGGATGAATAGCTGATGCCCATGTATACAAAACAAAAAAGTACTTTAAACATGGTGTTGAATTCAACAGTCGAGAAGAAGTTATGTCCTTGAAATGTAATGCTAGTTATATATTTTATAGCTATCATTTGGACATACATACTGTCCAAGTATGTTTTTCTCTGCCTAAGAAGCTGGTGTTTCGAAATTCTCATATTCGAACCTGGTACAAATGTCTCCCAACATGGTTGCTTCAAACCTAAGAAACAATAATAATTAAATACTTTGTTTCTTGTTTAAAAATAAAAATCATAAAGAAAAGCTAAATTACGTATTTAAACTGGTTTAATTTTAAATAAGAATTGACCAAAACTTTTTTCTCTTTAAATGAAAAGAAATTTATACTATTTATGTCAGTTAAAATAAATCATTCTTTTAAGTTAAAGACAGTTAGATATTCTGGGTGGAGTTAAGGCATTAATTAATGGGTAAAAAAAGACTAGGGACTTTAGTTAGCCATTTGTTTTCACCTTAGTAAGAAAAATAAACAAATAGTAGTACTTAAATTGTTTAACATAAGCGCTAGTTAATAAGAAAAAAGAAATTGAAATTTTTGAAAATGGAGCCAAAAGAAAAACTGATATATTTTAAAAGTACCCAGTTAGTAGAAAAAGACAAAGAAGAGATATCTGATGCAGATGATGATAAAAATGATGATAAATATGATGCAAGAGTTCAAAAAAGAATTGTGTCAGAAATTTGAGAAAAGGCAGAAAGACCTCAAAGAAAAATTGTGTCAGAAATTTAAACAAGGTCAGCTAAAACTCGAAGAAGAAATGTGTTGGGAATTCAGACAAAGCCTGATAGAAGTCAAAGGAAAAATTAATGAACTTAGATTGGAAATAAGAGAAATAAGATGTGAGATAACAGGAAAAGTAGAGAAAAATCAAGAGATTGTAGAAGTAGATTTTGTCAAAGAAAGTAAGGAAGTTGAGGTCATAGAAGAGGTAGAAATTAAATTAGAATCAGATAGTGCTGAAACAGATAACGTAGAAACAAATGTAGACCAAGAAAGAAAAAAGAGATAAATTCAAGGTAGAAGAAAGCACTAAGCATAGTAGTTTGGAAATAAAATTAATCAAGTTTGAAAATAAACAAAGGTTAATGTAAACATTTGTATTCCTTTTAGATGGAGATTTAAAACAAAAAGAAAGCGTAGAAAAAAATATTCTAATTTTGAAGTAATACAAAGTTGTGCTAGGTATCAAGATTTTCTGATTTACAAAGTTGAAAATAGAAGGGAGCATGAAAGAGATAAAGTAATAAATAATAAGAGAGGGATAAACAAAAGAGGAAAGTTAGTTTATATTATAAAGCTAGTATGTAGAAAGAAGGAACTGCCTGACAAAGTAGACGGAATATTAAAGTAGATGGAAACAATAAGGACCGGGAATGGACTATGAGTAAAATAATTATTCTAACGTAAATAAATCTGAGAAGTTTAAATCTGAAACTTCTGTTTAAAACTAAGATAATAAATTTAAAAAATAAATGAATAATGATAAATAAAATGTTTGAAAGTAATAATAATAATAGAGGCTTCGTAAAACAAAAGATTTTTTTTGCTCCACGCACATATTAAGAAAGAAGAAATGTTCGTAAATAAACAGTTAAAAAAAAAATCAATAAAATCAAGTTAAATAAATGGGTAAAATTAATGATTTAAAAGTAAAGTTTGTAGGTTTAAATAAATGAGTAAAATAATGAAAATATGCAGAAGAGAAGCAAATTAAACAAATAAATATAATATATCTGTAGAAAATAAAGTAGCATAATAAAATAAAAATAGTTTTTGAATACATGCATGGTAATAAAGGGAAGTAAATAAATGATTTAAAGTCAGGTCAAATAAAATAAATAAAATATCTGTATAATAAAGGATCAAAATAAAATAAAATAGGTTTCCGAATACACACACATTAAATAAAGAAGTTAAAATAATGATTTAAAATAGTATCATAAAACTAATATTTAAAATGTTCATAATGGTTTGAAATAATATTGTAAGATTAGATTAATATAAATAAATGTTTAAGATATTGGTCATATGATTTAAAAATGATATTGTAATGTTCATAAATAAAAATATAGAGTCAATCTAAGTTGTATTAAGAATGTATAAGGATTTGAAAGTAAAGGGAATTAGTATTGAAATAAGTTTCAGATAAGGATAAGTGAAAGCTGTCATCTGGATAAAATTTAGCACCCGTAATGGACTTATCAGGGAACATTCTTTTAAAATGCACACTGGGGACAACCAGAGTAAGTCATAAGTCACTTTTCCAGGGGAGAATCCCCATATCTCATACCTCATTTCCAAAGCGTAAATCGAAAATGGAAAGTTGATAATTCCTGCCATTCACAGTGACCTTTTCTTAGTCAATGTCTGGTCAAGAAAATCAGCATCTGAAGCTTTGTTTTTCATAGTGTAAGTTGGTATAAGTCAGCGAATCTGCATCTGGCTCATTTCCAAAGATCCCTGTGCCACAAAATTAGTTTGTCCTCATCATTGTTATCCAGGATTTAGATCATTGTAAGCAATGTATTCAGCATAGAAGGAAGTAAAACATAATTGAAGATTTCCCTTAGTATGTAAAGTAAAAGACATTAAAAAGCAAACTTAGAAAATTAATAAATATTTAGAATTAAAAATTAAAGTTGTCAGAGATAAAATGGTCAGAAATGATGCATTTTACTCTCAAACAGAGGGTGGTATAATGTACCAAGATCGTAGTTGGTACATAATAATTTTATCTAAAAAAATAGTAAAAGAAAAATCTTTCGTTAAAAAAGAAATAATAGGTAAAAGTTTAAGAGTTTTATTGCAGTTTGTTTTTGTAAAAATAGAATTTAAAAGTCAAAGAGTTTTAAACTAAAAGTTGCAATCAATTAATTAGAAACGTCAAACTAAAAGTTTTGAGTTGAAAAAGTTTGTCATATTATTATTATTAGTTGAAATATAGTTCAAAAGTCTAAAAATATAAATCTCTTTTCATTCGAGTTAAAGAAAAAAAAAGGTAATCTTTAAAAAACTAAATAATGAATTGACCTCAAATTATATATGTGTGTGCGAATGTAAAATAATGTATGCGTAATAAATATTAAGATGAAAGAAATGAATACAGAAAATTATCATTAAAAAACTCAGTGGTGGCTACTAATTAAAGATTTAAAAACAACACATTTGCATGGCTACTAATTAAACATGTTAAAAGATTATCAAAGGAATTTTGACAACAGGATGAAAAAGCTTATCTCCAAAGGATTAGCTACTAATGAAAAGAACTTCAACAACATGCTTCATGTATAAAAAAAACAATTTTTTTATTGGACAGTCAGTCAGTTCAAGTCAAGTCAGTTACATTAAAGTTGCGTTTAAGAGAATTATATCAGACAGATTGTTATACGTCCAGAATCAAAAATGCAGTGTTAAAACCTCATAAAAACATATGACTTTCTCCAGCCTTAAGTCCGATGAAAACAGCCAAACCTATCTGATCAAAGTGATGTCTTTGTAACAACTTGAAATTGCTCAATATCTGATTGTCTTAAAAAAGAATGCCTCAGAATAATTAAGTGTGAAATTTTCACAAGAAAACTTCAAATCTAACTGGTTATTAATACTTCATTAGGAGCAGCAAACAGCAAGTTGGATCCACGCTCAAAATCCTACATAAAACATTTTCTTATACTCATTTATAAAGTAGCCACCACATTTGTGTGAATCCTCCTCCAAGAATCAAAGATATGAATTCTATAGCACATAAAAAATGAACTATTAATTTGTGTGTTTTAAATTTCAAATACTATTAATGCTTTATTATGTGATATTATAGTGTGTAAATTATAAATGTGCGTGTGTTATACTAGTTAAACAAGATATTTAAAATTAGGTTAATCAAGTGTAAATATTTAAAATTAGTTTAATAAATGTGAATTAAAATAAATTGTCTTTAAACTTAAGCTTTATTTTGTCGGTCAATTCTTTTTATCAATTCTTTTTACCAATCTTTTATCAATTCTTTTACCACTATTTATTAATTTAATCTATAATTTGTTATTGATTAAAAATAGACTGAGCTATTCATGGGTGTAACTTAGGTGTTGAGTTAGTGGCCATTGTTTAAAGTGTGTTATTTGTCTTCTGGGTGAATAGATGGTGCCCATGTATACAAAACAAAAAAGTACTTTAAACATAGTGTTGAATTCAACAGTCGAGTTATGTCCTGGAAATGTAATACTAGTTATATATTTTATAGCTATCGTTTGGACATACATACTCTCTGAGTATGTTCTTCTCTGCCTAAGATGCCGGTGTTTTGAACCTCACATATTTGAACCTGGTACACTATATATATATATATATATATCATGAACAACTAAAAATCCAGGAGCAAAAATATAGTAGTATAGATGAAGAGCTAGAAAAGGAAGTCAGCAGGAAGAAAAAAGCAATAAAAGTAAGTATTGGTAGAAAGGAAGAAGAACTGGTAGGAAGTCCCACAACACCCAAAGAATTGCCCAAAATGCTCGCAGAGGAAGAGTTAAGCAGTGATGAAGAGAAAAGAGGCACCACACAGAGAGATCCAGGACTAAAATTATCAGATATAGTAACACTGAAGATGAAATGTAGGGGGAAAATAAGCACAAGCTAAATCCCTGAAGGTGATCCCCATAGAAAGTACTATGCATTTTAAAAAAGTGTCTAGGGTAATACAAGAGCCAGAACTAGATAAAGACATAAAGGGGGGCCAAGAGGATTGGTTGATAGCCTTGTTTTAATAGATGGAACAGGATAAGTTGGAGATAAAAGAAAATATGGATAAAATTTAAAAAACTCAGAGTTGATATTGCAGAGCAAAAATACAGAAAGAATCAAGGAAGACAGGGAAGCTTGGGACTAAAAAATGGAAGCTAGACAAGTGGGAGGAGAGATATCAGAAAGGTCTAAAAAGATTGAGAGTAGCCTGCCAGGAAAAATATGGAGAAATACATGTTAAATTCATAGGAATCCTAGAGGATCATCAGAAATAAACTAGTAAAGCTATACAGAAACTAAAGAGAGAGTTTAAAACTATCTGGGGATAAAATAGATAGACAGGAGACACTCATACAAGGTGAAATATCTCAAATCAAAAGGGATGTGGAAAAAACTAAAGAATCAAAAGGAACAAGAAGATATAATAAAGGGACTACAGGAAGAACAAGGAGAAATTCGGGATGAACTGTACAAGGTGAAAGAGAATATACCCAAGAGAACAAGGTATCTGCCAAGGAAAGGTCCAATATAATGAGAGATCCAGGATTTAGACAAAAAATTTCCAAAGTAAAGGGAAATAAATGAAGAATCCAGAGAATTGACTTGGGTACCATTGGTCAAGTGGAAGCAGTAAAGAGACCAAGAGAAGATTGATAAAATATGGGCATCAATGACCCTAAGAAGAATATTTCAGATGCTGACAGTGAAACTGTAAACTTCAGACAGATCTTTTTCACCATAGATAATGATCAGACAGTAGTCATAAGTAAAGTATACCTGAGTCTGGGAGATAGTAGGGGGGGGGTTGAACTTTATAAAATAACCATAACCTTACCCAAAGTTCAGACTTATCTGTCCAAGTTTATACATGTCAAATCCTTTAAAGGAAATATAGGAGAGAACCCAAAAATCCCATTTTGGTTAGCTTTGAAGTTATTTCATCTGGATTCTGGATTTTGTTACATGAATGTACAAATCTGACCATTTCAATGAATATTGAAGAAAACAGTGATTTTAAATTTAGTTCAAAAATTGTTTTACCTAAGAGATTTACTTTTAGCTGAAATGATTTTTATTTATACCTCAAATCAGACAGACCAAATTAATGGCTACTCAAAATGTTCTTATCATAGCAGCTGTTATGACTGAGATTATTTTAATAATAAATCAATATGGATGAACTAATTACTCTCCACAAAGCATCAAGGTTTATGATCAAAAAACATTGTAGGATATTTTCCGTAATTTCTTCTTAATTCTTAACTGAAACATCACTTGAGTTTTTTTTAATAGGTGTTTTTTTTAGTCAATCAAGGCTGACATTGGTGATTGAAAGGAAAGAGTATTAAAAATATGTTATCAAAACTGCAATAGGAATGTAATTTTATTTAGGAATCTATAACTGCAGATTAGTTACAAATGAAAAGATTATTTAATGGAAAGAAAAACTTTACTTTCATTAAATAGAGAACATTTGTTAACTTCCTGAAGTTAAAAGAAAAAGTGAAATAAAATATGATTTTAAAAAATCCATGTGTACTTTATGATAAAAGTGCAGCCATGTTGGGCATAACAGAGTGTATTCATTATTAATAACAAATGAAAAAAAAGCATTGCCAATATTGGTGTTATATATGATGGAATAGTAAGATTAGTTCTTCAATTTAATGGCAAATATAATGTACACATAATTCCAATTTATGCCTTCAGGAAGTTCTAAATTGTGGTGAAAAATTATTGGATTTCTTAGATATACAAAATAAGTAGTGTACCATATCAGACAAATGCAAATTACCACTATGATTCATTTCTTTATAGAGTGAAGGATGATACACTGAATAATTTATAATTAGACATTTTATTTTTATATAAAAACATTTAAAACTCCAGCTTAAGCAATGTGATAAGACCAATGGCAATTTTTTTACAATAACAGTATTTAAATACAATAATTGATTTCTACTTTTCTCTGATGAGATTATCATCTAAGAATTTTAGTTGAAATTAATACATCAATATATATTTCAGCATCAAATGCATGGTACACTAGGACCATATGGCTTGCTACTAACAATGAACATATTTAGTTCAGGGGACTTGTATAGGCTTTACAAAAAACAGTCTTAAAATGCAGGAAGGCAAAATGTACCAATGTGTACTTAGTAAAAACACATCCACAATGCATAAAACAAATACAAATGTGTTTATTAGATGGAGCTTACCATTAGCTCCAAAACAAGATTTAATTATAAAGTGCCAACAGAGAAAGAATTCAAAATCTCTATCGGAAAATCCTCATCTCCAGATGAATTGGATTCAAGCTTATGGCCCACCTCAGTGAAGAGATAAGATTTCAGAAACTAAATCTAAAACTCCGACTCAGCCATCAGCACTTATTTAATACATTACTATCAGTTTGAAAACTTTAATTTTTCAGACACATAAATATCTTCAAATCCATTCTCACAAACCAGATAGCTATATAGGTCTGAAATCAGTTCAGTTTCACCATATATTAATAGCTACACCAATATAACATCACAAAAGCCTTCAAGGGTACAATTATAATAATTAATAAAACAAGATACAAATTGTGCAACTTTATTTTAAGTTTGTGCTAAAATATTCATTAGATGAAGTAAAACCTGTAGCTAGACAGGTTACACAAGTTATATCCTACAGCCATATTTCCAGGTTACAGAACATTTCAACTGCTGAATTCAAACCCTGTCATTCAAAGCACTTTTTTGGTTTGAAGTAAGCTTCAGGCACCAGTTAATTACAAGAAGTAACTAACATACCCTGGACAACAGCTACTAACTCAGCACCTGAATATCCCTACTAGCTCAATGGAAGTATAATTCAATAAACTGCTTGTATAACTTCTCTCCTATGTTGTTCTTAGTGATATAAAAATAATTGATCGACAATAATTAACAGACAAGTACTTTATTGTAAATATATTAAATAGACTTATTACTAGAACTTATAGACTAATTTTATATATTTCCTCAATTAAATGAACAATTATTATGTATATAATGACTACACTTAATTATAAAAAAAAATATATATATATAATCAAAATATAAACATCATGTATATGGCACACACACAACTTGGACTTATAAATTAGTCATTTCATGTCATAAAAGCTCTGTAACTATTTATTTGTTACATTAGGAAGCATGTGAACCTCCACATATTATAGTTCATTATTATACTGACTCTGGAGATGCCCAAAGATTGCAATTGCTACTTAAAATTAATATCAGGAATGGGAATAAGAAAGTGTTATTACCTATAGGATTTTTAAACATTCCTCTGGGATGATGTTGCTTGTTGCTCTTTTTTGTTGTATGTCTTCTACCAACTGGGTCAATTTTGAGCTTCTGATGTGGTCCTGATGATTGCGGTTCCAGGCTAATTCTTACTTCAGGCAGTTAAACATTCTTGGCAGTTTCAAATTATTAGAGGGGCATTGCTTCTATCAGGCAGACTGCTGATGTTCTTGTGGAAGAAGACTGGATTTCAGTCATATGCTCTGACTTCTGTCTAGCACAATGTGATATTCATTTAAACTCAAGAATAAGAATCTAATAGGTGGTTGAATCTAAATATGTGAATGAGTAAATGACAAAACTTTCAGTCTTATTTGTTATCTTTTAATTAATTTTGAATCTTCTAATTATTATCATTGTTCAAAATCCGTTCATTGATTAGGTTGATCAAATTTTGGATAAGATTCATTTTAATTACTCCAGTTTATGGTTTTTATTGAATTAGTAGCCATTGCTAATCCCATTCCTATGCAGCTTATCAGTATATGCTATCTTTGAGAAAATTTACATTATGAGTGTTTCTTAATTTATTTAATTTAACATTTATATTTTTCTTATTTTCTTTAAACATAAATATATTTTACCACATTTTATGTATTTTTAAAATCAACTTATTATTTACACACATATATTTTATTTTATTTTAAATAAATGGAAAGAGAGATTTTTTTAGATTTAAGATTTTTTTTTCTTTAATAGTTTAATTTTTTTTGCTAAGTTAGATTCTACTGAGTTAACTGCATTCTCTTTCAATAAACTTTTTAACTTTCTAAATTATATTATTTTTTTTAATGATTTCTTTTGATGAAGCTTATTTTAATCATTTATTGGTACTTGATTCTGCAGCAATTTCCATTTATTAGAATTTTAATTTTAAAATCTTTACGTTTTTATTAGAATTTAAAATTTAAAATCTTTACGTTGTTTATGGAATTTATTTTAATAATTTTTAGACACAAAATTATTAGAACATATAAGCCTTGAATAGTGGTACAATATATATATATATATATATATATATATATATATATATATATATATATATATATATATATATATATATATATATATATATATATATATTAGTTTCCAACCAGTAACCACCTAAACATTCACAGTAAATATAGCAACCAATATTTCTAACTGCTCTCAAGGCAACCTTCACACCCTTTTAATAGCAAGAATGGAAATCCATTCTTACTAATGGTCCATTGAATATATATGGACACTTAAAGATTGTAACTTGACTACAGAGTATGAAATATTGTTACAATGAAGTTTAAATAAACCTCTTTAAACATGAAATAAACATGTCACTATAATGCAGACTATATATATAACAGCAGTACAAAAAAATTAGATAATTAACTGATAACAATTAATTTAATTTAGAGAAGTAAATTACATTTATAGATATAAATTCAGGTTAAGATTTATACAGATTAATTACATTACTATTAATAGAATTTGAAGAATAAAATAATGAAGGTTCAAATTATATTATATCAGCTAGCTTAAAGTTACAGATTTAGAAATTGATTAAGGGCTCTGTAGTTCTTAGAAAGAATGTTAGCAATCTTGTTCATTTCAGCTGGCAATTTGGGCATATCAGACTGCAGGTGTAGTGGCATTTTTGGTCTCTGGGTAGGCTGTCTGATTTGTGCTAAAGTCTTCTTGTGGCAGTCTAATAACTGGAAGGTCTCCCATCTCTATGGTCATGATGACATATCTTTAGGCATGTAGAACAGAACTAGAGATCACCATCTTCCCCAGGAAAGTGACAAATGTAATGCTCTTCAAGTCTGCCATGTCAAAAATAAAACTTGCAGGGAGACTCATAGTAATGCTTTGTTAGACTTATATATGCTCACAGTTCAAAATATGATCTATTTACATGATTTTTAGATCCCATCATATTTTTTCAACAAAATGGATTTACAGCTGGTAACTCCATTAGCACCTATTTGCCATTTTATATCTTAATTTATGAAATTGATTTAAATTTTAAACCTGATATTTTTAAATTACCTTGGGTTGTCTTGATTCCCCAAAGACTTGGCAATAGTTCCACCTCAATGGATTTTGTTTACTATGAAATACATTTTAGAAAAATATTATTGCAAAAACAAGATTTAAAACTTCACTCATCTGCTATATTACTCAGGCACATGGTGATGTGATTTTCTTTATAAGGATTCAGTTTAAAACTAAGGATTATTAGAAAATCTTTAAATAACATTTTCTTATATATGTGTCATAGTGATATGTGAACTTTTCACATAAACATGTTGTTTTTAATGTAAAATAACAAATTGGCTAATTTAACAAAAATGTATAATTTAAAAGATTTGATTTTAAATAAAGTATACATGTGCTAATATATATATATAAACCAATGATAGTACAGTCATTTATTCACATATATATGTGGGTTCAGACATAAATAATTGTGTTTAAGCTTATATGCATATACTCATAGAGGATTACATCTGGCACAGAGGGAGATGTGGAGAAAGTATAGGTAAATCATATATGAGGTCATGAATATACTATTTCATTATAAGTGAAATAATGCTTAAAGCTAAATGGGATAAATATGTAATCATTAGAAACCAATCACTGACCACCCCAACATTCACAATATGGATAGTAATCAATATATCTCACTGTTGTCAAGGCAACCTCTCACCTTGCTATTAAAAGGTGAGAGGTTGCCATGACAACAATGAGAATTATTGATTACTATCTATATTGTGAATGTTTAGATAGTGACTGGTTGGTTTCTAATGATTACATTTCATTATAATATAATGACTGGATTTGTAGGAAGTATCAATAAAATATTTGTACAGATGAAAGAATAATGTATGAAATAAATCCTACAATGTTAATTATAGTAGAAACAATTTTGTAAATAATGCTTGGGAATTCATAAGAAGTTCAATTGCAAATTATGTAGCACCAGAGGATGCTCTACCAATTATGCCAAGACCCAAAGACATGCATGTTGTTAACTTCTATTAAATTAATTATAATGAAATTCAGACAATTTAAGATTATAACAAAAATAGGAAAAGAGAATGGATAATTAAAATCTCAATTTAACTTTAAGAATTTTATAAAAGATACTTAGAAAAAAACATATGTTAGAAATATGAAAAATAAGATTAGATGTTAGAATAGTGCAGTAAAGAGAAACTTCAGTTTTAAAAAAAACTGAGTTAAACATGGCCTCCCTTTCATTTTACAATAAATAGATAATAATTAAAGGTAATGTACCCATGTACTTTCATCCCAAATTCAGTTAAATATTCATTTATTAACCAATACAGAAATAGTTAGCTAGATTTTCTATTGGTCAGCAATCTATAAAAATTTTAAGGTAATATTCAATGTTTATATCAAGTTACATTTTATTCTTTTGCGTGATTTATTTTGTAATAATTTTTGTATGAATATAGAAAGTGAAATAAAATTTATTGAAGTTAAACAAACCTTTAATTAAATAGTTTTTTTGTTTTTGTCATTAAAAAAAATTACAGAGTATGTTTGGCATACAATAGTTTACTTAGTACAAAAAACAAAACAAAAAAGAAATAAAAAGGAACAAAATTAACTCCTTTGAGTTAAAAGATATTTTCCTATATGTTAATATTTTATAGTTGAATTTTTTATAATTTAGTTTTAGAAAGTAAATAAATAATATGAAATAAATATTATTAATATATAAGAAATCTTAATAATTAATTGTAGGTTGATGAGATATTTAAGAATATTCGACACCAGTTTTTAAATTCTATTGAGGAATTTCCATGGATGGATGATAAAACAAAGGACCTTGCCAAGGAAAAGGTAAGATTACACAAATAACATTATATTAGTTTTACTAAGCAAATTGATCTTTATATATATGTAATCAATACAATGCCAAATTTTATTACACACCTTTTGTGTAGTGTAAACTATCTTCCAGAGTAAAATATTTCAGACCAACATATCTCGCCCCATAGTCATTATATATATATATAACCTGCCTATACACTATACTACCAAAATAAATCTCGCCCCATAGTCATTATATATATATATAACCTGCCTAACACTATACTACCAAAATAAAAATGCAAAATCATAAAACAATACAATACTAGATTAAATCCAAAATTTTACCAAAATTCTTACACAATCATGGTTTCATCTACTACAAATAGACCTTCTCAAATGAAAATCAAACTAAAGGAAATAACATATATATACAAACAAACAAACCTTCCCATAATTCATTTCAAACTTCACCTTCCCTCAATATCAAAAGAAGTCTTCATAAGATTGATAGCCTCAGCATCAAGAAGATTTATCATCAAAGTCTCTTTTATTCTTCTTTTTAACTCATTCTTTTCATAAAAAATAACCGAAGCATTGCTAAACAATAATCTAGACCTGTATTCAATTAATGAATATATAAAGCTGAGTTAAGATACCTATGTTTAACTCTACTTATATGAACTTTAATCCTTTCATTAAGGTTAAACTTACTCTGGCCTACATAAAACTTACCACAACTACATGGAATCTTATAAACAATACCAGGAATAGACCTACTATCAATAGACTGTTTTAAACCATTAAGTAATGAATTCAAATCAGAACTTTTCTTCCATGCAACCTTACTTCCACCTAATAAATGACTATTCTTATAAACCAAATTGCAGTTATAATTATTGTTTACTAGAGAAATGTATTTATGGTAGGAAACTTTTGAGTTAAGTGACATATTTGTGAGATTGGCCATATACAAAATTGTATTTTAACTATGTTAGTGGTCAAGAATTAGGCTGTATTGTAAATGTATTCCATTATAAAAGTGAATTAATATTATAAATCTAATAACGATTAATGCTTAAAGTTAAATAAAGAAACCTTGGATACTTAACATAAGAGATTGTAGAAATAGTTTTATTAAAAAAATTATATTACTTTCTGTAATTAAACTATTATGGTTACAATGTGTTAACCTTTAATATGTAATATTATCTAATCTGTTTTATAGATAGACCATTTCCATATTTGTCTATTCTTTTTTTATTTCATAAATAATTTCAAATAAATAAAGATACAATAAAAGACAAATAACCCCCAAGATGCATTTCTTGCTGAACCAGCACTCATCAGTTGGGCCAGATCATCATCTCTCATATATATCTTTATTACATGGAAGATTATTTATGTAGGGCAAATTGTCTTATTTTTATTTTCAAGCGTCAATTTACTCAACTCCCACCTTTTACGTTATCAACTTTTTGATAAACATGTAAAGATTATTACAAATCATTTATTAAACTAGAGATTTTCTCTAGCACAGATATAAACTTTAATCCAAGTTAAATATTAATATATTTGATTTTCAGCACACACACATGGCAATTTATGTTTCTCCTTCTCCCATGCATAATATCTTTTTTATAAATAGACAACTTCCATATTTCTCCATTTTTTATTTATTTCATAAATAATTTCATATAAAGAAAGATACAATAAAAGACAAATAATCCCCAAGATGCATTTCATGCTGAACTAGAGCTCATCAGTTGGGGCAAGTCATCATCTCTCATATATATCTTTATTACATAAAGATTATTTATGTAGAGCTTAGGCCATGTCCATTATTGGGAGTAATTTACATTCTTTGTGATCTAGCCAAGTATCATAAATAAAAGCTGTGTTGCGATCACTATCATTGTATTGAAATGGTAACCTTCCAATCCCTTACCATTTTATCATCAATCTAATAACTTACTCATCTGTGCTAGGTTCAAACCTCATTTTAATGTTTAAATATATAAAATTAAGCTTTAAAATGCATCATCATGGCTGTCTCAATAGCATTATATATTTACATATGAACCAACGCTATAATGAGATAGAATGAATAAAATTATAGCGTATTACTATTGCGGAATATTTTAATACAAAAATTGTTTTATTACATAGAATTAATGTTAAAGACAATTTATTAATAATTTTGTTATTGTTAATTCATATGTGGATTTATAATCCAACCTATATTATAATGTATATAGAGGTATTATGATCTAAATATGTTAAAAGGTTTATTTAAAATATGTTAAAAAAAGTTTTTTAAAAATAATGTTAAAAGCCTTACTTAAAAATATGTTAAAAGGTTTTCCTATTTTTTTTGTAATTAAAAATAAAAGTTTGGCTCAGTAATTAAACCAGATTTATTTTGTTGTAAACAAGAGTTTACTTTAACTGCCGCATCTGCGGAAAGTGAAATAAAAATCATTTATAAAATCTAACTAATTGAAATGTTGCTAATTAAAATTGTTTACAACAACAGTCCTTACAGTAAAATTGTTGGAACAGCACCATTCAGTACCATAAGGAAACATTATAGCACCTTAGAAATCTATAAATAGATTTAAAATAAAAATTATGTAATTTTGTATTAGTAAAGTAAATTCTTATGTTAATGGGTTCTGACATGATGTAAATTCCTCTAATGTAAATGCTGTAAAAAATCATATAAATACCCTATATTTTAACTCAGAACAGTGAATAGCCATTTTTATGACAGTATTTGCAACCAGAATCCACATCAGTTTTAATTTCAAAATGACCTGCAAAAAGGCACTCTTTGCTGTTGCTCTGTGAGAATGAAGGGTGGTTCTTCCATCTAATGCCATAACAACTAGCATGTCACCAGAAGAATCAAAGCCTAACAGAAATGGGGAAAGAAGACAATGTCATCAGATGCTTGAGTAAAGCTCACCAAACCTCCAGCTCAAACACCTGCAGTCTAACTAAATTGTGATTGGTAAAATTACTTTCAAACCACAGAGCTCTGTGTTTATTACATATAATTTTTAATTAATCTTTCAAACTATAAATTCAAGTTAGCTAACTATATATAAATGTAATGAACTAAAATGTAATTAAATAACTAAATGTAAATCATTCTAATGTTAAAAGAATTATCTCAATTCTATTTAATTAATATTTAAAAGCTGTAAATGACCTAATTATTTGATAATTTCTTTTATTAAGAAATAAACTTAATATTTTACTAATTTAATTTATATCACTGCAGTTATGTCTATATTTCTCTTTTGCTTATTTTCGTTTAATTCTTTATTGTACTATATAGCAATGCTTCGAAACAGCAAGCACTTAATTTCAATATATTTTCAAGCAGATATTATTTAGATATCTTCACGTAATTATTTTATAGCATCATCTTTCTGTGTGCTGTTTCAAAATCCTATTTTATAAATAATAATGACTCACCTTGCACTTGTTATTATTCTTATTAATTATTGATTGAGTTAATGTGAAATGTAACTTGTTAATTAAGTTTTTCAAGCTTAAATTTATGTCAATACTAAAAATTAAATTAGGTCTGAGGATATTTCAAAGTATATTTGCCAGTTAAATTATTCCTTAAACCCATATAATTATATTTTCTCTCCTTAAAATATTGATTAATTGTAAAATAACCAAATAGATCAAGCAGGATAAAATAAACAAGTGATAACTATTTCCATCAGTAGTGTATATATATTTTCATGCTACATAAGAGTTGGTTTCGATTGATCAAGCTAAAAATCCATTGTCCTTGTACTTTATAATAGTAAATTTATAATACTCTTTTACTCGGTAGATGAGATCCATTATTTAATTAAATATTTTCTTGTTTTGCTGCTTTATATTTATGTATTCAGATGAAGCCACTGTGAAGCCAGCACGTCTTCCTCTCAGATGTAGTGCAGTAGTGAAGCCTGAGTTTTAAGACCAGGTTAGCATGTAAGTCACCCACCACTTCTGAACAAAATGTTCATCTCTCATGCAGCATGACGATCGGTCCCAGGGTACTGGCATTTGTTGCAGAAACCCTTGATTTCTTCATCCATTTGCAGTGTGACTTTTCTTATTGTTATTTACATGTGCTGTAGTGCATTGGTTAAATCTTGTACAGCCAACTCTACCTCCTTAATATGTTATATCCAGCATTGATCTGAAACACTATTGAAAGCCAGGTTCGATCTAAAGTTATTTGAGCTGGTTTATACACTTATTTGTTAAATATAAATATTTGTCATAATCAAATACTTAATTAGTCATTAATCAAGGCTTAGTATGATTACTTATATAATAATAATAAGTTTAAATAGGAATTGGCATAATTTTTTTTATAAATATAATGTAGTGATTATTAGATATTTCTGTAATTAAATATACAACATGAGGGATTGTTAGACACTCATCTCATAAAAGCATCAATTATGATTTGTATCAATATGTTATCTCTTCAATCATTACAAAGCTTTCATGCATTATAATCTGCTAGTGAATTAGCTATATATTATTTGTCATTTTTAAGTTATAATCTACAATTATAATAAATATACAATTAAATTAATCTAGTTTCATTCTCTGTTTCATTATTCAATCTGATTCCAATTGTTGATAATATTCATTTATAAACCTATGCATTAATAATGTCTCCGTTAGTTAAGTATACTTTGATTTAATTAAGAATAGCACCTTTACCTAGAGTCTTATTGCTTTTCCCTGACCTATGTCAGCCATGAACAAAATGGTATCCTACGGGTAACTTCAATGTGGTAATTCATAGGGTCTTGAGTCTTGGAGTACTAGCATACAAGTTGTATTGTGGTCGGATTCAGGATGTCACACTCCTGGTCTGGTCAGCTTTGGTCTCTTTGCCTGGATTCTAGATTCTGTTATGTGAATGTACTAAATTGATTATTACAGTATTAAGGCAAATATTATTTAAATATATAAATATGCCAGTCTATATCTTCTTATGTGTAAAGTCAGATGGTGTTCATATATATATATATATATGACATATTATGCAGGTTCATCCGTATTAAAAAATTTAAATATTGATATACCGACGTTTTGACTTGATCACACATGTCATCCACTGGTGATAAAAAGTAGAAAAACTGTTGTAGAGGTGCTACAATCACTGATTTGAAAAAAACGTTAAAGTTCCACCAATAGCAAAAATGTTAAATGAATGTTTTTTTAAAAAAAAATATTTCCAATTAGGAGGAAGTTTGCATGTATCATCTTGCATAGTGATACAATCTGGCCTTTTAAGTATCTCAGTAGCTTCTCTAATTTTGCACTGGTAAAGATTATCACATCTGGATATGAGCCTGGTACTAAACTATTTGATGTTCTGGTGAATAGAACATCAAAAAAAGGGAGTTTTCCATCA
Organism: Epiperipatus broadwayi; assembly: GCA_028023455.1. Taxonomy (NCBI): domain Eukaryota; kingdom Metazoa; phylum Onychophora; class Udeonychophora; order Euonychophora; family Peripatidae; genus Epiperipatus; species Epiperipatus broadwayi. The sequence goes on along the minus strand of JAQFVV010000031.1, from coordinate 9,371,297 downwards.
GACTCGAATACGAGGATACATATTATTTAAATGTAAGAAAAAATCATCTAATTAATTTTTTTCTTGTTGCCATACGACAAAAGTGCCATATGACAAAAGTGTCATCTATGTATCTGAGCCAAATGCAAAGTTTTAAAGATGATGATTCTGAAGCATGAGTTTCTATATTTTCCATGAATAAATCAGCTATTACTTCTGAGATAGGTGAGCCCATAGGAGTACCAAAAACTTGTCTTTAATGCTGTCCATTGTATACAAAATATGTGTTCAAGAGACAATCTTTAATCAAAGCAATAATATGGTCTGGTAAATTGCAACGTTGTGAAATTATATTTAAAGCTTCATCAATTGGAATGTCTTTTAAACAAAGACACAACATCAAAATTGACCAGAATGTCATTAGTGTCAATTTTTAAATTTTTTAAAATAGAAATAAAATGAAAACAGTTATTAATATATGATTTAATAAATGTGATTGAAGGTTTAATGAAATCCGACAAATATCTAGCTAAAATATGAGTTGGTGATCCTATTGTGCTTACTATTGGATGAAGGGGGGGGGATCTGGTTTGTAAATTTTTGGAAGTCCATAAAATTTTGAACAGACATGATTTTTCACGAGGGATTATTTTATTTTTTATCTCTGTTTCAATAGATGATTTATTAATAATGGCTTTTGTTGTTTTTTTCAAATACATAGTATGATCTTTTTTTGATGGTTTATAGGTTTTATCATCAAGCATATCTAAAATATTATTATGGTAAATGTCATAATCCATAACAACAGTGGCATTACCTTTATCAGCTGGAAGTACAACAATTGATTTGTCCAATTTTATATTATTTAATGCTTGTCTTTCTTTATTATTTTTAGGAAGCTTAGCTTTTTTTAAAATATTGCAAATCTCTTCTTTAGCCACATCAGCCGATAAAGAATCTATTTTATCAAGAGCTGATTGAACATTACAAACAATTTTGTCAAAAGGGATCCGGGAAGGTGTTAAAGCAAAATTAAAACCTTTTTCTAAAACCGAAACTTCATTTATAGAAAGGGCTTTTTAGATAAATTATAAACGGTTTTTTGGTTTGGATATGTAATGTTTGGTGATTGTGTTCTAATTACCATTTGTAATTTTTTCTTTTGCTTCACTGTTACAAATTCCGAGTCTTTAATCGATCTAAAATTTGCAATACGATCAGTAAAGTATTTATTTTATTACTAAGGAATAAATGTAAATCCAGCAATACTTCGTCAATTCTGTGTAGATTTTTTCTAGTTTCTTTAATAAAAGAGCTTAAAATAATACTGCTTGTTTTTCTTAGAATTTTACTAATATTATAATTGTTCTTGTGAAACATAATTGTACAGCAAGTGGGTAACAATGCAATTTTTACACACTAATAGAAAAGATAAATTACTAAGTAACATACATTTCTTAATCTACGTTCTTTCAAATACTCAAAGCTCTTTAAATATTTCCTCCCCATAGAGATTAATAATGTTAATTAGAAGATTTTCACAGGTTGCAGATATAAAAGACATATTTTGCAAGTTAAACCATGTTAAAAATTTAAATATTGATATACCTACGTTTTGCCTTGATCACACAAGTCATCCACTGGGTGATAAAAGGTAGAAAGACGGATGTAGAGGCGCTACAATCACTGATTTGAAAAAAAAAAACCTGAAGTTCTACGAATAGCAAAAATGTTAAATTAAGAATGTTTTTTAAACAAATCTTTCCACATAGGAGTAAGTTTGCATGTATCATCTCACTTATTGATACAATCTGGCCTTTTTAAGTATTTCAATGGCTTCTCTAATTTTGCACTGGTAGACATTATTACATCTGGATATGATCCTGGTACTAGAAAAATCAATTTTATGACTTGAGTCTATAGTATGGAGTGAGAGTGTTGATGAGTGTTGTTTAACTGCATTAGCATGCTCATCTCTCCTAACACGGATGCAACAATTACTCTATCTATGTAAGAAGCATTACAATTTTTACATGATATTTGATAAACACCATTCAAGAGGGGTTGAATCCTTATGCTTGGTTATTATATTGCTGATCTTTTGATGAGTAGAAAATGTATCTATATTATAATGTTTTAATATACACCCAATACTGTCTGTAGTTCCTTTTACATATGGAACACAAATCCTAATAGCTGATTTATCATCTTTTTGTTTTCTATTTTGTCCATTTTGGGCTTGAAATAAGGCTTTATTTTATAAATTTATAATTATAAGTATTTGCTAATAAAACAATATTAATATGATTTATTTCTTCTTTCAGATGTGACTTATCTGAAAGGTTAATTGTTTTATTTAAAAGAGTTTTGGCTACAGAAACTATCTGAGTTGAGTGATGATGAGAATGTAAATGTAAATATCTGTCCGTGTTGTATTCTTTAGGGAAATCGAAAAAGATAAACTATTTGGTGTTCTGATGACTAGAACATCAATAAAATGGAGTTTTCCATCAGTCTCTGTCTCCATTGTAAATTTAATATGAGGATGCATGTTATTTAAATTTTAGATTTACTTGCTGATTAAACTTATAAACCATCAAAAAAAAGATCATATTATGTATTTGGGGAAAAAACAACAAAAGCCATTATTATAAATCGCGTATTGAAACAGAGATAAAAAATAAAATAATCCCTCGTGAAAAATCATGCGTCTGTCCAAAATTTTATGGACTTCCAAAAATTCAGAAACCAGACATCCCTTTTCATCCAATAGTAAGCGCAATAGGATCTCCAACTCATATTTTTGCTAGATATTTATCGGATTTCATTAAACCTACAATCCCATCTATTAAATCATATATTAAAAACTCTCTTCATTTTATTTCTGTTTTAAAAAATATAAAAATTAATGCTAATGACATTCTGGTCAGTTTTGATGTCGTGTCTTTGTTTACAAACGTTCCAATTGATGAAGCTTTAAATATAATTTCACAACATTGAAATTTACCAGACCATATTATTGCTTTGATTAAAGATTGTCTCTTGAACACATATTTTGTATACAATGATGGGATCACCTACCTCAGGAGTAATAGCTGATTTATTTATGGAAAATATAGAAACTCGTGCTTTAGAATCATCATTTTTAAAACCTCTCATTTGGCTCACATACATAGATGACAATTTTGTCATATGGCAACAAGGAAAAATAAATTAGATGATTTTTTCTTACATTTAAATAATTTGCATCCTCATATTAAATTTACAATGGAGACAGAGTCTGGTGGAAATCTCCCTTTTCTTGCTGTTTTACTCGCCAGAACACCAAATAGTTTATCTTTTTCGACTTACAGAAAGAATACACACACTGCACAGATATTTATATTTTCATTCTCATCATCACCCAACTCAGATAGTTTCTGTAGCCAAAACTCTTTTAAATAAAGCAATTAACATTTCAGGTAAGTCACATCTGAAAGAAGAAATAAATCATATTAATAATGTTTTATTAACAAATAGTTATAATTATACATTTATAAAGAAAGCCTTATTTCAAGCCCAAAATTATCAAAATAGGAAACAAAAGATTACAAATCAGCTATTAGGATTTGTGTTTCATATGTAAAAGCAACTACAGATAGTATTGGACGTATGTTAAAATGCTATAATATAGATACAGCATTTTCTGCTCATCAAAAGATCAGCAATATAATAAAAGTTTGCAAATAAAAATTTGTTTTTAACAATTAAAAATTGAAAATTAAAAGTCATCTAAACTGTAAATATATAAAATCACACAGATGGCAACTATTAGAATTATCTAAAAAAAAAAAAAAAAGAAAAAAAATATGGAAAAATAAATATTTAAAAAAGGTACTTAAAAGTAAATCAAAGTAAAAAATAAATAAATTAAAGATTGAAAGATAAGATTTCTTTTAAGAATATACAAAATCTAATTACTTCTATTGTGTAAAAGGCTAAAAATGGAAATTATTATTTTTAATTAGTCCCCCTTGGGCATCTTAAAATTTATAATTAAAGGACAGACAGAGAATAAAAACAATAAGAACAGAATAACCAGTAAAATCCCTCAGAAAATGGACTATAGTAAAAGAATCATCATCATCATGATGTTTTGTTCAGTTAATCCAGAGTTTTGATATAAAAAAGAAAAGATTGGAAATAAAGTTCAGTTCTTGGAGAGTTGGAGAAGATCCCTTAAGTTTTCCCAAAAGAAGAAATGAAGTATTGTTTTCATATATTGCAAAGAGCTATACCAGCTAGAGCAAAGGGCCTCCAGATGAATCCCAACAGAATGTCTAACACCACACTGGCCTTCCCATGATGTTGTAGGAATTAGAAATAAAACAGGATCCAAATCACAAGCAACTATAAAGTATGGACTTTTGTTTTAAACCATAAGAACTCTATATAACTCATGAACTTTAAATATAAAACCTTTTCCAGTATTTAAATAAAAATATAAATTTTTATCTGACCAAATTAAATCATTTATTAATAATTACTTTTATTATATGTATTTTTAAATTCTTTTGATTAGTTTATTTTTGAGTGCTAATTATGATTTTTTTTATTAAGTTAAAACTTTTAAATTATATTAAATTTAAGTTGGGTGTGGATTGCTGTATAGATTCATAAAGTTATGATAGTTTAAGGGAGGGTTAATCACAGCTTATTTATTTTGCAGTTAAGTTGGGTTAATGAATTGGGATGTATTGGTGTTACTAGTAAATGTAGTATGAAGATCCACTATGTGCATGATCACATTATATGCCACACGTAGGCAAAAATAATCCAATTTCTTATTGGCCATCGGAGGCAGATGGCATTCTCTGCTCTTTGGATCACCCCTTTAGCCTATGGAATAGGATCACAATCTTTTCCTATGAAGTTATCTTTTTCTTATTGTTTTTCTTGCCAGATAGATGTAGCATTTGTGTTCTTGATGAGGGACATTTCTTCTAAATAACCATGCTGTTCAGATGTACATTCCTGACAGCACTGTATTGTGCTGTTGTATTCATATTGCATTGAATACATCAATATATCAGATAGATTGGCATTTGTTTGACTGCAAACTTTTTGACCTAGGGTTAAATAAAGGATGTAGCATATTTGCTTTTTCGAGTGCAATCTATGTAGTCTATCCATACACCACACTCTAATAAAGCATTAATTAATCCATCTGTGTGAACTGCTAAAATAAAAAGTTAAGATGTAAATTAAATCAAATTTTAAAGTAAACATTATACTAAAATAAATCTGAATTTTATATATGTGTAAAATAAATGTTTTTGTCCATTGTTAATCTAACAGTGGCTGATTCTTATTTTCTTTATCTTTCTTTCTTTAAAATAAAATATATATTATCTCTGCTGCTCCATGAGCTAATGAAAGGGACATTACAGTCGTATTTATTTAAATTCTGGATCTTACTTAAGTACCTGCGGCCTATATAAATTTTCAGGTTCAATTGGCCTGATGGTGCCTGGCACTGGTCCGTAAATCAAGGGTTGAAGACTACTGATTTAGAGGTATGATAATTGAGGACACATTAATTTTGATTTTTAAAATAAATTTAAAATCATTATTTAACTAGGCTTAGTATTCGTTTTATAGATAACTGGTTATTAGGACTGACTACTCATGTAATGATTTAACTAACTCTCCAATCTTCGTCAGTATAGCCATTTTTGATTCAAGGAGGAAACAATTTTTTTTTAAGTCCACATCTTTTAAACAAAATATATTTGATCATAAATAGGTGTAAAAGATAAAATGAAAATGAAAAAATCCTTCCTAAACCAAAACTTGTAAGTTATTATAAATGATTTTTCTCAGCAGTGGAATATTTATTTAAAAAGGTTTATTTTGCCATATTATCTTCTGGCAGTAAGTTTTGGGCTCTTACATTTGCTGGAAATTATCGTTTTTAAAATTTGAAATAGGATTTTAATAAGTGTTTCTTATATTTAGACCAAGATTTGATTTTATCTTTTAAAATTAAATTTACTTCAAGTTTTATGGCTGGTGCTTTATCCCATGAAGCCTTCATCTAACAATTTATTACAATTGATCTTTGAACTTTGGTTAGTCTTATATTTACTGTTTTACTTAAATCTAAAGCAGACTTCTTTTATATATATATGTGCTTTGCTGTAGTTTGATGACTGTCTTATTGTTTTTACATTTTTTTTAAAACAGTAGCTTTTAATCTGTATGAGATTATTTTTAAAAGTAGTTGTCAACATTGCCGTCTAAAACTAGATATTTGTTTTATGTTATAACTGATGTTTTTTGTCAGAATCATGTATAAAAAAATACTAAGATCAAAGAATTATTTTTGCATTGTTAAAATGATAAATTTACTTCCAGTTTATCATTAATCTTAAGTGAATATATAAGAAAAGGTATTAACCTCGCGGTGTCAGCTTATGATGAAAAGACGCATTTATCTTTTTTTAGGTAATTTATTGATAAGATATAAGTACCATACTAATAACAATCATAATAGTATAACAACAGTACTAAGAATAAAAATAAAATTGAATTATAACTAGAATACACTTACTGGATTGATGCATATTTGATGACCAATCGGGAATTAATACCTACATATAGTTGTAGATATGGATCTTTGTAATTACTACTTATATATATATATATATATATGGAATTTAAAACATAACTGATGTGTACCGCTGTAATTTATAAATATAGGCGCATACGTTGCCCTCGAAAGCGCTAAGCTTTAGTAAATACACACCTATTACTAGCTTTTCTCAGAATAGCGCTGAAGTTCATATATTTATATATGTTAAATAACAAGTTACACGTTAAAATACATGTAAATTTTAAATTATAATGACAGTAAACAATTATATATATATATTAAACATAGTTACTTTAGATTACGTTGTAATCATTATCACCTGAAGTCGGTGGATAATGTTTACAACGAAATGGAAAGTATTTTTGTTTAATATATATATATATCGTTATTGTCTACAGTTAGATTAATTTGAAATTTACACATATACATATGAACCAACTGATGATGAATGCTGGTTCAGCATGAAATACATATATTGAAGATCATTTATCTTTTTCACATGCATGTGGTCATGTGTATCGGTTGTATGAGATAGATTAGATAGCTGAAGGAAGCTTGAAAGTGTGAGTTTAAATTCCTATAATTATATATATTAAATCAATAAGAGACAAGCCTAGTTTTCTATTTTAAAAATAGCCCATTAATTTCAATATATATACAAAACGAACCACAATGCAAAATTCTTCTTTATAAATCTTAATTTATTATATAAACTATTATAAAGTACAAAAAATAATCCAGCGTTTCAACTATAGTCTTTATCAAGGAACAATTAAAAAATACATAGAGAAAAAAAAAACAAACAAATATGAATACAAATATGCTAGTATAATCAATACATGTAACAAATAGAATGATTTAATTAAATAATTATAGGGAATTATGTTAAGAAAGGTATTTAAGAAACGAATGTAATAGAAATATAAGATTGTTTGTTAAAAGAGTTATAAGGTAAGAGTTATTTCTATTTGTTATATGTATCGGTTTATTGTGGAATATTTATTTTTTTATGTATTTTTTAACTGTACCTTGATAAAGACTATTAAAGAAAATAGTCAAAATGTTGGAGTATTTTTTGTACTTTATAATAAATCAAGATTTATAAAGACGTTTGCATTAGGGTTTGTTTGTGTGTGTGTATATATATATAGTAACATAAATTATTTATGTGACCAAAATATATACGCCATTGTACATAAATTATTAATGGAACTAATGTTCAATTTGAACATTATAACTCAGATATTAATTCAAATAAGTTGTCCTTAAAATCATTGTAGCCAAAATACATTGTAGCAAAAATATTAATTATCATTCAAAAGGGCGTTGTAACTTAAATTAATTTCTACTTAAGATTTTTAACACATTGTAGCAAAAAATATTATATCCACTTAATATTCTCACAATATATGTAATGTCTGTGTTTTGAGGGAGAAAAATGATGATGAGAAAGATATAAATCAACTCCAAGATGGCAAAATAATATCATAGTAATAATGATTAGAAACTAGTCATTTCAGTTATCTGGTATCTGGCCTATTTCAAATCCTAGTTAGGCAGCCATTGTATCCTCAATAAACAAGTAGGAACACATTGTAACTTTAATAAACTATTAAGACATTACAACTCATGAAATAACATCAAGTGGGAGAGTAGATTGGTGATCCAATAAAAATATTTCCTCAATAAATCCAACAGTAAATTTTACCCACTTTTATCTCTTGGTTTTATATTAAGAGAACACCTAAGTAAATAACAAGTGAATATGTAGTGAATATGGTCTATCAGGACTCCACTAGGTTATCTGAACCTAGACAAAGTTATATTCCATAACCTTTTCAAATGTACCGGGTTTAAACCCCTTTTGTACCTTATTTCTAACAGAATGTAGGATTTTTGATTTTAGACCCATATCACTTTATGCACTAATATTAAGATAAACAGAAAATATCCTTAAGTTATAGTGGTATATACAAAATGCATCATACAGAAATTATCTCCTAGATTTTTAATATGATAAATGCATTTTAATACCTTCATAAGTTTTACTAGCTCCTATTACACTATTAATTTAGGGTGGCAATTCACTCACCCTTGAATGATGTAGATGATGGAATGGTGGTTATTATAATATGAAGTCATTATCTATTTATGGCCTTTAAACATTTATCTAGCTCATTAATTGACAACATGATGATGATGATGATGGTACTTCCATCCAAAGCTTCCAAACTAAGCCTAACATGAAATTTACTTTTTAGAAATTCATAAGTATTTCGCTAATTTTAGCATGTCTAAATTAGAACCAGTGATGATGAATGATCACAACTAATAAAGAATACTCTTAATGAAAATATATGCTGTGTTTAATAAAACAAATTTACATTTATTACTGCATAACTAACATATACATACAATTTAAAGATAGAAATAAAAATTTATATGACTCATAATTATATTAAAGTGATAATATTAATATTAAATTCTTCCCCCTTTTCCGTAATGTCAATATCCAATGTTTATGATAATATAGTGTATATCAATTTGAATAACAATTTTCTAAAATTTTCTATCCACAAGAAACATATTTCATAACAAAACACTCTTTGTGCACACATACTTTTAGATCTTTACACATCTAAACTTAACATCTAAAGTAGAATGATTAATTAGAAAAAATGTTAGTTAAATTGAAAAGAAAAAGATTTCCAGAAACAAGTTTTGAATTGCTTATATCCCCCCTCTCTATGCTATTGAGATTGCTCCTCCTTAACTTAAAAAAAAAATCTAATATTTTTAATGCTGTATTCTTATTATTCTCACATTCATATGCAATTATATACATGTGTCAAGTATTGTTATATTACCGTGTGTGTTTGTGTTTATCCCCATTATTTAAAACAAATAATAATAGAAAAAAATCTTCTACATATTAACAAACATTTTATAACTTTAGAATAATATACAATAATACCCTTTAGAAAACAAAATTTATCAATAAGTGGGTATAATAATTTTAGCATACATAAAATCATTAATCAAACTTATAGCTATTATTACTGAAGAAATTCTTGGTTTAACTCGATTTTATAGTTCTCAAAGTTCAGACATAAGAAGAGACAAAATTTTATTGCTAAAAATTTTACTAATAGTCCCTGATATCATAAAAGAAAAATATATAATGAAAATTCATATTACCAGTCCCTTTTATTTGGTTGAGGCTTCCAAGAGTTCAAACTCAGCTTGTTAAATGTCTACATTTTGCAGCAAAAACATACCAGTCTGTACCATGGATATATGACTAATTTCTATGGTTCACTGGAAACAGTCTTTTTTTACTTTACTTGAGGCTTGTAATTCTTTTATGGTGATGATGATGATGAAGTCATTTGCTTTAGCAGGAACCATTTGGAACTGGAACTGTTTCTTCATTTTCTGTTCAGCATAATTTTTGAAGATGGAGGATATCTGTTGTTCTCATATTTATAATTTTGCTGGGGTTTAAACTCAGTCACTGGAATCTGAACTTGCATGGTTCAATACTTATTAGCAGATTATTTATTTTCATTCAGCTTTTAAATGCAGGTGAATGTTTGATTCGATTTAAAATATAAATGAGCAGTCAGTATCTCCCAATTAATCATAAGGTGTAGAATATTTTTGATTCAGACTTTTTTAAATATGATATGTTGGCTGTATGGCAGTCTGATAGACAGATGAGATATATAGATAGATTTGAACCTGCCATTTCATTCATATTAATCTTCAAAAAATTTTTTATATAAAAAATGGTTTCAAATTGATATCTTGCAGAATTTAAAGATTGTCTTTTTCCCAGTTTCAATATTTAAAACTCTTTTTCTAATTGACTTTCCAAGGTTTTTTATACATTTCTTTTTTTTATTTTCAGTCAACTTAACTAATTAGACTGACCATATTATTTTTCTTTAACTGCTGGTAAAAAAATAATAAATTCACAATAACATGATTTCTGGGCAACTTATTGTTTTGAAGGAAAATTATCTTAATAGTTTTTTTCTCACTTTACTGACAAATTTCACACCACCATAAAATTCTATCTCTTCTCTTTGATCTCTGATAAGATTTTCCAGCTGGACTTCTGAGTTTTAAAAAATACAGGTACAAACAAAAAAGTCTTTTATAGCATCAAAACCTTTGAGTAAAAAATAATTTAACAGGATTCTCCCTTCTTTTTTCAATATGTGTATCTGTAGATTTATTTATGCAATATATCCACATACTCTGTCATTCAAATCATTTATAAAACTGGCCTATTAAAATAATCTGAATGCTTCTTAGAAACTATACTTTTAATATTTAAAATTAAATCCTTAAAACTTTTAAAACCAAATTATAACTATAGAAAACAAAATAGAAATAGAGAATAAAAATGGCAGAATTTAGCAAGTGTAGATTAATTTTGAAAAAGTTAATATTTGAAATATGAAAATGACAAACTAAATACCTTGTCTACAGACAAAATGGCCTATATGTGTTATAACCTTACTTTAAAAAAGAACTATTGAATAATTAAAATGTATGTACTACTCTTTTTGAGTTTTGTCAACATACAAACAAATAAAGAACATAACTATTTCCCCCACTCTCTTTCTGTCTTAGGCTTTGGAACTTGATCCTGTAGGGTTTAAATGTGGGTGCTCTACAACTTTCCTTCCTATATAAAAAAGTTATGATAATTTTTGGTTCCCTATTTCCTTTCATGCACTTGACTACAAATTTAGCTACTGGTTAAATTGAAACTGGGCACAACATATATATATATATTATAACAGCCCAGAAGGGATGTCTTAATGTATCTACACTACAGGGCGCCACTAGGCATTTGAACCTAGAAAATTTATAAAGTTGGCGGATACGTAAGTTCAAAAAAAATTTTTTTTTTTTTAATATATTTTGAATTTGATCATTAGCCCATTGTCACTAGCTCATGGAGTAGCAGAGATTTAATTTTATAAAATAATTCCTATCTGAAAACATTTTCAAAATAAAGGAAACCACTGCCAGAAATTAACACACAAACATTTATTTACGCTCATATATATAAAATTTAGCATTATTTTAGAATAACTTTTACTTTGGATTTTAACTTGATTTTAGAATTTACTTTTACATTTTAATTTTTATAATATTATAAGTTCGCACAGATGGGTTTATAAAAGTTTGTTTTATAATGTTAAGTACAGATCGGTTACATAGATTACACGGTTAAAAATATTTCAAAATAAACATACACGATCAAAATATAAAATCATTGGTGGAATTGCAGAGGGAAATTTATAAGAAACCCAATGGCATTCATCATAAGATGCCGCATAGACACAAATAACTTAAAAGACATCCGAATAAATACATTTTATATACTCACCATAAGGTATCATTATTTACCGAATGTCTATATATTTTGAGCAAATATGAAAAACAAAAACATAATTAACCAATAACGAATCCATGCAAGTGTCTATACCCAACTTAAATTTAATGCATTTAGAGTGTTGAGTATAAATAGACTACATAGATTGCATTTGAAAAGAAAATATTTTATCCCTTATTTAACCTTAGGCCAAAAGTTTGCAGTCAAACCAACGTCAATCCATCTGATATATCGATGTATTCAATGTAATACGAATATGACAGCACAAATATAGGTTAAGAAAAGAAATTGACTCTCGTCCAGATAGGAATACTACATCTATCTGACAAGAAGAACAATAAAAAAAAACTCTATAGGAAGGAACAGCATTCTTCATCTTATAATTCTTTCCATAGGCAAAACAGGAGTGTGCGGCGTACACAAACGATTTTTCCCATAGTGAACCTTGTACTACATCTCCAATCCATTGATTTAATTGAACTAAAAAATGAGTAACCTAAGATTACCCTCCCCTAATAAAACTTCACAAATCTATATAGCCCTCATGCCCAACTTAAATTTAACATTTATATAATATTAATGTAATGCAAAACAAAAATCATAAATAAAACTTAAAAGAACAAAAAAATAAATAAATGGAAATGATTTTAAAAAAGAAATATATCAAATAAAAAGAATTAATAAGGAATTTAGTTTGGTCAGATAGGATTCTATTTCTATAAATTAAATACTGGGAAAGTTTATATTTTAGAGTTCTTAGTGTTTTCAAATTAATATTCATTTAAGTTCATAACGTGCTTACAGTTTTAGAAATGTTCATTAGTTATCCATTGCTTGCCATTTAGAATCCAGCATTAAAACCCTTGATGACCCTGTGGTCCTTAATATAGGAAAAGTGATGTTTCATTTTCTTTTTTTTATAACAACTTAAGGAATTGAAAGTGCATCTTTCAATCTCTTCATCTCCAACTCTCCGACTTAACACATCTCAGTCTTCTCTTAAATTTTCTTTACTCAACTCCCAATTTATTTCCAAACTTTTCCTTTTATATGTAACTTTTGGATCCAATGGACATTATGTCATTGATGATGATGATCCTTCCATTGAGGTCCGATTTCCTAATGGATTTCTTTCATGGGCTATTAGTTTCTATTGTTTTCCTATCTGACCATTGCTTATACATTTAAATGCCCAAGGGCTAGTTCACTTGGACTAATTAAAATAATCATTTCCATTTTTCAATAACATTAATTAATTTGTTTTGTACAAACTTAGATATATTTTTATCTTTAAATCTTTACTGAAAATTTAGTTTTAAAATACTTTTTCTTTAATAAAGTTTTTCATTTAATAATTTTTTTCATCTGTGCGATTTTATATATATATATATTTGAGTTTAGTATAGAATTTTAATTTTCAATTTTTAATTCTTAAAAAAGAAGTTTTATTTGCGAACTTTTATTTTTTTCATGTTTAATAATAAAAAAAATAATGTAATGTTGTATGTGCCCATTACATATCAGTAAACTTGCTTAAAAAAAACAAAACAAAAAAACAATATTTTACTTAGGGTTAGTAATTATGGTACACGATTAACGAAAATTTACAAAACGTTCAGTTTGTATAAAGACTATATACAAAAAAAAATGTTGGCTATCGTTTTTCTAAGGACCATCTATGTTTACACCTCCCCCCCAAGAATTCTATTTTCTCTATATTTCATTTGTAACAAAACTGTACTACAAGCAAATTATCTAAATTATTTATTTAAAAGGTTACATTGAAGTAAATATGTTTTAAGAAATAATGGGTTTATACGTGTATATTTGCAGCACAATTATAAATACCACCAACTTATGTATGACTGATTGAAATGCATACATAGGGTTACACTGAAGTAAATTCCCAAAGGTACCCATCATAAGGTATCACATTTACCATCATAAACTTACGTGGCTGTACACGCCTATACGCATAAAAGCATAATATATATTAACAAAAAAAAACATATTAATTGCAACTGTTTGACTTTTTTTTTTTAACAAAATACAATTTAAAATTATTAACATTTCCTTGTGTTTAATATATGTGCTATTTCTCTCTGGCAGTGCTTTTAAAACAAAATTCAAAGTATAACTTTACGTTAATACAAAAAAAATATTTATACAGAAAAATGTCACTGGCATGATATATCTTTGAAATTCTCAGGGAATTGGTGGTTTATTAAAGATCGGCTCACATTGGGAGACCAATTATAATGATCTGGAAGGGATGTCTTAATGTATCTACACTACAGGGCGCCACTAGGCATTTGAACCTAGAAAATTTATAAAGTAGTCAGATATGTAAGTTCAAAAAAACAATTTTTTTTTTATATATTTTGAATTTGATTGTTATCCCATTGTCACTAGCTCATGGAGTAGCAGAGATTTAATTTTATAAAATAATTTCTATCTAAAAACATTTCAAAATAAAAGAAACAACTGCCAGAAATTAACACACACAAACATTTATTTACGCACATATATATAAAATTTAGCATTATTTTAGAATAACTTTTACTTTGGATTTTAACTTGATTTTAGAATTTACTTTTACATTTTAATTTTTATAATATTATAAGTTCGCACAGATGGGTTTATAAAAGTTTGTTTTATAATGTTAAGTACAGATCGGTTACATAGATTACATGGATAAAAACATTTCAAAATAAACATAAACGATCCAAATATAAAATCATTGGTGGAATTGCAGAGGAAAATTTATAAGAAACCCAATGGCATTCATCATAAGATGCCACATAAACATCAATAATTTAAAAGACATCTGAATAAATACATTTTAGATACTCACCATAAGGTATCATTATTTACCGAATGTCTATATTTTGATCAAATATGAAAACCAAAAACATAATTAACCGATAACGAATCCATGCAAGTGTCTATACCCAACTTAAATTTAATGCATTTAGAGTGTCGAGTATGAATAGAGTACATCGATTGCATTTGAAAAGAAAAATATTTGATCCCTTATTTAACCTTAGGCTAAACGTTTGTAGTCAAACCAATGTCAATCCATCTGATATATCAATGTATTCAATGTAATGCGAATACAACAGCACAAATATAGGTTAAGAAAAGAAACTGATTCTCATCCAGATAGGAATACTACATCTATCTGATGAAAAGAGCAATAAAAAAAAACTCCATAGGGACAGCGTTCTCCGTCTTATAATTCCTTCCATAGGCAAAACAGCAGTGTGTGGTGTATACAAGTGATTCTGCCCATAGGGAACCTCATATTACATCTACTAATTACACCAATATATCCAATCCATTGACCTAATTGAGCTATGAAATGAATAACCTAAGATTACCCTTCTCTAATAAAACTTCACAAATCTATATAGTGAAACAGTAAGATCTGCTTTGCAGATCTTCGTTTCACCTTTTCTCACCTACTTCCTACCCTCATACCTTAGTTTGAACCCAATCTATCGTAGTGTGTCTGCAATACACTTATATACTGAAAACCCCACCTAATTTTAAACCACGAGCACAATGCTCGTATTATATATATAACTTATTCCCAAATAAAATAAAATATTATGAATTATGTATTTGTTTACATAATTTTGATTTATTAAAAAGTAGGTTATATAAGTCGTAATTGCGCACACACTATGATATGCATTTTAAAACATATCAAAATTATAAATTGTTAAAGTTATTTTGTTTGAATCTATTAACAAATATATTACTGTCGTAATATATTTTGATTTAAAATAAAATTCATTTAGTAAATATTCGTTTAGTAAATAGATTCAAATATTGCAATTTAAAAAGTAAAATCATTTTCTTTAATTTAACAAAAGTTATTCCAAATATTTCTGTTTAAATAAATCAGGGACAATAGTTTAATTAGTTAATGTCCTATAAGTTTATCTAAAAACAGCAGATGTCCACTTAAGGTTTTCTTTAATTAATAAAAGTAATTTTAATTAAATCTTGTTTGTAATTCGAATGTCGACAGGGAAATTAACAAAAGAAATTAATTAATGTTGAATTCCTTTAGACATTCCAATGATTTAATTACAGCTGATAAGTCCGATATTTTTATAATGCTCCAGGGCAGTTCTATTGTTAAATTATAAAAAGGAGGTTTTTCTTTTGTTCTCCAGTTAGTTTTAAGTTTTATGCTAATGTTGCTAAGAGAAATCATTCTGAGTTCTATGCATAATTTGTAAATCTTGACATGACAGAGTAGAGTGCAAGAAGGCTATTTCTCTCCAAAATGGTCATGTGCTGCCGTAGACCATCGGAAGTTATCACACAAACCCCGGAACTGCTGCTGCTGCTGTCAAAAATATGAACATTTCCGGATTTTGCTGTTAAATTATATAAAAACCTACCAACCATTAATTTACCTAAATGCTTCTCCAGAGGTAACCCTAAATTAACCCAAGAGCTCTTGTGATTTCTAACTAACATGCTATAGCTATTTAACATTGTTTTCTTATATTTCCCATAACTTCATTATGTATTTATTTAACGTGTTTAAATATACTCAACATTTTGCTCTCTATCCTTGGGTTAATATTTTCTATTTATAAAGCTTTCTTTTATTTTATTATGATAATGTGTCAGAATCGTCTTTGACCGAGTGAACTAATCCCTTTATTGAAAGTAAGATGCCGCTATTAAGGCATATTTTAAATTTATAATTTTCCAATTTTATTATCTTGCAAATCACTCATTTGAGGGCGATTCTTTTCTTTAATATAATATAATCACATAGTTTAAAATCTACATGTTATTGATTTTAATCTAATATAAGGGTATGTGCGAAGTCAATGGTTAAATGTGTCCCTTAATGCATGTTTGTGTATATAAATCTATATTTCCTTTTTAAACCTGCAAGCATGCATCTTCCTATTTTAATGACCGTGTTCTACTTTAATTATAAAGTTCATCATTGACGTCGAGAATGTGCGGACCCTTTTAAATGAATTTCGGGGAATTTGATTGGGCATTTCTCTTAATCCGAGTAAAACCCATTTAGTATGTTTTTATATACACTAGTCTCGTATTGCTGGTAAATGAATTGGTTGTTGAGACCCCTTTGTTTTATTTTATATTTATTTTACAAAGCATCCGTGACTTAAACGTGTCACACTCTCCAACTTTAATAAATTCATTATCAACAATACTGACCTCCCAATGCAACTCTATTATTATTATTCTCAAATAAATGCTTTGATCCCATTCCCACTTTGTTGCTTAGTAAGCTTTAGTCCGTGCTATTCTCGAAATCAATAAATATTTTAGAACACTAAATTTTCAAATATTTTCTTAAACTTGTATAATTACTCAAGCCCCTCACACATGTTCCTATCTCGTCAAGCACATTATCGTAATGCTATTAGCATGAGGAATAGAATATATCACTTTGCTTTATAACCTTTTGTCATTTATTGAAATATAATGCCAACAATTATTTAATACGCATCCCTGTCTCATATAAGCAGACAGTGGCATTATATATATATTTATATAAATAAATTGTGTGAAATTATTTAAAACTAAATTTGATCTCTTATTTTATTTGATTCCTATCACTGTCTCGGTCTATATATATTTTTTCTGCATTTCTTTTGTAAATCCATAGACGTTAATTAGCCACACAAACTTCTTTTAGTATAGAGTCTTTTGTTTCTCCCTGACCACCAGGCACCGGTCAAAGGTTATACTAGTAGTGGCACCAGATGCGTTATCACGTAGATGGTGCTGTGAAATTTGGACTTTAGATTCGAACTTAGTATATCTAGAAGGCAACCTCTCCTAGAATGTTCAGTTTCGTGTCTGGGGTTTGAATTCTGTAAGGTGTTAGCGAGATAGACGATTCTGACTGTTACAATAGCCATTCATGCCTGACTGAAATTTAACATTTATATAATATTAATGTAACGAAAAACAAAAATCATAAATAAAACTTAAAAGAACAACAACAAAAAAAAATAAATGGAAATGATTTAAAAAAAGAAATACATCAAATAAAAAGAATTAATAAAGAATTTAGTTTGGTCAGATAGGATTCTATTTCTATAAATTAAATACTGGAAAAGTTTATATTTTAGAGTTCTTAGTGTTTTCAAATTAATATTCATTTAAGTTCATAACATGCTTACGGTTTTAGAAATGTTTATTAGTTATCTGTTGCTTGCCTTTTGGAATCCAGCATTAAATCCCCTGATGATCCTGTGGTCTTCAATATAGGAAAAGTGATGTTTCATTTTCTTTTTTTTTATAACAACTGAAGGAATTGAAAGTGCATCTTTCAATCTCTTCATCTCCAACTCTCCAACTTAACACATCTCAGTCTTCTCTTAAATTTTCTTTACTCAACTCCCAATTTATTTCCAAACTTTTCCTTTTATATGTAACTTTTGGATCCAATGGACATTACATCATCGATGATGATGATCCTTCCATTGAGGTCCGATTTGCCGATGGATTTCTTTCATTGGCTATTAGTTTCTATTGTTTTCCTATCTGATCATTGCTTATACATTTAAATGCCCAAGGGCTAGTTCACTTGGACTAATTAAAATAATTTCCATTTTTCAATAACATTAATTAATTTGTTTTGTACAAACTTGGATATATTTTTATCTTTAAATCTTTACTGAAAATTTAGTTTTAAAATACTTTTTCTTTAATAAAGTTTTCGTTTAATAATTTTTTTCATCTGTGCGATTTTATATATATATTTGAGGTTAGTATAGAATTTTAATTTTCAATTTTTAATTCTTAAAAAAGAAATTTTATTTGCAAACTTTTATTTTTTTCATGTTTAATAAAAAAAAAAATAATGTTACGTTGTATGTGCCCATTACAATATATATATATATATATTCTAACCATTGGAACTAATTGATAATCATAATAATTCTTCTATAGTTGGGCATCCAACTCTAACCTAATCAAAAGAAGATAAATATCATCAAATAACCTATTTGTGTAACTCTTGTAAAATGAACATGAACAAATATCACTTTGAGACTCTAACCTAATAGAAGAATGTAAAATATAATCATTTTTAACTTTATAAAAATGAAGTAATATAATCACTAATAAATAACATATATTGTGACTCTTATAAACAACTATAGATCTGTAATAATAAAACGTGGGCTATGCTCAGTGGTCAGTTAGGTATAAAGAGTACAGCTGCAGAGATATGCAGTTAAGATGAAGAAAGAAATGAAAATCATAAGATAAATTATTATAAGTAAAATAAATAACTTGGAAAGAGAAAGAAAACTGCAATCATTCCCTAAATAATAGTTTAGAATAAAATAAAATTCTCTCTTATCAAAAATACTTTCTCTGAGCTATAAGCATTTGCACTTTTAAATAATAATAATATTTTCTTATTGGTTCTCACAGCTTTGAAAAAAATACTATGTAAATCATTTGCCAATATGATCTGAAATGAACTTTACTCTTGCAGAGTAAACTGAAAATGAAAATACTATCATGGTACAATTGAAAATAAAACTTTTATGCCTCAACATAACTATAATAGCAATAATAAATGATACCTTTTAAATAAGGAATAATAATGATGATGATGATGATCTCAGGGTTCTTCTGTTTATCTTGGGAAAATACTCTACAATATTGTATTGCCACACATGAATGACATTCTGGTAGGCTATAGAAAACATTCACTTCAATTAAAAGCTAATGCATGTCCTAATGTATAATAACAGCAATTTTAATTACTTAAATAAATGATAATATGACCAATACTGAAATAAACTAATTGCCTAAAATTTAGAATAAGTCAGCCCTTTACCCAGGATATCAGTCAGAATAATAGAAAGACAAGGGTACCATTTATATCCCTCCACCATTCATGACAATGCAAAAAATTAATTAAAATTAATTATTTCAATAATTTAACTAAGAACACAAATGGAATAATGTGCAATCAGAATTAATAACTTGAAATAAAATTCATTTACTATTAAATAAATGATTCATCTGAAGTTTACAATTTTCATAAAACTACCATCATAAAAAATGATATGTTAAGATCTACATAAATTTGCTTATCTGTCATACAATTGCTTATCTGGCGTATTGAGATTTCTAAAGTTTGAAATGGTTTATGAATCAAGAAAATGTTTTGCAAAAATTTTGCAAACACACATATATTTCGCATATAGAAAATAAACCAATGAAGATTGAATAAAATAATATAGTTTATTAATAATACAGAATAAAATAAAAGTATACAAAATTTATTAAATGCTACAAACTAATATAGGCATTGTTATCACAAATGTGTAATTACATATAGTTGTTCTTAGCAAGAATATAACTAAAAATAATATATTCCTGTAATTTAGGACTAAATATTAAATTGAAGTAACTATCGGAAATGTACAGCTGATATATTACTACACTGGTTTAAATTTTTGAGAAACTACAGTAAAGAATTGCTTAATGTGAAATAGACAAATAATAACAGCTTCAAATTTAAATGTTATAAAAGATCTGTAAAATAAATCCCTTGCTTTAAATTATTGTCTACCTATTTTTTTTATGATATGAAGTACATAAACAAAAATAAATATTATTTGTTTAAGTATTATGAACTGGGTTTGAATATTATCTTTCAAACTATTAAACTCTATTATTATTAAGTTGACTAAATTCTAAAAATTAAAATAAATTATGAATGGATATAGGTCATTCATCAGAAGTCATACATGGGAATGATCATTTAACTTAGGGTCCACATAAAAATAATAATAGATTTAACTATGGATGACTTACAATTCCAGTGAAAAATATTTCTCAGCTACTAATGAAAATAAGACTGTTTTTGAATATTCCTTTAATAACTAAGTGTTTTAAAATACACAGTTTTAAATTACTTCTATTCAATTGGTTTGCTTGGGCTCAGTAGCACAATGCAGCTATTGATCCAAATGACTAAGGCACTGCTAATGATAAAGTGCATCCTGAGGAACAAACATCTGAAATCTAACATCTATTCTTGGCATAACTTCTAAATAGAACATGATAATATACACTTTTTATGGTGGAAAAATATTCTAAATTCACATGAGGGACAAAAATATTGAGTAACCTCTCCAGGGCAAATACTTCATTAAAAGAATTGATGGTTTCCAGGCCTATGTCAGACAAAGATGTAGGTGTGGACTTTGTCTCATCACCTAAGAAAAAAAAACCACCAAAATATAATTCTCTCATGGAATTCAGCTATACTAGCTATATAAAAACATCATATAAATTCTATATAGTTCTCTCCATGGGACATAGCTACACTGGCTATACAAATATACTAGAACAAGATATAAAAATAATCCACTCATGGAGAATACAACACACTATGGAGATCAGACTTCCATTCCACAAAGCATAACATATAATAAATATCAAAATATGCTGATATTAAGCATATATCAACTCTAAACTTAGGCAAGACAGCAAATTATACTAGTAATAATACTATCAAAATGCATACTTCAATCAATATCAGAAAACAATAAATTTAAAACACATATCTCAGCCAAATGACTGAACAGAATATGCAGAATAGTACAATAAATTTAACTTTAAGCAAGGAATATTCAATAGCAATGTATAACATAAAAGCTCATACTAAAATAAAGTGGATGTACTAATACAGATTAACAGTTAATAAATTAATCAACTAATGAAATAAAAATTCCGTTAAAATTTTAAATGAGAAATATGCTGTTATAGCATAAACTATAAAATTATTCACTTCTGATAAATTTAAAATATTGTTTACCCATTAGATATATAACATATTTTAAACACACAACATGCAAGGTTAATATATCCAGTTGCATGTAAAATAAACCAGAAAAATTTCATAGTGTGTGTGCCCGAGATATAAAATCATTGTTTATATTAATTAAAAAAATAATAAAATTAGTTTACAAATGATATTAAACATTATATTTAAAATAAAGTATTAGAATTTCTCGGTCAATTCTTTTAATTATACTACTAAAAAACAATTTAGCAAAAAAGTTAAAGCAGCAATTTATTATATTATTCTTTTGATTAAGCTAGTTAGGATTTCTTAAGTGCTGAATTAGTTTGCCATCATTCAGAGTATGTTAGTTGCTTATTTTAATTAACTGGAGCCTGAAGTTTACTTCAAAACAAAAAAGTGCTCTGAATGACAGGTGTTGAATCCAGCAGTCGAGACGATCTATGTCTTGCAAATGTGGTTGCAGTTATATATTTTATATAGCTTTGGCCTGGTCATAGGTACCCTGTGGGTATTATGTTTCTCTGCCTAAGAGACTGATGTGGTGCAATAATTAAATTGCCGTTGGAGTAGATCAAATTTTAAAAGTAATGTTATAATAATATATTTTTCTACAAAAGAAGTAAAAAAAAGTAAAAAAATACTTTTCTGTTTCTCATATACATTGTTTCTTTTCGATCTACTACTCCACCCCGGTTCAATATATATATATATATATATTATAACTGGATACCCCATATAACCTCTTTACGTCAGTTGTAACTATTTCCTGATGAGCATATTGTAGGAAGGAACCATTGATTGGCTTTCCCCAATACAGACATCACCCCACCTACAACAATATTTCCTGCTCATCAGAGGATATAGCACCATAGAGACTGGAAAAACCTAGAAATTTGTGGGTTTGGTTTCCCCAAATGATGCAACTAGAATTCCATCTCACTACAATTTGACTTACCTAGGTCTAGTTATGCTGGACATAGCTCAGGAGGCATGAGATTTTCATGAACAAGTGCAATGAATGACAAGTGATGCAACATGAACAACTGGATTGGTTTTATATAACAAATTATTTCATAACATTTGTTAAGATCATTATTTTTCCATAGTTATTTTGGATAATAATCCCATAAAGTTCATCATTAGTTCATTTTTGATATAGTTCATCTTTAGGTTCCAGTTTCTGGTATGTGCATCAGTTACTCTTCATTGGTGATGTATTTATCTGCAGTGTACTTTAATTCTTTAGTTGTGATTTAAATATTATCATTTGATTTATGCACACCAATATCGGTCTACTTAAATAAATGTGAGAAGTCTGATGGTTAAAGAACTTATATTCTACACATTCCAAGTTTCTGTCATAGTAGTAAAAAATATTCTTTGCACTTATTTAATATATTATTTTTATACATGAGGGTTTCACTTTTTCAAAATTATTAATTTATTTTCTTTTGCCTTAGTTAGTATTCATGTTTTTAATATGATATATAAACCAATTTATAGACAATCAGACAAACATGGATAAAAAGGCAGATAAATGGTTAGACATATGAATGATTGGATAAATAATTATATAAGTAGACAAACAGATATATAGCCATAAAAATTATTGGCAGTATGGTAGATAAATAGATACATAGCTGGATATATAAATACATATAGATAATAGATAATATATGATCACAGACAGACAGATTGTTATATAGCAAGTCAGATAAACAGAAGTTAGATATATACATGAAAATGTATAGTTAGTGAGATAGATTAGTAATGGGTAAGATATATTGATAGATATGGAAGTAGAGATAATGGTAGTAGAAAGGTACAAAGACAGTAATACAATAATATAGAGTTATTAATGGATTTATAGATGGATTGATTGTGGAATCATTGGCCAAATGGATATATACTGTACTGTTAATGATAGCACTCCTTGAAAAATTGTGAGTTACAATTATTAAAAATAAAAATTTTCATAAATAACACAAAAGTTTTAAATTTAATTAATAAATAATAAAATTATTGCAGAATAATTTCTGTAAATAACTAAATTAAAATATCTCGTTTGAAAAAAGGAAATAATCTATAAAAGTTTAAAGAGTAATTGGAAGGGGAGAAAGTTTAACTTAAAAGGTAAAGCTATAGCAGTTTAAAAATAAATCTTTTACATAAAATTAAAAATAGCTCTTTTCATTTAATTTAAAGAAAAAAGTCTTTTCCTGTTATTTAGAAGAAATAAAATATATATGTCCATAAGGAACAAGATTGTAAACATAAAGAAATAGTAAAATGTATATGTGCTAATAAAATGGGATCTGAAAGTTAAATATTAAAAAAATAAAGGAACGTTTATAAGTTAAAAGAAATTCCCTCAAATATTGCAAATACTCAGAAGCTACATAAAAGAAATGGATTAGCAATGGCTACTAATTAAAAAATACATAAACAACCAGATTAATTAATTAAAATGTTATAAAAATTTAAACAAAAGCACTGAATGAATTTCAATAATGGACATAGCTGGTGGGTAAAAAAACTAATTTAAAAAATGACAACAGGTTATCACATAAATAGTCAGTTTTTCATTATTCAATCAGTTTACAATCAGTTTTACAATCAGTCTTCAGTCAGTCTTGTCACATATTCAGAGTCAGTGTTTATTCATAACAATGCAGTGTTAGCAGTCGTCAGAAGCATACAGCCAGACTCCAGCCTCAGTCTGATGGAACATCAGCAACCTGCTCGATAGAAGTAATGCCTGCTTAATAATTTGAAGCTGCCAGAGATATCTAACTGACTTGAATAAGAGTATTATGAAATAGCAATCCTAGCAACCTCCACAGAAGCTTAAAATTTGACTGGTTGATAAAAACTCACATGAAACAGCAAACAGCAAGAATTCAATGCCCAAAATCCTATAGATAATAAATAACATTTTCTTATTCCATTTCTGATATTAATGTAGCCATTGCAATAATTTAAACTCTCCAGAGTCAGTAAAACTAATAAACTCTATAGCATGCATAAAGTTTTAAATGTTATGTGTTTATTTAATGCTCTTTGTTATATTATATATTATTGCATGATTTATTAAGTGTGTGTGCACTTAGATATAAAAAATCATTGTTTAAGTTAATTAAAAGTTTATAATAGTAGTTTTCAAATTATAATAATAAACATTTCATTAAAATAAATTATCTTTAAAACTTAATATTTTGTCGGTCAATTCTTTTATTCGTATCACTAATTAAAACAGCAATCTATTATATATTTTGATTGAGTTAGTTGGGATTTCTTAGGCGTTGAATTAGTTGGCCATAATTCAGGGTACATTAGTTGCTTTTGGTAGTTAACTGGTGTCTGGAGTTTACTCTGAAACAAAAAAGTGCTTTGAATGATAGGTGTTGAATTTTGCAATTGAGAAGATCTGGGGCCTTGAAACGTAGTCATAATTATATATATATCTTATATATAGCTTTGGCTTGATCACAGGTACCTTCTGGGCATTCTTCTTCTCTGCCTATGAAACCAGTAGATTGAATTAATAATAAATAATTGTATTGTATTTATAAAAGTAAGTCTTACAATATTGTTTCACAAGTTTATACTTCATAATTGCCATTTTATTAAAGAGTTAAAAGTTCATGTTAGATTGTGTTTCCCATTTGATCTACAACACCACCTGGTTCAATATATAACAATAAAAATAATAAATATATGGTAATTAACTATTATATACAGTCTTTCAATCTGCAGAAGCACTTTCAAAATTAGAGATTGAATATAATGGTTAATTGCTGTTTTATTTATTATTTTTATTGTTATTGCAATAGGTTTTAATTAACGGACATTTTATTTGTGTGTGTGTATATATATATATAAAATGTAAATAAACTGGTAGTTTAATAGATATAGGAGAAAAGAGGCTTTTAGGCTTGCTTTAAATCATAACACTTATAAATAGACAATATGTATAAAAAAGTAAAATTGCTAGAAAATTTGCTATATTGTTATATATGAGATTTTAAAAAATGTATATGTGAAATAGCTTTTTTTCCAAAATGGTCTTTAATAAAGCAAATTTTATGAGAAATATACTTAAATTCTGCCAGGAGTAAATTACAAACATTTTTTTTGATTTCTCAACAGCTTTTATCTCAACATATTAGTAGAATAATTGCATGGCATTTCCAATGATAGAATTGTGTTCAATCTATTTTGTCACAGTTTCTGATACAATAATAATCTTGTCATTTTGGACCATATTGTTTACCACACAGAAACAATAATAATTGTATATAATAAATAAAGAGTTAATTTTAAAGTTTAATGACCGAATAAAAAAAATATCATATGAAATTTTATATTATAGATAATTTAATTTTGATTCACAACTTTTAAACCAACATTTGATTTGAAACAAGTTAGATATTGTTTTTTTAATATAATTTTTTTATATAATAAATTTCTTCTAAAAATATATTTATTAATTAAAAAACAGATAAAACACAATATCAATCATCTAAAAATTATCTACTTAATGTAATCAGTCATCTAATTAATGATATATATATAATCAATTTAGAAATGGACGGCAATTACCATCAAAAAATAAATTTAATGCATAAATTCAATTATAAATCAAGGAAGATTAGCTTATGGAAAGCGCATTTCGACTTTATTCGAATTCTCTATTATTATTTTATTGACATACAATAGTTTGCTGTAAAGAGAAATTAAGAAAAAGAAAAATATTAAAATCACTCTAAGAAAGAAGGAAGAAATGAATCAATAAATGCTCTTGCACACACCCACATTAAGAAAAAATACCATCGAGAAAAAATAATAATGCAATAACTTTATTATTATTAAATTCTGAATTTGACTTTGTTATAAACAACATTGACAGTTACAAAGCTACTGTTCACTATTAATTAAATTTTGGGTTTTATTAATTTACCAGCGAATTTAATTAGTTTAATTAAAAAATTAAAAGTGTGAAAATATTTACAATTTAAGAAAAGAACAGATTCAAAGTCATGCGTAGGTAGGTAGGTACACAGGGAATTTATAAATTTCAGCAACAAAGACATTTTGTTTGTTTGTTCCATTTTCAAAATAATTTATCTATTTTTACACGCACATATTTATACGTATATACTGCATATGATTACCGTAAAAAATTTAAATAATTTTTCTGCATTATTTTAATTTTATATTGTACTTTTACTTTGCTTAATTTCTTGCTTCATAAACTGATGAAGTAATTAGATAAAGTATTTTAATCATACTATAACTCTGTCACCTAGGTGATGTTTATTTTTGCATTCTTATGACAATTTATTACAGACATTTATAATAAACGTTAATTATTTTTACATGTTTTGTGGAATTTAAAAAAGGTATACAGAAAATACTAAAAGAATTTCTCCAATTTTATGTTGCTATGATAAATTGCCAACAAATTCATCCCTCAAGCTTATCTAAAGCAATTTATTGCAGGTTGAAAAAAAACCCTGAAAAGCTGAATATAACCAGTTTTTGTCTATAAGATTACTGTTTAAACTTGTAAAGTCATAGGATAATGCCAAAAAAAAAACAAAAAGGGAGAGAAATCAAGAATTGCTTCTTTTTTATCTTGCTGTGTTACATTATCAATGAGTTTTTCTCTTATGGATATCGAAAACAATTTATCCCAAGTTAAAATAAAACCAGAAATGCTTCATATAACCAATTTTTGCCTAACAGATTATTCACAGAATACTAGAAACAAAAATGGAGATCATAAAACAGTTCTACTTACATGTGACATCTGGTCTTAAAGTCATATTAGTTTCATATGAGCGTGGAGATGTAAAAATATTTTTTAAAAAAATGTTGCAACCGTTTCTTGCACAATATTCATATAATATAAAAACTTAAATTTGCCTTTGTCTTAAACAAGGAAAATCCCTAGGGATAGATAGAAAACTTGGAGATTTAAAAGAAACTAGAAGTCAACACATTATTGGCAAAAGTGTTGAGTAATATTATTTATACATATTTCAAAAATTTTATTTATACATAAACTTTTTCAAAAGAGTTAACCAAAAACAAAAACTATAGCAGGTAATAATCCAATCTCCCCCCCCCCCCATTATCATTATTACATGTCTCATCACGCAAGATATTTGAAAGAATCATATTCATGAAGAGGTTGAAATGAACAAGTTTGATTTTTATTAACTTCTCAGATTATGATTGTTTGGAAAAATGGTTTTCCAAAAGTTCTTAAAATTCTTAACTGTCGACAACCTATTAATTTATTTGATAAATGTTTTCCAATGCAACATTTAAATGATATTAATTAATAATTATATTAAATACAAAATATTAAACAATAGTCTGATATTCTTTTCATAGCTTCATTTATTTAATATCAATCTTATTCCAGAAACTGAATACATAAAAGATCTGAGTAATCTAAGAATAATGTTTTTGAATAACAGTTTTAAACACAATTATTCCCTTACTATCTAGGCATAATCTTGGATTATAGACAAATTTATTTTCATTTATTTAAAGTTACATTTAAATTACTTTCTAAATATATCTCTTGGAAATGGAAAACTGATCTGAGATTATGATGCAAGTATTTATTAGTCAGTTTATTTGGCATTAACATATATGATGCATATTGTGTGCCTGTTTGAAGAAAAATGTACATATCTAATTTTTGGATACCCTTTTTCAAATATTATGTAAAAATATTGTTGAAAAATTGAATTTTCTCATTTGCAGTGTTTTTCTATTTTTTTCCATCTTGCCAAAAGCTCAAAATTATAGCTTTATGATATAGAATACATCTCGATTCAAGATCCTCTATCCGGATGTTACAACATGAATTTGCAATCAAAGAATTATGATGTAAAAATAGTATGTTTTTCAGATTCAGCAATAAAACTGGCTGAATTTGATTTTTCTGGAGATTACTTGTATCTTGGTAAATGAAATTTGACAGTCACTGGTCTCCATAGATATAAATACACAGAAGTCAAGAGGAGTATAGTTAATGGCTTTCAAATTTACAGTTATAGTGATGTAAAGAATAATTGTTTGATATATAGTGATATATAGTATTATATTAAAAGTAAAGAGTTAAGATCTATAATTAAACCTGATAGTTATCAATTGGTTTTTCATAAAGTAGCTACTTATTATTGTTATAGGAATAAGAAATTAAATAATTCCAGTGAGGTAGCTTTGTTTTAAAAAGGTCGATTTTGTAAAGATTATTTGAATGTTGGCTACTCTGATAAATTTAATAGTAATAATATTTGGAAATAAGATTTTATTTATTTGCCATTTAAATTGTTTTCATGTAAAATTGTACTTAAAAGTAATAATTGTTTGGAAATGAGAAAATTGTTTGGAAAGGGGTATTACTTTGAATAATTTATTAAATCATGCAAAGGAAATTTTTGATAGACTATTTCTGGAGTAGTATATATTATCTCTTGTTTTTGTAGGAAGGTATATATAGGTCAGAATAGTTTGAACTTAAAATGAAAGAATAAAAGTACATAAAAGTTGGGTTAGAAATAAATAACTTGGTTCTGTTTTATATATCCATGTGAAAGATACAGGCCACACTATTAACTTATCAAAGGCAAGTTACGAGTTAACTTGATAGCAGCTTTTAATCTCTTCAATTTAGTCATTTTTAATGCTACGGTAAAGATTTTATCGTCATTTGAAAGGTTATAAAAAGTTCCATAAGATGCTGCACTCTCTTGAATTATTTTAAAAGTAAAAAATCAATAAAATTGATGTTAAAATCTGACAAAAGAAAAGGCGGGATTAAAGTTGGTTTCTTGAACCTCATTGGCTATTAGCTTTCAACAACAAAGAAAATGGATTGTCATAACTAAGCGATACCATTTCTTTTCTTTCATTTTGAAAGTGATAAACAAATGTTTTAGACCATTTTAAAAGTATTTTTGACATATTACAAATTATTTTGATAAAATATTCTAAAAATAAAAATTATTTTAGAAAAATAATTAAGACTTTAGCAAAAATTATTTGCTTTTCTGCAATGTAAAATTGGGAAAGAGATTACTGATGTCGTCAAAACTTTTTGGTTGATGAGTAATGTTCATTTTAAGATTTTCACTATTGAATATTTTTATAATTATAAATAAAAAATTATTTTTGAAAAAAGTTTTGTTCACTTTCATAACCTGACAAATTATTAATATACTTTTTACAAATGAAACTAAAGTGAATATAATATTAAAAGATGAATATATTTTGATGCTTGAGTTTGTGAGTTTTACCTCACTTGGCTAATAAAATTAACTACTCATTAAAAGGTTAATTTTGATGAAATTAAGATTATCTTCTTTGAAAGAAATGAAATAAAAAGAATTAAAGCCATTTCAAATGAAGCAGCATGGATATTTTAATTTTTATATTTTACCCAAAATAATGAAAGTGTAATGTATTACCCAAGATCATCTGTGGATGTATGTGAAATCATTTTTTATTTGAATAGTGGTTTTCTTTGAAACTAGAAAATATTGCATTAATACAACTATTACTTGGAAATGTATCACTTTATTTATATATTAGCTAACCACAGTGGAGGGCTGGGCATCTAGAAACTAGATCTAAAATACTAACTCAAAGTCAGCACTTATGAAACATGTTTCTATCAATTTGAAAGCACAAATTTATCACACACATAAATGTCTTCAAATCCAGAAATACAAACTAGATAGCTATATGGGTCTGAATTCAGCTCAGTTTTATCATTTAGTAATAGCCACTGCAATATATAGCATTGCAAAACCCTTCAAAGGTACACTTATAATAATTAAAACAAGTTATAAATTTCGTAAATTGCTTTTAAGCTTGCAGTTTATGATAACTAGATGGAGCTTACCAACAGTTCTAAACAAGCTTTGTTTTTATAATTTCTGAATTCAAAGCATCTATAATTATCCCTACTCCAGATCAGCTGGTTTCCATCTTATGACTCACCTCAGTGGAGGGCTGGGAGTCTAGAATATTAACTCAAAAGTCAGCACTTATAAAACACTATACGCTTGAAACCAGCTGGTCTGGAGGTAGGGATAACAATAGAGATTTTTAATTCTATCTCTTTCAGCACTTATAAAAACAAAGCATGTTTAGAGCTATTGGTACATTCCATCTAGTGATCATAAAATGCAAGCTTAAAAGCAAGTTATGAAATTTATAACTTGTTTTATATATATATGTAAAATAAATAAAAATATCCGTTAATTAAAAATAATATTGTAATTATAATTGAAATAATATTTTTAAACGGTTTATAAACAATTCAAACAATCTTTAAATCCGCAGAAGTACTTTCGGTTACTTTCAAACCTGCCTCAACTGCTATTAAATTCAAAAACTAAAAGCGGAAGCAAACGTCATCAATTCAAATTCCACGAATCTCGTATTTTAATGTTAGAAGCTTGTCGATTTATCAAATGTGTTTTATTCCTGTTTATAAAAATTGCTTCTTTAATTTTTCTTTTACTATGGTTTCTCTCTTCATGAAGAATTTTCACATTTTCAAAATTAAATTTAAATTTATGTTTACATGTTTTTTCATGATCAAAGAAAACTGAAGAAGATATTAAATCACCATTATTTTTATTTTTTACACGCTTATATAACAATTCGTGTTCCTTCAATCTTTTCTCAATGTTGCACCTAGATTCACCTATATATGATAGCATACAATCACAAAAAATTTGATATATGACATTACTTTTTTGCTTGATAGGTATGACATCCTTAGAATTATTAACTAATTTGTTAATATTGTTTGGAACGTAGAATGAAACATTAAATACATTCTTATATAAATCCTTAAAAAATTTTACTTGTGGATTTGAAATAAATGGAATAGATATCCATTTTTTATTATTAATCTTCATTTCTTTTAAATTATAATTTTTTTTAAATTGACTTAAAGTATTGTTTATTTGTTCCATTTTATAACCAACATCAAGCAATTCCTTGGCAAATATCTCAATATTTTTCAATTTATCACTTTGGTAACGACATAATTTTTCATTTCGAAACAAAAAAGATTTAAAACTTGCCATCTTATGCATCATTGGTACTTTTGATTTAAAATTTATATATCCTCTTTTTTGCAATGGCTTAATTATTAGTTTATAATTTAATATACTGTTATCTCTTGTGATCATTAAATCTAAATAGTTAATCTTATAATCCTGTTCTTTTTCAATAGTCCATTTCAAGCCATTCAATTTATTTAATTCCTCTATAAGCAAATTTATACTATTAATGTTTCCACAGACAAAAACATCATCCACATATCTTTTGTAAATTTTAATATCTCCAAAAATACACATATTTAAAATATTACTCTCATATGTAGATAAAACGAAATTGCAAACTTGTGCAACTACAGGCAATCCCATAGGCCAACCTTTGGTCATTTTATAATATTGACCTTCAAAAGATGCAACAATGTTATCATTAAAAAATTTTAAAGAGTCAATGATAAATTTTATCATATATTTACAAATATTTTTATTTTTTAATGCATGTTCAATTATTTTTATGGAATTCATTCTATCAATAGATCCATACATTTCTGTAACATCCAATGAAGCAATAATATCATTTTCATCAATAATTAAATTTTTAATACTATTTACAAAGTCAAATGATGAAGCAATAGTATTTTCTCCAAATCCTAAAAAGTCTTGTAAAAGTTTACCAATATATTTAGAAGACTGATATATAAAGGAACCACCAAAATCTATCATTACTCACAAAGGATTACCTTCTTTATGTAATTTTATATTTGCAAAAATACGAGGACATATAGCACAAGGATATATCATATAGTATACATTATTATTTAAAACTTTATTTTTAGCAATTTTTAAAATATTGTTAATAAATTTTATTCTTTGACCATCCATATTATAATCTTCAATCAAAAAGAAACCAAGTTTGTCCATTTGCATTTTAATTTTATTAATATATTGATATTTCGTCAACAAACACATACGTAAACCTTTGTCCTCTTTCAAACAAATCATATCATCAATCTTCAATTTACATTTAAATTCCGATATAGCCAATTGCCGTGATTTATCATAAGGTATTGTATCAAATCTATTGCAATTAATTTTCTTAATAATATCATCAGCAAAATTATCATTACCAGGAATCATTTCAAATGTATTTTGAACAGCTTGTTGTAATATAAAATTGAACAGCTGTATAAATTTAATACCAAAATGTTTGGATAAATTAA
Source organism: Epiperipatus broadwayi (assembly GCA_028023455.1). Classification (NCBI taxonomy): domain Eukaryota; kingdom Metazoa; phylum Onychophora; class Udeonychophora; order Euonychophora; family Peripatidae; genus Epiperipatus; species Epiperipatus broadwayi. Next base: position 9,338,110 of record JAQFVV010000031.1, on the reverse strand, counting down.
AATTGGTTATTTTAAATAATATTATTAAAAGTTGTAAAAAGGAACTTTTTGATATTCGTAAATATTTGAAAGCAATTGAACATTTAATCATTTTAAATGAATGGTATGCCTGGAACGAATATAAAATTATTTGTGAAAATGGATTTAAAGTAATTGAACGTAAATTATATAACAAATTTGAGAAAAAAGTTGATTTTTTATTTAATAAGCGATATCCACACGCTTATAAGGATTTAAACTTTGTTAATTTATCAAATAATAGGATACATTTAATTCAGAAATACGTTTTAAGTCATGGAGCTAAATACGTTGGTGGTATTTGGAAAGATTATAATTTGGAACTAATTGCAGCTGTTCAAAATACATTTGAAATGATTCCTGGTAATGATAATTTTGCTGATGATATTATTAAGAAAATTAATTGCAATAGATTTGATACAATACCTTATGATAAATCATGGCAATTGGCTATATCGGAATTTAAACGTAAATTGAAGATTGATGATATGATTTGTTTGAAAGAGGACAAAGGTTTACGTATGTGTTTGTTGACGAAATATCAATATATTAATAAAATTAAAATGCAAATGGACAAACTTGGTTTCTTTTTGATTGAAGATTATAATATGGATGGTCAAAGAATAAAATTTATTAACAATATTTTAAAAATTGCTAAAAATAAAGTTTTAAATAATAATGTATACTATATGATATATCCTTCTTGTGCTATATGTCCTCGTATTTTTGCAAATATAAAATTACATAAAGAAGGTAATCCTTTGTGAGTAATGATAGATTTTGGTGGTTCCTTTATATATCAGTCTTCTAAATATATTGGTAAACTTTTACAAGACTTTTTAGGATTTGGAGAAAATACTATTGCTTCATCATTTGACTTTGTAAATAGTATTAAAAATTTAATTATTGATGAAAATGATATTATTGCTTCATTGGATGTTACAGAAATGTATGGATCTATTGATAGAATGAATTCCATAAAAATAATTGAACATGCATTAAAAAATAAAAATATTTGTAAATATATGATAAAATTTATCATTGACTCTTTAAAATTTTTTAATGATAACATTGTTGCATCTTTTGAAGGTCAATATTATAAAATGACCAAAGGTTGGCCTATGGGATTGCCTGTAGTTGCACAAGTTTGCAATTTCGTTTTATCTACATATGAGAGTAATATTTTAAATATGTGTATTTTTGGAGATATTAAAATTTACAAAAGATATGTGGATGATGTTTTTGTCTGTGGAAACATTAATAGTATAAATTTGCTTATAGAGGAATTAAATAAATTGAATGGCTTGAAATGGACTATTGAAAAAGAACAGGATTATAAGATTAACTATTTAGATTTAATGATCACAAGAGATAACAGTATATTAAATTATAAACTAATAATTAAGCCATTGCAAAAAAGAGGATATATAAATTTTAAATCAAAAGTACCAATGATGCATAAGATGGCAAGTTTTAAATCTTTTTTGTTTCGAAATGAAAAATTATGTCGTTACCAAAGTGATAAATTGAAAAATATTGAGATATTTGCCAAGGAATTGCTTGATGTTGGTTATAAAATGGAACAAATAAACAATACTTTAAGTCAATTTAAAAAAAATTATAATTTAAAAGAAATGAAGATTAATAATAAAAAATGGATATCTATTCCATTTATTTCAAATCCACAAGTAAAAATTTTTAAGGATTTATATAAGAATGTATTTAATGTTTCATTCTACGTTCCAAACAATATTAACAAATTAGTTAATAATTCTAAGGATGTCATACCTATCAAGCAAAAAAGTAATGTCATATATCAAATTTTTTGTGATTGTATGCTATCATATATAGGTGAATCTAGGTGCAACATTGAGAAAAGATTGAAGGAACACGAATTGTTATATAAGCGTGTAAAAAATAAAAATAATGGTGATTTAATATCTTCTTCAGTTTTCTTTGATCATGAAAAAACATGTAAACATAAATTTAAATTTAATTTTGAAAATGTGAAAATTCTTCATGAAGAGAGAAACCATAGTAAAAGAAAAATTAAAGAGGCAATTTTTATAAACAGGAATAAAACACATTTGATAAATCGACAAGCTTCTAACATTAAAATACGAGATTCGTGGAATTTGAATTGATGACGTTTGCTTCCGCTTTTAGTTTTTGAATTTAATAGCAGTTGAGGCAGGTTTGAAAGTAACCGAAAGTACTTCTGCGGATTTAAAGATTGTTTGAATTGTTTATAAACCGTTTAAAAATATTATTTCAATTATAATTACAATATATATATATATATACACAGACATACATTCTGTAACTTTTGATAAAGATTTTCCATTAAAAAGTGTATTACATAAGCAAAAATTAAATTCTGTAAGTTAAAATTAACCGATCAATAAACTGCAATGTTTGCAGCCTTTCATGTATGTGTGAAACCAAACATAAGACATCTTTCACAAATAGAAAACGATAAAAGCTTTTCTAGAGCCCAGTGATTTAGTATTTGATTTATTCAAGATCAAAAACAAAATTATTAATACAATTGAAAATGTACAACATTGTTGCAGAATTGCCACACTCATTTCTATCTTACAGAATATATTATATACCCAGTTTTAAGATTAGCAGACAAGTTATAATGCACATCTTTGACAAACTATTTGGAATGTTATATTTTATACTAAATCCATGTTATATATTGAATTTTTTGATAAATAATTATTACTTACAATAGTTGATATTTTTGTAATTATTATTACAATTGAAATATATTATACCTGGAACATATATACGTAACTCTTGCCCTGTCTACTAACCTAACACAATCAATCAAATTATAGTTAATTAATTTTTAAATTCATAATATTTTGGAAAAAAAATAATGAAAACAGTAATAAAATAATCTTACCATTTATATTATTCTTTTACAATGTACACTAAATGTAATATTTAAACAGCATTAAACTGTTGCACATGCGCTTTGGATTTTAACTATAAAATGAATGAATACTAACACTTCAACCACATGATAAAATCTTTGGAAAAGATAGAATGGCCAACTAAAGCAAATTAGCTCATTTTCATAATGTCTATTGCCTTCTTTCTTTGGGCCCTTTGTGATTCAAGAATCATAACAATATTTATAATAATATTTATAATAGTTTGAAAGTGATAATGCAAACAATAATAAAATAATGTTACTGTATATTTTTTATAGAATACACAACAAAATAGTTGTTTAGTTTATTTTTCTAAAGTCCAATGTCTTATTTCATTAGTTCCTTTGGGATCCGAAAGCTTGTTTTCAAGACCATTTATTTTTATTGAAGTTATTATTATTTGGATTTGTGTTTCCACAATATTTTATGTATTTCAATATAATAAATAACAACTGAATAATTTTAAGATAACAGAGATACAAACTTCAAATCAATGATCAATTCCACCAATTCTTTTTGAAATCTGGTGGATGAGACAAAAGCAAATATTTTCTCATTTTTTCATATTTTTTCAAAATCTATTTTGTTCATAAATTTCCCAATAAAATATGTATTATTTTGATATTAGTCCTGAAGACAAAGTCATTTTTGATATTTTATTGTGGCAAAGTCTCTTATTCTATAAATGTTCATTGTCCAATGTTTTCATCACTCAGCATTCTATTCAATAAAACTGACTATTGTAAATAAAAATAAATTTAATTTTATACGTTAATATTTTTTTAAAATAATAGTAATTAATTAGAATGATTTACTTTTTACATTACCACAATTAATCATCATTTCTAACATTTTTAAAATAATAAAACAAATAAATTTTGATTTGTATACGTTTACAAGTATTCAACTCCCATATGCACATTCCCACTTTTCTAATAATTAGGGTTCCCACCCATAATTAAAAATACTTTATTATTTTAACAACTTATTTGTTTATTTATAAGAAAATTATATAACTTAGTTATATTAAGAAAAACAAGAAAATAGTATATCATTTATTTTTGTTTTCTTTTATTTTTTCATTATTATTCTCCCCCTTACTAAAGTGCCAGTTTATTTTGGGTTAACTGCTTTAACATATATGTACTTCATTAATTATTTCCATCATTTGTGATTAATACATTGCACAGGCTAAATCCTGCATTTATATATGCAATATAGGCAGGATTCGAACTCAGACTTTCACATGACCCACTACTCTCAGTGCCATTTCATATTGCTGACACACCTGAACACACACATGTTGAAAAGATAAATAATCACCAATATACATATTTCATGCTAAACCAGCAATCATCAGTTGGTCCAGATTACTATCTTCACACATATATATAATCAGTGCTCAGCTTTATATTAAGATAGCCAATCTTCATACTTTAATGGACAGCCTTCAAACTATTCCAACTCACAACTCTTCAGCCTTCCATTTCATTGAAAATCTGATGATGGAACGTTCAAAGCCCTTGTTAGTGCCAAGGTTGTCATCCTACCTATGTTGACATATTAGTCATTCTGACCCCTCATGTACAGGAGAATAATCCATTTATACATACATATGTGAGGGATGGGCAGACCTTTTATACACTATTTATATAAATTAATACATTGCACAGGCTAAAACCTGCATTTATATATGTAATATAGGCGGGATTCGAACTCAGACTTTTACATGACCCACTACTCTCAGTGCCATCTCATATTGCTGACCCACCTGATCACACACATGTTGAAAAGATAAATAATCACCAATATACATATTTCATGCTAAACCAGCAATCATCAGTTGGTCCAGATTACTATCCTCACACATATATATAATCAGTGCTCAGCTTTATATTAAGATAGCCAATCCTCATACTTTAATGGACAGGCTTTAAACTATTCCAACTCACAACTCTTCAGCCTTCCATTTCATTGAAAATCTGATGATGGAACGTTCAAAGCCATTGTTAGTGCCAAGGTTATCATCCTACCCATGTTGACATATTAGTCATTCTGATCCCTCATGTACAGAAGAATAATCCATTTATACATACATATGTGAGCTTGTCCATTAAAGTATGAGGATTGGCTATCTTAATATAAAGCTGAGCACTGATTGTATATATGTGTGAGGATAGCATTCTGGACCAACTGATGATTGCTGGTTTAGCATAAAATACGTATATTGGTGATTATTTATCTTTTCAACATGTGTGTGATAAAGGTGTGTCAGCAATATGAGATGGCATTGAGAGTAGTGGGTCGTGTGAAAGTCTGAGTTCAAATCCCGCCTATATTACATATATAAATGCAGCTTTCAGCCTGTGCAATGTATTAATTTATATAAAGTGTATAAAAGGTCTGCCCATCCCTCACATATATATGTATAAATGAATTATTCTCCTGTACAGGAGGTGTCAGAATGACTAATATGTCAACATGGGTAGGATGACAACCTTGGCACTAACAAAAGCTTTGAATGTTCCATCATCCAGATTTTCAATAAATGGAAGGCTGAAGAGTTATGAGAGCCAATATGTGTGAGGATAGTATTCTGGACCAACTGATGATTGCTAGTTTAGCATAAAATACGTATATTGGTGATTATTTATCTTTTCAACATGTGTGTGATCAGGTGTGTCAGCAATATGAAAAGGCACTGAGAGTAGTGGGTCATGTGAAAGTCTGAGTTTGAATCATTTGTAATTGTAATTCAAATTTGCATATGTTTATTCATCTGCACAGTGAAATGTTTTTATAACTTTCTGCTGAGTGCATTTTTGAAGAAGTTCCCCATCATTATAGTTTTCTAAATTAGTTATTGTTCCTGCTTTATTTATACTGCAGTGTGAATATTATTCATGCATAAAATCACATTACAGCCTAAGGAAAAAAGCAACAATTAATTTAAGAACGCTACAGCTATGGTGAATTTTTCCAAATCTGCATTCAGGTTTAAGTTATAAAGAAAAAAACAAAGCACTTTATTACATAGACAATAATTATACCATTAGCTCTAACTTATTACAAATAGTTGTTTTAAAATCCATTAGTTATTTTTTATTCAGAACTTCTTACACATAATTTGTTTACATTTTCAATTAATAAAAATAGCTTCTCTTATGTCCTTCATACAAATTTCAGTTATATATACATCAATAATTTTAATGAATGTAATTTGATGCAATATGTATATATTGTAATCTTAGTAACTTGCGTGCAGCTGGCATTAATCAGAATTGGGCAACTATGCATGTATATATGCATATGTATATAATATAAAGAAAGAAAAAATCAAAATGATTTTGATAGCAAGTTTATAAAGTGAAAAACATTTGGACATCTTTTCAGTTTCGCCTGTTTTAAATTGAGTTATAAATAAAATCTTGTTGATTTTTATAGAAAATAGAATGGTGGGTTCAAATTCAAGAAAAATTTTTTAGGAATCAACAATATTTCAGAAATTAAAAATAAAATAATAAACAGCAAGTAATTTTGTCTCTTGTGACATGAGTAGACAAAGAAAAGAAAGCAAACAGGTATTTTTTTCTATTGAAAAATAAAATAAAATAATATTGTAAGCAAGCTTGTACTCACATGTTGTTGAAGAGAACAATGGAATAATTTTCTGTAGGGTTTGAAATGGTAAGATAGTTGATATTATGATCTGGGAAAAGGCTAATGACATACATCAAGCATTTATTCAGTCAGAAAGCAATTTCATTCCAGTGTTGATTTACATATTGCAAACTGCAATCTATATGTAAATAGGAGTTTTGAAATAAACTGTGCAGAGAAGACATTTTGTCTGATTATTAATTGAAATTGCAATGCTTATATTAGAAGATATAAAATGTTTTATTATAGTAGTGAATCTTTTGGCATAAAAGGCTAGGCAAAAACAAGGAACATATCGGTTGAAAGACAGTATCCAGTCCAATCCAGGAATTAATGTTGCAGTATGTGGAATTATATTACTACCATGTCTAAAGTCCCAGTAGAAGAAAGAAATGAACTACACAACAAAATTGTCAAAGATCTTGCTGCTATAACTATAACTAAAGTATTTAGCATGTGAGCAGCAGAAATATATGTCTCAAAGGAAGTTATGAAGATAACTGACCATCATTGGGGGAAAGGAAACTGATATCTAATAATCCTGGATGTAGGACTTTCATTATTTATTTTATAGGCAAGATATTGATTCTATAATATTAAAAAGACCATAAACTTATAAAGATTAAAAATGTATTAATTATAATTGCATATTATCCTTTATATTTGCATTTGAATCATGAGTATAAACTTAAAACTGAAAATATATTAACTGTTGCAATACGTTTCATTTTATAAATATGTAGTTGGTATCACTAAATGCAAAAATTGTAAAATATATGAATTGTTTGTCGATAAATATAATATTGTGCTTGATTATATATCTGCATTTGAAATCACTAAACGTAAAAGCGGAAAAAAAGTATATAAATTGTTTGTTGAAAATATATTAATTATTATGTGATTGGTTTTTATGTTTATATTTGGAATCTTTATTACATAAATACAAACAAATTGTGAATGTTTTGCCATATTAATCAATTAATCATTTACTGTTTTATTAATCTATTTGTTTATTTCTAACTAAGTTTAAACATTATAACTTTAATACACATATGCTGTGTTATAAAATATCCCCAACTTTGAGAACATGCTAACCAATGAGAAATATTCTGGTGTGTCATGGTAATAAGTTTGGAATTGATTATGATCGTCATCTTATGGATATTCTAGGTAAATGTTTTCTTTTGAGGAGGTTTGGCACCTGGAATATGTTTAGAATATTTGTGATAATAAACCGATCATCATCATTTCTGTTGTTTAATATATATTGAGTTAAACCAGGATTTACAAGATTCACATATACATGTATTTGGATATTTTGTATATATTGAGCATACCATTGGTTTAGGTTCAAAGCCAAACTACTGAGACATTTACTGTTAAATAATTAGCAATAATGAGGATAAATGGTCACTGGTATAAAATAAATGTAATTTTATTATCATGAAACTCTAATAAATTTAAGCTAGCCAAAATTTATATGATGAATACTGTACTCAATTTACTTAATAGTATATTATGTCTAAAACCAAAATCTGTAACAGTAAGAAATGAATAAAAATTTATTATATACTACTAATTAAGCAAACTAAGTTTTTAAGTGCATAAATATGATTAATTTAGTAAATAGGTTATTAGATTAGGACACCAAAATATATATTGTTATAAATAGGCTTTATTACCGTAAACTAAATAACTTATTCTGTTTGGACATTAAGTAAAGTTCATTTTCAAAATATAACAACATGAAACATAAAATTAATAGTCTAAGAATATAAATTATAAAACAAAAAAATAAATTCAGTGTGGGTTTATTTAACTCAAACAAGCAATAAATCTTTATTGAGATATTAGCATATTAAAGTCATTTAAAGTGACTGTTTAATATTGTCACACTCTCACATCCAAACACTTAAGATTTACCCATACTTAAACGTCTGGGTCGAAAAGTTAGATATTTATTCTACCTTTTCTAAAGACTTTATATTGTGTTTGAGAATGTTAGTATTATTTACATTTAGTTATCTGTAAAGTGCATGTGCATTAACCTGATCGCTAATTTACAGTTATATAATTAATGAAATGTAAATAAGAAAGTTGCTCAAATAATATGTGCAAGTTAATATGAAAAAGTTACACGAAAACAATTTTTATTTATTTAATAGCACTAAGCCATCTTTCAGCGAAATCTCATCAGAATCCTAATGCTAGATAACACTTCAAAGTTGAAAGTCCGAATATATAGTGCTGGAGAAATATGTAAATTTACCCAGTATGCAAATTATATTATATTTCTTTGATAATGGGATGCAAGAATCATTTTTGTTGATTGAGTGAGGGTCTCTTGCAATTGCCCATGTCTCCTTGAAATTTCTTTTTCTGTCATTCCTTTCTGTTCACACTGTTTTAACATTTGAGAGAGAAAAGACATATCCTGTATGTAGCTAACTCATTTTCAACAAACATTGACTTATACTATGCAGAGTAGCTTAAATTAATGTATAATATAATATATTCAGTGAGTCTAAAATCATCATGACATTCACATTTTTATCAGTAAAATACTTTATTTACAAAAAATATATAATTTATTGATTAATGGATATATAAATTGATTTAATAGTATCTGTATTGTTAAAATTCTTAAACTTGCATAATTAAATGATGCAAGGACAATATACTACTAACCAAAAAGAAAACACATAATTATTAATATATATATAAATATTAAATTACTAAATCTGTTTTAGTTTGTTCCCAATCCTATTACCACCATGAATGAAGTGATGAATTAAAATACCATGGTTTTACAAATATATAAAATTATTTATTTTAAACATGAATGGTTTATTTATAATTTAATTATATTACTCTTCAAACCTAGATCAAATAATAAAACCAACAAAAACATACTTCTAGAATGTTATATAAAATTAAGGTTACCTTTTGATAAAAATATTTTGTAAGATTTTATTTTAAATTTTTCTAACTTTTTCCTTCATTAATTTTATTTATATATTGCACATAAATAAACATACTCTATGTTAAACAAGTATGCAAACAGATAACTCAATGTATTAAATAAAATATATGACCTAAATCTTTTCCAAAGATTATTGCATATCTTTTAAGTGAATTGTGTATATGAACACATTTTATAATATATACAATAATAATAATATATATTATGGTAGCATTTATAGTTCAAAAATCCTGGTGCTTCTTATCAAGTTTGATGCAGATAAAATTCATGCATTTTTTAATAATGTATCTGTAGTAAATAAATCTAGGCAATATTTGTATTTTTTGTCATTATATAAAAATAAACATTATTTATCCGTAAAAGTTAAATTTTTTTATTAATTCAAATTATCCTTTTTTATTCAATATTCATGTAATTGTTTAAGGCACACAATACATATTTTAAAATTCCATTGTGTAGAGCAGGCGTGGACAACATTTCTTTTGTTCAGGGGAAAATTTATCATTCTGTCTCTGAGTCAAGAGCTGGACCAGAGTGTCCATATGTCATAGTTTTCCCAGATTTGTCCTGATTTTATCTCTCTTGTCCTCATGTGCCAAGATATTCTTTTGGGGTTAGTTAATTGCTCCAGTTTTCTTAACCACTAATTTTTATTTTGCATTTATTTTTTAATTTTAACTATATATTTTTTATATTTAATTTATTTTAAAATAATTCTTATTCATTTAGTATTTTATAATTTTTTGATTAGGTAATCAGTAATTTTCTCAAAATGGAAGTGACTCTACATTAGTAATAAATGATTTCAATGTGAGATTTTGTATTGACAGATAATATATTTCTATAGAATCAATTATTTTTTGCTCTTGTTTATATCGCAAAATGTGAGTATATTGTTAGTAATGTAAATGTAATTATACATTTTGTGATTTTTTTTAATTTCATACTTAAATATACAGTAATCTCCAATGAAGTTTTTTTGGTCACATGTCCCAGTTAGGCTCTATAGAAATATGGACACCCTAGGTTGGATTAAATTATCAAATATTATAAATTAATAGTGAATGAATTAAAATAAGTTGCTACTTCATATTTCATTTATTTATGGAATGGCCTTTTATTTCAAAAAGACTATCAATATTGATGTTAATATTACATAAAGATAAATGCATATAATTTTTGAGGTTTTTGCCTGTTATTGTTGTCTACATTTTTGATTTATTGTATTTTATTGTCAAAAATTTTTCAGATATATATGTGAAAGACAATTTTTTTTGAAAAAAGGTGTAAATTTGTATATTTTTCTGCCACCAAATAAGACAAAGTATGATTTTCAATAATTGTTAATAATTATGGTGCAATATTTTTGTTAAAAACTTATTATTAAACCAAATACTATGTCCCTAGAAGGGAATTGTCTTTGAAAACTGACCACTCTTAGAAATTCGGTTACAAGAAAGCAGAAACTGCCTTTATTAGCTTTTAAAAAAATTAGTATTGCCAAGATGGCCAGTAAAATATTTTAATAACAGTAAATAATTTATTAACTTTTAGACTTTTTTTGTTTCTTGATGATAATTAATTCTAAATATATCATTTTTTAATATCATAAAATTCTAATATGTAATATTTCATTGTTCTAAGTTTTTCAATAGATAACATGCATCCAATGGTCATGGGAGTTTTGTGTTATCAGTGAGAACTTCATTTTTATATTTATTTTCACAATTTCAAAATATGAAAATTTCATTTTTGAAATTTTAATCATTAGAAGGCTTAAATAAAGATATTATGAAATATGAATTAATTGAAAGTAGAACATACCATGTTTATTCCCACAATGAATCAGAGAAACATCTCTGAAATAGATTAGTAATAGGCCAGATCAAAAGTAGAGGTAAGATTTGGCCTGCAGGTTGGGGGGTGGTGATATTTGGCATATGATACAACATACTTTCTCTCCAGTTTTATTATATACATACTTCAAGATAATTTTATTTCAAGTTTATAGACCTCTTGAAAGACCATGTCACTCAAGTCCAATATTTATTTAGTAGTACTTTAAATTTGTTACTAATTTTTATATATAATACTTTTAAAATTTTGCTTACTAAAAATGCAAAATGAAAGAGATAGCTGAATTTTAAATCATGGACATTTTATATTATTTTTTCAATGATAAAATACTGATGTCACCAACCTGGGTACTGTATCTATTGATCTCGATTTTACAACTTTCTGGTACTTACATTTAGTGCTGTGGCACGGAGCACATATTAAACATGCTGCACCATTTCACATTTGTATCAATCCACTGATAACTTTGTAATTTTGAGATCTGACCAAAATAATGTGTATGCAGATCTCATACATGATATTTTTACAAAAAATTTACAAAAATAGTGTGTACATAAATCTTTTGTACATGATATTTTCTCAAGATTTACAAAGTTATTGGCAGGGTCAACACGTTTGTGAAAAGGGGTAGCATGTCTAATATGTGCTCCATGTTACAGGACTAATACATTTACTAATAGGACTAAACATATAAAATTTATCCAAAAAAAATAATATTAAAGTTATTTTTCAAGCAATTAATAAGACACCATAAAATTGGTAAATTAAAAAATCCCTGAAATGCTATTTACAAAAAAAAAAAAAAACTTAAAACAAAAAACAATTTGGAGCATATTCTACCAGAAACATATATGACTTTTCATAGGAGAGATATACATTTAATAAGAGTAATAAACATATAACATTTGACCTCAAAAATCACTAAATTACAAAGAATCCCTGATATATGATTAAAAAAGACATGAAATATGTACAATATTTTCACAAAATACATACAAAATTTAGACGAAAAAGTATAAACTGTATAACAATACTAAAGATATGATATGCTATTATGGCCTAAACAATGACTAAATTACCAAAATTTCTAAAATATTATTTATGAAAACATAAAATATACACAATAAATAAATGTAAGTGGTCTGTTGAACTTTATTAATAGGTTGATCAAATTTTCCAAATAAAATGGAGATTTCAAGTAAAATTTTTGCACTCTTTCTCCACAAAATGAACATATGATTGTGGAGAATTGATCACCTGGACAGGATTTAAACATTTAAAAAAAAATTAAACAAAATAAAAAAAAAGAAATTTTGCCACAAAATAAAAAAAAAATACACATCTTTTATTAGTAATTTATATTAAGGGTCAATTATTTTTTATTTTGTTTAGTATGCAAATAAATGCATCCTCATCTTTATAACACCTACACCATGTTAAAAACCAGCAACACTTAGACAATTCCAATATCAACAATTTCAAACTGTTGTCAAGGCAACCACATTTTAACAATAGTTTGAAATTGTAGATTATTGTTGATATTGGGATTAGTTACACATCCATTTAGCTTTGAGCATTATTACACTTATATTAATACAAAAATCACAATTACACCCGGGTCTCTTTTTACACATATTTATTTAATGCGATTCAAGTTTCTTCAGAAGTCGAACTCCGATAATGCACTATTACTTTAAATAATAAATTTCACGCACTTACATCATATTGAAAGTAATAGCACATTATTGGAATTCAACTTTCATCTTAGTAATTTCAATATTTTCAGTGCTTTATAATTGAAATATTTTATGCAATAATGAAATTAAAATCATGATTTTTACATTTTATGTATACACACATTAAATTTTACAAGATTATAATGTAAATTTGTTCAAACATTGTGCGTGTTAATTTTGCACTTTAAATCACATTCTGTTTTTGCTTTTTAAAAAAGAACGTAATCAATTATTAATCATTTAGTGTCTGCAAGTTTATTTTTAATTATTTTCTTATTAATGCCACTAATTACAAACATGCTTTTAAATTCCAATGAGAGCTAAATGGTTGTATGTCTGGATATTGCGAGCTTCATAAACAATTGATAAAATCATCATCTCAAAGATTAATTACTAATTACGTTGTCACCAGAAAACCATTAACACAACATGAGAGTGAAGTTGGCGCTAGTTGTATTTCCTCTTGTGAAGAATTTGATTTTTTACCAGTTTGCAAACAAACCTGTTTATCAGCAAGTAGCAATAATAATTAAAACATATATAAAAAAATGTCAATTACTGTACTGTAAATTATGCATAAAAATATATTATTTTGAATGAAATTAAATATTATAGTTAAAAAAAGTTTGTCTTGTATCAATTTTTTTCAAATTTGAAATTTTTTATTAGTCATATTTTATTTCCTTATTTTTTTTGCGTGAATTTTAAAGTAATTTTACATTGGTGCTTTGCTTTTACGCAATTTTTGAAAAATCACAGTCCATATCCCCCCTTTTTTAAGGTAAGTTACATCTATTTTTGTGCGATTTCATTTGCGTGTGTTTTCTGAGGAACCTATCTATCGCGTGAAATGAGACCCAGGTGTATTTAATCTTTGAACTATTTGTACAAGAAAAAAAAGATAAATTTTAATTGCTTTTGTGGTGATTTATAAAAATTCTACAGACAGCCTAAAAATGAGCACATCATGATTTCTACATAGAAAAACATATATCCACTTAACAAAAAACATAAATATTTTGATCATATTATGAAATAATTTAATTTATTATAAAATATTCAATAGTCAGAAATATTGACAGTGAAAGAAGATACTGAAGGATCAAGAAATTAAAAATGTGGTTTTTATTAAAATATTGTAAATTAAAAAAATAATCGTTATAATTTAATTTTTAGAGCAAAAAATAGCTCAAATTTAGATGGAAGTGGAAATTATTATAAATTTCCAGGTAGCTATATATATAAACTAATACAAATTTATCAATAAATAAACTCATATGCACTTTAGTTTGAATAGTATATAAACATTCAGCTTATTGATATGTTACACACAGAGCATGAATTTTATATATTATGATGCTTTCAGCACAACCATAATCATTCTGAAATCATTAGAAACAATCAGGGAGAAAAGCTGAACCTCATTTTAAACAACTCTTGAATATTAATTAAATAAAGCAATTATAGGTCAAATGTAGAGGATTTCAAAATAGCTATAATAAAATCACTTTAAAATATAGAATTCATACATTGGTTCTAACATATCAATAAATTGAATGCTTAAATATGATACATTCTAAAATACATATGGGCTTTATAACAATTCACTGGAGATTTACAATGACTTTTACTTTACTAAAATTCTAACCAATATTTTTACAAATCCCATACAAATAAACTGGCATTAATTTGAGATCCATGGATTAGGACCTTTTCAGATTTTTTTTCTGATTTCAAGAATGGAACTATTACCTCTCACTGTAAATGTATAATCCATTTTCTTTATATTTACTTTCTATCTGTTTTGTTTAATTTAGTGCAAAATTCAAGTGACAAGCTGTGTAGTATAATATTGGTGAATGATAGTACCAATATTGACACTTCAATTGGTCACATTCTTTACTTTATAAATATCATATAAACTGGCAATATTTTAAAAATTTAAAACATTATATGATTAATATTTAATTGGTACAAGTTTTTTTATGTCAGAAATTTATGCAATGATTTTTTTTTTATTGATTCACCATTTAAAATGCACTCAAGGTTTCCACTTAGTGATTAAAATAATCATTTTTTTAAAGATAAATTTACAGCAAAGATAGCAAATTAAATAGGATTAATGGATTTAAGATAAAAAATATAAGTCGGGGATAAGTATGTACAGAAGGAACTTATCTTTCTGTGTGTAAATGTGCTTACAAGATAATTGAAAAAAATAGAAATCATCTTTGATATTTTGTTTGAATAATTAAAGTTTTTCAATGCTAAATATTAAAATGAAATGTATTCTTCCTATGAAGACTTGTAACTGGCCTTAAATGGACCATTGAAGAGTCACAAAATCAGAAAAATAGTTAATAAAAATCGGACTAGAATAATCAACAGATGTTTAAAAGAGATGAGTTATAGTTTATCTACCACATTTTGTATTTTTGCCAAAAAATGTTAATTACTAATTTGTGCCAACAAAGAATTGTTTAGCACAAATAATACAAAGTTAAACCTTATTGCCTATGTCCCCAGGACAATTTTCACATGACCAACACATTTGATGTTAGCATATATGCTGTTTTTTATATCTCGCTGAGGTCAGAGAAATACAAGACAGCCATAAAGCTGTACAAAAACTAATTGTACTAAATAAGACACAAATGTGAGAGGTAATGAGTATATAAATCAATTTATTAGTAATAATTTATATAAAACAAGAATAAATTGGAAAGTTTATGTATCTAGATTTACAGATTCCTTGTTGTATGTTTTTAAAAAAAATAATTAATGACTTAACAGCTTAATTAGCACTAATTATATCCAATGGAGGGACTATAGATTCCATGTCTTAATAATCTCTAGGGTGGACATTTTACAACAGTTTTATTTAAATTACAATCACTAATACATTACAACTACGGACTTAGACTTATAAAATTCTCACTGCATGCTTAAAAAGTCAGGATTTATAATACAAAAAAATACTAAAAGTAGTGCTAGGTTATAGATGGGGTATGTCCACCTTTGTGAAGTCATACCTAACAATTTATCTGTTCAGAGAGTCATATGAAGCAAGAATGAACATCTGCTTTTACAAACTAACAAAATTATTACTATCAAGCAGGAAATTCATTTGCATTGATAATACAGACAAGAGCACTGTAGTCATATGTAAAGAACACACAGCAAAATTCATTTTCATAAACATATAAATTTTTGTAGATATTTTCTACATTTACTGGGAATAAAAATAATAAATAAAAGGTTAAATAACACTGGGTTTAAAATAAAATTTCATTATGAAATAAATATTTTAAAAGGGTTTGATAAATAAAAATTAATATTTTTATTCTGATTTTGAAAATTTAAAAATAAGCATGTTTTCTGATAATTGTAAACATGTTCATTTTTGAAATCTTTTAATTAATTTGTAAATTTCTATTATCTGAATAAAAGCATGTATGTAGATTCCAAAGATTAAAGTTAACTGAAATCAACTTTTTCCAATCACACTTTGATAAAAACTTTCAATCTTGTTTTTAAAAGGATTAGACAGATTGAAAACAGCCACTATGCTCTTATCACACAACCCAACCAAGATTATAAAAAGGCTGATAAAAATATCAGTTAGTCTTTTTTGCAGTTTTGTAAGAGTTGGCCAGAAGAGTCTGGTTTTAATATTTTAAGCAGTGGGTAACTAGGCAAACTGCAAAGTTTGGCTTTAATATATTTTTGAAAAGCAGTTAGTAGAAGAGAGCTAGCTGTAAAGTTGGCTAAAATATTTTGTGAAGAGTCTGTAACTGTAGCAGAATATGGCAACAGTAAATCTAGCTGCAGAGATGGCTAGTAGAATTATACAGAAAATTGCCATGAGGATATAAGTATGCTGGAAGTAGCTGCCCATCAGTTCAATAATGGAGTTTGAATTCACATAAAGAAAAGTGCCTCATTTCATTGTGTTGAAATTCATAGCCTGAAAAGTGTTCTGAAAAACACCTTGCTAACCTGCAGCTTACCAAATCTTAAGTCTAAGTGGAATCAACTGCAGAAGGGAGAAAGCCAACAATACCTGAATTATATAATTTTACCTGATGATGACATTTGCCTGGATTGACCAAAAAAAGCTTGATCAAGAGAAACACCAGCTGAATAAAGAAATAGTTATATTATGCTGCTGTATCTATATACAGAGAAGCACAGTTAAACATATATACAGTGAATTGTATTTTTTTAATATTCTTTATTAAAGACATTTTAACTTGGTAACTTAAAGTAAAATTACTTGAGTCAAATGTCTAAAAGAGAGGCAATTTGCTATATATATTTTGCAAAGAATATATTTTATATTCATTAAAAGAAGAATATATAATTTAAATGCAAGCATAATTTTGTTTGAATTAAAATCGAAAAACCAAATCTTTTATATTGGTTTAAAAATGTTGATAATTAATTAAAAATGAAAAAGTGACCTGTCGTAAAATTGACTATACTGCTTTTTTAAAGAAAAAAAAGAAAACTAGTAATTGATTAAGAGTAACCTGATAGAAAAACACATTTTTAAAATATAGAAATCAATCAACAATAATCCATAACACATATGTAAAATTTAATCATTTTTTATTGTAATTATTTGTGTTAATTGAAATGTATTCCTTGTATATCATAAAACGCATGTATATATATATATATAAATTTATTACAAAATATTGTAAATCAATGTAAAAACTTTAGTTGTGTATATATTTTTGTATACTTTTCAAAATCAGAAGCCTTATCCTATAAGACCTTAATTTCATTATTTTTATATTATTTTTATTATTAATAAACTTGTATTTAATTGTTAAAATTGTATTAGTCATCATTTCTTGGTCACATAACAGTAAAAGAACTTATGTTCTCTCAGCTAGATTCGAGTACAGGATAAATATATAAATTGGGATGTGTATTTGGTGCTTTGGGCATTCGGAGATGTGATCAAATATCATCCTGGTTGGTGCAAAGGAGAATCCTCTTTAAAGTCCATGCACTACATTTTATTTTAGTTTAATCTTATTAAAAGTTGTTTATAGTTGGCCAGTATAAGTGGCCTGAACATCGATGATGATCAGCATGTTTTAATGTCCCAGAATTATTGTTTGATTCTTATATATTCTGATGGATGAGTACTTAAGTGGTGTATCTAAGTTATGTTTAAATAACTGCCCAAGATGGTAGAGACTCAATAGTTAGCCTGATCTACAGAAGACCCATTTTCAATCCAGTAACAGAATTGACTGTTGATTTATATTTTTTATTGTTCAAATCCAGCCACAAGATGGACTGTTGATTTTATTATATTTTATTGTGGATCATTCATGATAATGAATGGTGTTTTAAGTAGTACTTATAATTACTTTTACTTTATAATGCTGGTTGTGTTTAGTTATGCCTTTAGTTGCTTTTCTGATCTCTTGGGGATTCTCTTGATCTCATGCTCCCTTTAAATATATTTTAACTTTATTATACTTTTGGAAAATATTTCACTTTAAATTGACTTGAGGTTGATGATGATTCCATCATCCCAGGTTCATTCCTTCCACTTCCTATCCCACCCCACCCCTTTACAATATATGCATACAATATTTTTGTTTCATTTTGCTTTCTTATTTTAATAAATGTAAATGTCCTACATTTATAATTTTATTTTACGTGTTGGAACATGTTATAAAGGAAATAAAAATATATAAAGTAATTAAAAAGTAGTTGTAAATGTTCTAATGCATCTATACTTTATTTTTAAGTCATAAGATTTTCTATGTTAATGCATTAAGAAAAGTCAGGTGGTCATTGTTTTACCAAATATAAAATTACACTAATGTATTAATAGCCACTCTATTTTGTATTCTTATATTTACAAACAAAAGAGTTCTAAGAATTTGGATGCCAATGTAGATATAGAAAGATCTTGTTTATTTGTTATATAGCTATATTTAATTTTAATCCGTAGTAAAATAATTTTTTTTTCTTTGTATTTAAATTTGAAACTGATGTTTATTGGTATCGTGGTCTGAGTCACCCAGATAAAAATAAATTAAAAGTAATATATAGAAATAATTGAGGATGACATTCTTTAAAAGAAAACAATGTAAATTATTTTTGGATCAATTAGCTACCAAGATAAAAGCTGGGGCCAATGATTTGAGGGAGAGTAACCAAATTGATTATGTAATGGAGGTGTTATATATACTGTTCACCAGGTGCAGGACAAAGTGCTAGTTATATTAAGAGTTATTGCAGTCATATTTTACCAAGTTCTCTTAGCTTTATTTTCTCCAGTCTTCCAAGGTATAGTTAGAGACATTCTCAGAGTGGTCTAAGCTCTTTAGTATATATTGCATGATCGTTGCAGGCTGACTAATCTCATATTTTAGTCATGCAAATATTTTATGACTCCAGATTTATGCAGAGGTTACTTACACGAAATATCACTGCTATAGATTACTGATCTAATAATTAAATGGTGATAGCTACAGTCAGTATGGAGGAGATTGAGGTTGCTGAAATCTTGCAGTGCTAATGAGCTTCTGTTGCTTCCAGTTATATGCTTCGCTGACCTCATATACAGGCCACAATCTAGAAAATATGAACTGTTAAGAAAGAGCATAGCATAATGAGATATGAGTTAATCAGGCCTTAGAAAGTTGGTATATGTTATGTATTGGGTTGGGGGTTGTATATTCTTCCAGTTGGGGATTTTTTGTCTGGGAGTGGCATTAAGGATGAATTATTCATGGTCTTTTAAAGATATACAGTGATTAACCTTTTGATATCCATTGGCATGGGAATGGAATAATCAACCATATTTCAATATATTGCGTAATTAATAATGTATTTATATAATTGGCTTATAGAGTTCATATGTCTATTAAATTTAGTATTCAGATCTCACCCTAAGGTCATACAATCACTTCATGCTTGATATGTACACTTAAAAGTTACTACAGCATAGAGGTGTGTCTAATACAGAAGGAATTTTGGTGCCAGATGTGTAGGGTCTTATCCAACATGGCTAGCATTGAAAAAAAACATTGCTGCTAAATGTAATTAATTAAAAAAAAATCGATCGGATGAAAAATAAGTTTATCGTATGTTAGAAATAAATAAATTACTAGGAAAAGAAGAAAGATACTGTGCATGTATATAAGTAGCACATAAGCATAAGAATGTGCAAAGGACTTCAGTACAGAAATATTAAATCATATTTATTAATTAAAAAGGGACAATCTTGGAAAATAATTATTAATAATAGCATTAGAGTGAAAGTTTCTCGTTAGATTTTTTTTTAAAATGTAGCTGGTCGGTCATGTTTGAGAGTCATATATGTGGACTGATAGTTTCCCATTGTTATGTGTATAGGTCAGTCTGTACCAGTGTTTCCTGTACTCTAAGATTGGAGATGATGAGGGTTCAGATGGTTGGCTGGAAATCTTTATGTAGTCTGAAATTCTTGTGGCTAAATGACATTGTATGCTCCACCAAGAAATGGCAGGAAGTACTGCATTTGCAGAGAATACAAAATTTTTTTCTCTCAGATCACTGCCTTGTAAGGCAAAAGACCATGTAAGCTTCAAAAGGAATGGTCATGGGCACATTTTACTAAGGTTTTATATTTGTGAGGCTCTTTGAAAATGGAGAGTCTTTTTTCTCTTTATCTGGTGATGCAAAAGATCCTGTAAGTCTTGAAAAGAATGAGCATGGATGCATACATTAGATATTTTTGTACTTTACATACTTTGTACTGTCATAGAATTCTGGATGAAGTAGGGATCATTAGGTCAATATACTGGGTTTCTTGTTGTTTCAAACATGGGGGTTGGAAGGACTATGTGCTTTTGGCCTGTTATATTGATGCTTGGGGATGAGAGTTTGCATCTCTGTTGATTGGACACTATGTCTGCTGTGCTATAATAGATAGAATGTAAACTAAAATTTCAACATGTAGATATTTTCATTTTCCTCTAAGTGTAAATAGTTAGTGTAGACATTAAATGGTTAATCCCTTTTAAACATCTCATGGGAGAGTGGAGTATTGTGCTGGTCACTCTATCTATGAGAGATCACAATGTGGCTGTAGTTGAAACTACATCTCAGTCATAGATATTTACAATTATTAATTTACATAGCTATGATGTAAACAGTATAAAATGGATTAAGTTGTCTGTGTATATATTTCTTACCCACACATACTCAAGAATATTAACTCCCAAATTGTAAATTGACACATAATATTATATTATGTATGCATACAATATTTTTGTTTCATTTTATTTTAATAAATGTAAATGTCCTACATTTATAAATTTATAATTTTTTTTTAAATTTTTCCTATGTTAATCCATTAAGAAAAGTCAAGTGGCCATTGTTTTACCAAATATAATATATTAATGGTCACCCTGCTTTGTACTCTTATTTTTACAAACAAGAGTTCTAAGAATTTGGATGCCAATATAGAGATAGAAAGATCTTGTTTATTTGTTTTATAGCTATGTTTAGTTTTAATCTGTAGTAAAACAATTTTTTTCTTTGTATTTAAATTTGAAACGGTTCATCAGTAAAGTGGTCTGAGCCACCCAGATAAAATTAAATTAAAAGTAATATATAGAATTAATTAAGATAACATTCTTTAAAATAAAACTATGTGAACTATTTTTGGATCAATTATCCACCAAAATAAAAAGCTGGGAGTAATGATTTAAGGGGGAGGGGTATCCACATTGACTATGTAATGGAGGTGCTATATATACTTTTCACCAGCTGCAGGACAACAGTGGTAGTTATATTAAGGGTTTTTGCAGTTTTATTTTCCCAAGTTCTCTCAGATGTATTTTCTCTAGTCGTCCAAGGTATAGCCAAAGAGATTCTCAAGTTGATCTAAGCTCTTTATAGCCAAAGAGATTCTCAGAATGATCTAAGCTCTTTAGTATATAGTGCATGATTGTTGCAGGCCGACCATACTTATATTTTAGTTACTGCAAATGTTTTATGACTCCAGATTAATGCAAAGGTTACTTATGCAGAATACCACTGTTATGGAGTACTGACCTAATAACTGCATGGTGATAGCTTACAGCCAGTATGGAGGAGAGTGAGGTTGCTAAAAGAGCCATCGCTTACAGTTATATGCTGCACTTGCCTCATCCAGGCCACAATTTATAAGAAGATACAAACTGTTAGAAAGAGCATAGAGCCAAGTCTTTACTTAATTTATTTCTATAAAAGAAATAGCAGTGTTCATCTGATTGCCACAGCATTAACAAACTCTAGATAAAGACCATTTGTACATTAACCAGCAAGATGATTATGGGGTAAAAGCCCACTTCAGTGCACCCATCCAGCTCTGTCCAAGCCATTGAAATGTAGCCACTCAGGTCCAGTAGATATTGGTGATCATGTTTACCAAACCAACAGTTTGAAAAAAAAAAGTCTTTGCCACTCTAGTAAACAGATGTGTATAGCACATTGAAAGACTCCAGTATGGATGAAGTCTCAAGACACTGGAGAGTAAAATTTGTTTTAATCTTTTGATATTTTCTTAAATCCTATTTATATATTTGTTATATATGCATAACATGATTAAAATCTAATTATGCCAGACATCTAATTTATATTTCAGTAGTGCATGTATGTTAAGTCATTTATCTGCTAAGTGCAGGATTCTATAAGTTAGTCATTCTCCCACAGTTATTTTAAAATGTACATAAATTATGAGTATGTGTGGCTTACATCATATTGTATTTATGTTCAAACCAGTTGAGTGCATATAATTTAAGCTAAGACAAAGCACATAAAATGATGGTTTTACTTTGTTTCTTAGTGTGTTTAAATGTATATTAATACATGATTTTAAAACACTATTAAACTGTGGAATGAATGCAGAAATAAGGATACATGTATGACCAAATATTTAATGATCTCATATTACTTTTTATATTGCTTAATATATATGTGTGGGTATAGAAGTCAGACCAATTCATTCAAACATTTTTATGAATTAAGGAAAGTGGATTAAATAGTATCTTATTTTCTTTTATTTGTGCAATTGGTGGTGGGATAATGGGGCTTAAATATGTTAATTGATGTGTATAATAAATATTTTATAACTTATTTTATTGATGAGTGTTATATTTATTTTCTTTCATTTCCTAAAAATATAATAAACATATTTCTGAGAATGGCTTTAAAATTTCTTTTTATATAACTTGAGACAAGAGGGCTCAACATAGCATAATGGAATATGACTTTTTTGGTCCTTAGAAAGTTGGTATATGTTATGTAATGGGCTGGGGGTTGTATAACCTTCCAGTTGGTGATTTTCTCTATCTTGGAGTAGCATGTAAAGACATGAATTATTCACAGTCTACAGTGATTAACCTTTTTGACATTCATTGGCATGGAAATGGAATAATCAACCATATTTCAATATATTGCCTAATTAATAATGTATTCATATAAATTGACTTACAGAGTTTATATTTCTATTGAAATTATTATTAGACCTCACCTGAGGTAGTACAATCACTTCATGCATGATATCTACACTAAAGGTTACTAGGGCAGAGGTGTTCCCAGTACAATAGGTAGATAATCATGTCTGTGCACATCTAATATAAAGTAATGGCTATTTCAGGTGAAATCTTAATTTATTTTAAAAAATAAAGAATTACAATTTATGTTATGAATTTTATGATAAAAAGTTTGTAAAATTAATCTCAGATCTAGTCTGTATAAAAATAAAATCAAAATGATCACAGTGGATTTAAAGTAAATTGGATTTTTGATTCAGTTTATGAAAGCTATTTTTTATTAGGAAATATTTTAAACAGATAATATTATTTGAAAAATAGTTAAACTACATGTAAGTAGTGAGTGGAAGAATTAACCAATCAGAGAGTGCAATTTGGAATAAATTAACAACCAGCAGACAATATTTTTAAGTAAAAAAAATTGAGGGAAAAATGGGAAAAAGAAAAAAGATTACAGATCAGAAAGAAAAGTAACCATGTCTCCAAAAGTTTATTTAAATTCTTTTAAATCTTATTATTATTTTAAAAAAAGTAATTGATTATGATCTACTTGAGAATTTAAAGCTATATATGATAAAGTTTTGTTAAAATGAAGGGGTAAAAAAAATTAATTCTCTACTGGTGAACTCAACAATTTAATAATTTTCAGAGACTATCTTGGAATAATTATATTGAGAAAAATATTAGAAGAATGAGAGGAAAAAGTTGTACATTTATGCCAAAGTGTTGTAAAGTAATACATGAAGTTAAGTAAACAACAGTGAGTATTATATTAATATATGATTTAGTGTTTATGCAAGTTAAAATACTGATACATTGTGGCTATCATAAAATTTGTAAAAGATTAAATTGGAATGGATGGATGAATAAAAAGAAAATTATTCCTGAAAGAGTTAAGTAAAAATTTTAAAGATAATTAAATCTAAATTAGTAATCAATAATAGTGGAAATATTTGACTATGGAAAAGTGTACTTAGTATAGAGAAGAACATATAAAAACATATTTGAATAAAAATTTCAATATTCTAAAAGATATGAACAGATCGTTATTAATTTTAGTATAACTTCTTTCATGTGTAATAAAATTTAATGATGAATTATATATATGGTAAATGAAGGATTAAAAGTTAGAAGGATGTATAGATATATTACAAAGCAAAATGTA
Organism: Epiperipatus broadwayi; assembly: GCA_028023455.1. NCBI lineage: Eukaryota > Metazoa > Onychophora > Udeonychophora > Euonychophora > Peripatidae > Epiperipatus > Epiperipatus broadwayi. The sequence continues at coordinate 9,313,190 of JAQFVV010000031.1, read as the reverse complement.
AAAGAAAAATTTTAAATGAAAATTATATTTGTACTTGTAAAAAGTCATAGTGATTTGCTGGGAAAATGAAAAAATCATTTATCGAAATTGAAAAATGAAAAAAAAAAAGGTGAGTGTAAAAAATCAAATAACTATTGAGTACAAAGAACAATGAATAAGTGTGTATTGGATGAGAAAGAGTTGAATAAATTAGTGGAATAAATATTCTATTTGAAAATATAAAATGTATAATAAAGAGATAGTCAGTCTACATTAAGAGAGAATGTGTAAAATTCTCTATCCTAAATAATAACATTGATAAGAAATAGGGAAGGAATAATGCTAGGAATAATGCAAAGACTGAAGTATAATAAAGATGAGAAGAATAATCTTTGATCATTTAAAAAAAAAAGGAACCCAAAAATGGTAAATAACCTGTTGGCATTTGGAATTTTGTAGTTTTGTGATATTATGATGAGAATAAGAACAGAAAGAGGAAGGTTGATGCTTAACTAGTCTGAAACATTTGGAATGATAATTTAAAGCTTTTTAAAGATGAACTTATATATATATATATTTTAAAAAAACGTGTAACACAATATTTATTTATAGTTTAATTTTATACTTTGAAATAATCATTATCAATATAGGGGGAAGTAAATGTAGAAAAATTGATAATTTTATTTATTTATGTAATTAATTGTTTAAATTTTTTGTTTTATTAAATATTTATGTAATTAATTGTTTAAATTTTTTGTTTTATTAAATATTGTTAAATAATTAAAATAAATGAATATAAACAATGAGCTAGTGAAATATACATACAAAAGTAGTTACATATGTGTATTATAAAAAGATGGAATATGTTTGTGTTCGAATATAATAGTGAAATGATAAATTGTGATATTTAAATTTTGATATCACGTTTAACTATAAATAATTTAATATAATTATAGAGGACTTATAACTAATCATAGTTGTAATTCTTTGTAAGTTATTATTTATAAGAAATATATGAAAGAGGTATAGATTAGAAATAGGAAGTTAATATCTGAGTTGTTTAGATAAAATGAAGATAAGGATTTCTTATTGCAAAATGGACCAAAGAGTGTTCTATCAACATTTAACTTAATATCATAAGTTGTAAATTAGTTCAGGAGGAGATAAGTTGTCATAGTTGAGAGTATCTATTATAAAAGTTTTATTTTTTATATTTAGTTATAGAGTTTGACAATACAGCCATAGGAAAATTGAGTTTGATATCTGAAAACAAAATAATGATTTCATAATTATTGTATTATTTTCCTAGTGTAAATAAAAAGAAATATCAAATGAGAAATATCATAAAACATAAAAACAGATAAATATGTAATATTTCATATTACAATAAGATTATTTTATTTAAAAAAAAAAACAATGCACCTTTTAAATGTTTTTTTTCTTGAAGTATAATCTATAAAGTGTGAATGAAATCCATAAAAACGGAACTGATTATTTAATAAATACACATGATTTGTTATATAAGAAATGAAGTTAAATATAACAACAACATATGAAAAGGGAATCTTTAATTTTAAATCTCTGTAATTGTAATTGAGGGGAATAGAAATGTTTATATATTGAACCAGGTCCACCGAATATATTAGCTTATTCTTGCTGGTTTTAAATAATTTTTAAAATAATTTTTGGAATCTAAATTTTAATAAGTTTTAATATTTACTTTAATACTACGGGATTGGACTGACCCTTCAAGCCGAGGGGAGAATACCATTGATAGCATAGATATCAATGATACCTATAGCCAGATCGACTATGCAAAGCACTATCACATTTCCTGACCGCGGCCCTACTGGGACTGCTGGATTCAAATCCTGCCATCCAACATATTTGTTTTGAGAATCACTCTTGGGCACCAGCTGACTTATATTATATAGCTGGTATGGTAAGGATGACAGGCACATAATCCAGCACTTGAAATACTCCAAGCTAGCTCCTTTTCTCAATTGAGAAAGGTTGGGGTATTTGGCATGTTTATCCACATCAGCATCATCAACCATTATCAATCCACAGCAGGATGAAGATCTCTCCAAGTTTAATCCATTTTCTCCGATCTTTAGCTTCTCTTCTCCACAACAACCCTGCACATTTTCTTATTTCATCCATCCATCTCACATGTGATCTCTTTCTGGGTCTTTTACAATCTCTTGGAATCCAGTTTAAAATTTCAATTGTCCATCTATTATCATCTCTTCTAACAATATGTCCAGCCCAATTCCATTTCAATCTTTTAATTTTTTCAATAAAGTCAGTAACACCTGTTTGTTGTCTTACCCATACATTGCGTTTTCAATCTTTTCTTGTTACTCCCAACATACATCTCTCCATACTTCTTTGAGTGGTTTGAAGTCTCTGTATTGCTCTTCTATTAAGTGTCCAAGTCTCAGATCCATAAGTCAGAACTGTTAAAACATATTTGTTAAAAAACATCCTTTTCAAACACATAGGCATATTTCCTTTTAGTATCAAGTTATTTCTACCAAAACACTCCAACTAAGTTTAATTCTACGATTAATTTCCTCCTTTATGTTTCCATCATATATTAATAATCTGTCCAAGGTATTTGTAACTGTTAACTTCTTCTAATTCTTCATAATCAATCTTTATTTTCATATTTTGAGCAAATCGATTAAACATTACTTTAGTCTTTTTAACATTTATCTTTAGTCCTACTTTTCTACTTTCATCTGCTAACTCCAAAACTTTTTACAGCAGTGCAGCAAGAAGTATTTTGTGGATTAAAATGGGAAACTAAAAGAGTGAAAGTAAATGGAGAGTATTTAAGTCATTTAGATTTCGCAAATGATGTAGTTGTTTTTTATCCACATATAACTATTTAAAAAGTAATTTACTAGTGACCCAGTCACGAGAGAGAGAGAGAGAGAGAGAGAGAGAGAGAGAGAGAGAAAGAAAGAGAGAGAGAGAGAGAGTCAGTCAACCAAGTAACAATAAAAGCAAACAAATATTTATTTAATACCTACACATATAAGTATAACATAATATAACAAAGTTTACATAAGAAATATTAAAGATTACTTTAGGTTATAGTTATGATAGTCCATTAGAGTTTATTTCATTAATACATATATGTCTAGACATTTATAATGGATAGAAAAAAATATATTTATCCAGGTTTTATAATAGCACATGACACCATTTGTTCACTTTTCTATTTGTTTCCCTTTTACTTTATGACTAACAGTCAGTTGGCCTTTTGATTTTTTTCAATTATTTCTAGTTTTCTTTTTGTTCTTCAAGTTGACAATGGGAGAAAGATAGAGAGATTATAGGCAGCTCACATTTCCCAGGTCAGGCATTGGTTCCAGTTTGTAAACACTTGGGCTCAAAGGCTAGATGAACTCTCCTACTGCGCTTTAGCTCTGCATGTTGATAAATTGGCCTTCAGTGGTGGATGGGTTGAGGAATGAGTATACTGGAAACATGGACAGCTTTTCTAATGATCTTTTTTCTGACCATCTTCTCGCCTTTATTTCCAATAGTAATACTATCATGGCAGTGTTAATAATAATAGCAATAGTACTTATATTTTGATGTTACATAATAATCTGACTGCTTCCACTTCTCTGTAATTAATTTCTCTTCTCTCTTTTAAATTTCTCCCTCTCATTGTTTTATTTTTATCATAACTGAGATCAAGTTTAATTAATGCTTGCATTTTTCTGCTATTTAATCTTATTTTGAGATTAATCTAACTATCTCATCATGATGAAATTGTTTATAAGGTTTTCATTAATTCAATTGTTAGTTCTACTTTTTCTTTTATCAGCCAGTAATCTTTTACTAATTGCATTTAAAAGTTTCTCTTTTTACAAATTAACTTTTGTTTCGATTTTTACATTTATTTGTTACTAGCTGTACCTGGCCATGCTTTGCTGTAGCTCAGTCTGGTTAAATTGAAAAAAAAAAGGAAAGAGAAAGCGCACATTTCTAATATGTTTAATTTCACAATGCTTGTGAGTGTACAGTATTTTTTGTTGTTCCATTGTCTGTGCATATATAGAGATTGTCTGGTTTGCTGATTCTAAAACATGCAATATATAATTGTCTATGTGAGAAGCAATTCATGACTAGATCTAAATCACCCAATTCTAAAGATTGGCCCTGAGCTTTCTCTAACCCCATTATTGACTTTTTGCATTATTTGCTCGTAAATACCTTTTTGCTCAAGTGTTAGTTTAGAAATGTTTGATTGGACTTACAATACTGAAAAATAAGAAAAACAGTTAAAAAATAAAAAGAAAAAACAACGAAAAAAAAAAATTACACTCCTGAAATTACCTGTAACAGGTGTGACATCTATATAATAGTAGATATATAAATAGTAGGTTTATAGAAACATGCATATTCGAATGCAATGTTGTGTCAAAATTTCAAAACACTCGAAGAACTTCCAGAGATTTAAGATTTTGAACAAACATTTTTATTTATATAGATTTTCTTTTTTATATATACATTTTTGGCCCTGTAATTTAAAAACAGAGCTAGTTTCAATCTTTATTTAAGAATCCCCCCCCCCCCCATTCCTAAACATTTACTTTTTTTAAAAAAAAAATTGTATATGCAATTGTTCACTTTTGATACAATTATGTTTCCTTAAAAAAACTGTTTACATTATTTTTCTTTTTCTCTATTTTATTTTATTAATAAATTGCTCACTGCCTTCTATTTTCTCTTAAAATGAAAATATGTAATATGATTATATATATAGTTTTAACATATATTTTGCTCGTGTTACATCACATCTCCCATTGTAAAAGGTAAAATGCATCAAATGGACAATGGTTAAATATTTTATTTATTATTAACTCTTTAACTTCCTTGTCTGGTTAAAAATGATCATGGCTTCAAGTTGCTCGAATTCCATCATTTTTAATGCTACAGTAAAGAATTTAGTTATTTTAAAGCTTGATGTGATGTATTATGGCTTCTCCTTAAACGAAGTCAAGAATATCTCAGCAGTTATGCCCAGATAAACCTGTTAGCCACTCTATTTTACATTCCCCACTCTAAATTTACCCATAATCTGCTCTATCCCATTTCCACAACATAATCTTTGGCAACTCTTATAACCTTTATATCTAAATCCCCCTTATCTTTTCCCAAACCCAGCATAAAAAAACAATAATTCACTTTCTGTATAATCACTCTTTTCATATTTATTGTTCCACAACTTCATTATATGTACCCTTTCTGTTTCAAACATTTACAAAAAAAGTACCATAAGATGCTGCTCTCTGTTGAATTATTTTACAAGTAAAGAAACAATAAATTTTAGTTTTAACAATGAAAAAAGGCAGTCTTTGCTTGGCGCTGATTGGTTGTTGACCATATTGGACAAAGAAGACCACTTATCAAAATTTTTACTGCTCCAACTTCTTTGATTTATTTGTTTAATTTTGAAAATGATAAATGAATGTTTTAGACCATTTTAAAAGTATTTTTTGACATATTATAAATTATTTTGATAAAATATGCTAAAAATAAAGTTATTTTTGAAAAATAGTTAAGATTTTAGCAAAAATTATTTATTTTTACACAACTTAAAACTGAGAAAGAAATCAATGATGTCGGCAACATTTTTTAATTTGTTACGAACATTTTTTTTCAGATTCCCTGCTATCGAATATTTTTATAATTTTAAATAAAAATTTATTTTTGAAAAAACTTTCATTCACTTTCATAACCTGACAAATTGTTAATATACTTTTTACAAATGAAACTAAAATTAATATAATATTAAAAGATGAATATATATTTTACTGCTGATTCTGTAATTGACCAATCAAAACTTTAGAGTTTTACCTCACTTGGCCAAAAAAATTAAGTGCAACTGAAAGGGTTAACCCTTTTTTATTTGTATATGGAAGAAAAAAAAACATAAGTTTCTGCTGGTTATTGATTGCTGAAATGCATGGGATCTTTTTTTCTCTACTACTCTACTGTGTAGGCCATAATCTGTTGGCTTGCAACAAATTGTCATATGCAATGACACCCAGGACAATATTCATCATTCTGATGTATATAAGAAAGGTTGAATGCTGCAGCCAGCAGAATATTTTTGGCTTATATCTGACCTATGCAATAAAACAATATTTAACTTTTTTTATTGACTTGCTGGAAATTTCTTATCCAGCTGATTTGATGAGCCTAGGACTTTCTTTATTGGTTCTGCATCCATTCATCCACTTACTATTCAGCTTATGCTAAAATGAGGTTTATAATACATGTTGGGAATTTTCATTCCAACAAACTGATTTGCATCTTATGCGGGAATTATATTTTCCAGTGTGCACATTTTTAAATAAGAGACTCTTGGACTCTATCCTAATGTGTTGGATGGGCCCAGAACTTTTTATTGGATCATCATCATAAAAATAAGTGAACCTACCCCCCTCTTTCATGCCCATTCTGGGGTCTTAAGTTCATATAATGACAGCCTACACACCTTCCTTAACCTTTGTCTGTACAGCCCCATAACCTAATCAACCAAAACACAACCTACACTTTACATATGTTTTTTTTGCAAAATTTTATTTATTTTCATTTTATTTATTATAGGCTTTATTTGATTTATTTACTTTTAAATTTTATTGATGTATATTGATTCTCAACAGATTTTTACTTTATCTTATTTAACTTTTATTTTTTTATTATCATATATTAGCTCTCAAAAACATTATTTTATTTCATTTATTTAACTTTGTTTTCATTAAGGTATATTGATTCTAAAAAAATATTTTATTTTATTTAACTTTCATTATTAATTCTCATAAAAAAAAACATTTTATTTTATTTATTCAACTTTATTTCACTTTTATTAACTCACAACACAAAAAAAAACCATTTTATTTTATCAACACCATTTTCACTCTCATAATCCACATACAATAAACTTTCCTAGTTTTAAAAAATTCATCCAGGTAATGTATACTCTAAATCTTCTTAATCTTTGTCAAGTGTTTATTTTATGCTTTTTATATACCCTCTCAAACCAGTAAATTTTTACCTACTTTCAGGCCTGGATTGGTGTTCTGGGCAGTTTGTTCCAGATCATAGTTATTACATTGATCATATACTTTTCTAGAATTATACAACTTTCCTTTGTCCCAAACATTTTTATCCCAGCCATAATTTACAATATTTCTATTTTGTTCTCTTTCAAAGAATTTAAATTTCTTCTCTTTGGCTACATAATCTAGTCTCATAATGTCAAATGCTGTACGTAATTTTCCATATTCTTGACCACTTCCCTTTCACCATATAATTTTATTTTTATAACTTTCTTTACATTAGCAGTTAAGGGCACATACATTTTTATACTTTTCTCTTCCTATCATGAATATTTACATTTTTACTTCTAATTTATCCTCTTCTTCATCTTTTAATTTTACTATATTTATTCTCTCTGTCAGGTCACTTATATCTATACTTTCTGTTATTTTTTTAACTTCTAGTCTATATCCATATTCCAACACCCACCATTCTATTTCTTTTCTCAGCATTTCTGCTGGTCTTACTATTTTTTCCTCTTGCAAACTTATGATTTCTTCTTTACTTTTAAGTCCCCATTTTTGCTTTGGTCCTGGTGTGCCTTAGTTTTTAGTTATTTGTTTTATAACTTTTATTAACTTTATATTCTTATTTTTTTATTTAAAAACAACTTAAATCGAACAAAGTGTTTGACCAATTCCAAATTCGTTAATCTTTCTAATTCCCACCTGACCATCAATTCCCCTAATATATGTAAGAATATTTTTCTTTCTAGTCTCTCTTCTTTTTATTTACATTTTATATGTATCTTCTATTCTTAATATTATGATTAGTTTGCTTTGGTCTATTTTCTTCTCATACTGCTCACTGACACTTTAACTTTTATTTACAATGTTTAGTAATTAATTTAAATTTTAGTTTCAAACTTTCTTTTTTACTTTTCATTTTCATTATTATTTTAATCTCAGATTTTAATTCCACTGGTAATTTATGGCACTTTTGCACCAACATTGGATGCCATTTGAACCAGGTCCACTGAATATATTAGCTTATTCTTGCTGTTTTTAAATACTTTGTTAATAATTTTTGCAATCTAAACTTTAATAAGTTTCAACATTTACTTTAATACTATGAGAATGGACCAGCTCTTTAAGCAGATGGAGAATACCATTGATAGCATAGCCAACCAATATACCATGGCCAGATTGAGCTATAAAAAGCATAACACAGTCACATTTCCTGACTGGCCAAAACCTGACAGCTGGCTTCAAACCCTGCAATCCAAAACATTTTATTTGTTTTGAGAATTGACCTCAGGCATCAGTCAACTATATTATATATCCAGCATGCTATGGATGACAGGCACACAATCCAGCGCTTGAAATATCCCAAGCTAGCTCCTTTTTTCAGATGACATTGGGGGGGGGGTATTTGTCGTGTTTATCCATCACACATAACTATTTAAAAATTAACTAATTTCCTGGCATTACAAGAGAAAGAGATAGTCGACCAATAACAATAAAGCAAACCAATATTTATTTATTTTACACACACATGTAAGGATAACATAACATAATATAATAAAGTTTACAGAATAAATGTTAAAGATTACTTTAGGTTATAGTTATGATAGTCCATTAGAGTTCATTTCATTAATACATATATGTCTAGACTTTTATAATGGAGAGAAGAAAAGTATATTTATCCAGATTTTATAATAGCACATAACATCATTTGATTTGTTGATTAGAAACCATTTGGCCTTTTGATTTCTATGGATGGTTTTTAGTTTCCTTTCCATTCTTCAGACTAAACTTTATTATTATAAATCAAAGTGCATAGTCCAACTATTTTCTTTGTAGCAATTTCTTCCACTTCTTTTAAAAATTCTATGCGTCTTGTATCAAATCGAACAGGTTTACTATTTTTATTTCTTTAATTGAATTTATTATTTCAACAATCAACGTATCCATACTCTTATAATCTGCGCACCAACCTCTTCATTTTCAAGTTTATAATTAATTGCACCATTTTCTTTTCTAAATGAATATTGAAAATATTCTTTTAATATTTACAATATATTGCTGCTTTCAATTAGTATTTTTTGCTATTCTTATCAGCTATTTCACTTGTTAATCAAAAGTGATGTCTCTAATTCTATTAATTAGCAGAAAATATCTTTTAGCCAGTTGAATCATTTCTACCTCTCTACATTTTTCTACCAATCATTTTTTCCATTGCTAAATATTTTTTCTTCCTTAGTTCATTATTGATATTTTTATATACTTTGTCTTTTTTAAGTATTGGGAATTCTTCCACATCTCCAACATACCTTCCCATTATCCAAGGTAGTTTAGCTTTCTTTAACCGAATAGTTTATATTTCATTTTTTGATGTTTTTAATATTCTTTTTTTAATCTTACCCCAATGCTTATCAGAATTATTTATACATTCATCATCTTTTATCAATTATCTCTATTATATTCTCACATATTAAACAATTCTTTCTTTCTCTATTTCTCTCAAATTTATTTAAGTCCCATTTTACATAACTTTTCCTTATTTTTATTCTTTTTAAAATCAAGCTTAATTTAGTCATAACCAAATGCTATATTAGAACTAGTCCAATGTACTGTTGCAACTAAAATGCCATCATTGCAAATCTTCATGTAAACACAATTTATTTATTTGTATCTGTCTGTCTATCTATCTATCTATCTATCTATCTATCTGTCTGTCTGTATGTCTGTCTATCTATCTATCTATCTATCTATCTATCTATCTATCTATCTATCTATCTATCTATCTATCTATCTATCTATCTATCTATCTATCTATCTATCTATCTATCTATCTATCTATCTATCTATCTATCTATCTATCTATCTATCTATCTATCTATCTATCTATCTATCTATCTATCTATCTATCTATCTATCTATCTATCTATCTATCTATCTATCTATCTATCTATCTATCTATCTATCTATCTATCTATCTATCTATCTATCTATCTATCTATCTATCTATCTATCTATCTATCTATCTATCTATCTATCTATCTATCTATCTATCTATCTATCTATCTATCTATCTATCTATCTATCTATCTATCTATCTATCTATCTATCTATCTATCTATCTATCTATCTATCTATCTATCTATCTATCTATCTATCTATCTATCTGTCTGTCTGTCTGTCTGTCTGTCTGTCTGTATCAGTATTTATCTGTTGGTCTATCTGTCTGCCTGTCCATTATCTATGTTAATCTGCCTGTCTCTGTTGTGTCTGTCTGCATGCCTATCTGTCTATCCATTTATCTGCATGCCTCCCTATCCACTTGCCTGCCTACCTATCTACTTATCTATATGCATGCCTGCCTCCCTCCCTCTCTCTCTACCTATCTACCGATTCACCTCACTCCCACTTACCATCAACCTATTTACCCACTTACCTTCTTTATAATCGATCTCCCTACCCACCTACCCTAATATCTATCTACTTACCTATCTATTTAGCTGTGCATTTACTTACCTAGCTACATTAATATCTAAAAATTTTGATATACATTTTTTAACATTTTGTATTTTTTTAAGGTAAAAATGATGTCAGATTATGTTGGATATCCTAATTGGCTTACACATGAAAAAGTCCTTGAAGAAGTCTATCATGCGGTTAGTAAAATTATATAATAATATATTTTATTATCATCATCATCATCATCATTATATACAATTTTATAAATAATTGTATTTTTTATTTTTTTATTATGTTATTGTAAAATTGCTTTCATATACTTACATAATAGCTCAAGATAAAATAGGTTTTACTCTATTAAAAAATATCTAAACTTATCAACTTGTCTTGCATTGGTGGTCGAGAGGTCAGCGTGACTGCCTTGCACTTGCAGGCAGTTGCCCGGGTTGCGGGTTTGTGTCCCGGCCGATGCTATGGCACTTAAAAAAAAAAAAACTTATAAAGTTTTGAAAATTAATATATTTTTATAATATACACCATATTGACTATTTACATATTTTGTTGAAGATGCAGTTTTCGCAATTATTTTACTTTACATACAATTAACAATTAAATACTGCTTTTTTATAAAAGTAATGAGGTGTAAAAATGTAACAAGGCTGAGAAAATAAAATAATTATTATAAAATAAAATTTACTAAGTAATAACCTTAACTTTGTATGTATGAAGGTTTGTAATGATGATATATTATATGATGTGATGTGTTGGACTATTTCCATCGATTATGAACAGTGACAATATTCGCTTAGAAGTTGAACTTGTACCTTTAGCTCACTTGGTAGAGCATTTGCCTTAAATTCGATATTCAAGAATCTAAAGGTACGAGTTCAACTTCTAAGCGAATATTGACACTGTGCATATAGGTCAGCAACACTTGAAGAAGAGTAGAGAATAATAATACTCAAAACATTGTGTAATTACTAACTTGTATTGTCTATATGTGTGTTATCACTAACAAGTTGTTTGTATTTGGAAGTTTAATAAAGTTTAACATTTTTTATACATTTAACATTCACACACATAGTTCAACATATCACATCATATAATAAACTTAACTATTTTTTGTGATAATAACAAAAATTCTCATTTCGTGTTTAAGCGAAGATCCATCCATAAAGACTTATAATTAGGGTTATTATTTTTTTTAGAAAAAAAAAATAATAATTAGTTTTAAAATGTTAATTAAATTACAATATTTATAAATTATGCTTTTAAATACTAAATATGCATTAGGAGCACAATGGACTTACTATATATATATATGCGTGTCTGTATAATATTTAAATACAATTATATTGTATATACTGAACACACAGAAAAAGGTAAATGATTATCCGTATTTCGTGGTGAACCAGCTACTCATCAGTTGATCTAGATCGTATTTTCTCACACTTGTATATACTTATTGCTCATTTTATATTAAGATAGTAAATCTTTCATACTTTCATGAACAGGTTTCAATCTTCTCCACTCTCCAACTCTTCAACCATCCATATCATTGAAAATCTGATGATAGAACCCTTAAAGCATTTCTTGATGCCAATATTGTTATCATACCTAAGTTGACTTTTAAGTCATTCTGACCCTCACATATCAGACATCTTGTATTTAAATGGGCATAAAAGTATGAAGATTTTCTATTTTAATAATGTACACTGAGCACTGATTATATATATGTCTGGGAGAATATGACCTTGACCAACTGATAAGTGCTGGTTCAGCACAAAATATGAATATTGCAGATAATTTTATATTTTTCACATTATGTGGTCATGGGTGGTGGTTGTATAAGATGAAATGAATAGCTGTGAAAATTTGAGTTCAGATCCCTTATATATATATATATATATATATATATATATATATATATATATATATATATATATATATATATATATATATATATATATCCCAAATTCCTTATGATTATATATTGAAACAGACCCATTTAAAAACTGTCAAGATAAAATTAAAAAACATGCAGTTTTCAAGAATAAAAGATAAAACAAAGAAATAAAATGAATATGTGACAGCAATTTAAAATCAATATTTTAAAATATTAGGATTTTGTAAAAGTTTAATGTTTTAAGATTAAAAATAGGAAGGATATAATTAACAATTAATTAAAAAAAGATTGCCTTAGACATAAAAGATCAAGAGATGTTTTTCAAAAACATCAGATAAGTTATTAGATTTTGTTCCCCCTAAAAGTAGATGGCCAATAATGATGGAAATAAACATGGGGCCTCAGAGAAAGATCATCGTCACCTATGTAATTGGTGCTAGATTGAATGAGGATTGATAAGAAAAGCATGAACAGATAAATAGGGGAGTAGAGATTGCTTAAAGAGATTTTGTAGCAGATGTATTGTTAGAAAGCATCAACACTGTTACTAGTGAACTAGTGAAATCCAGATTATATGAATACTAGCCCAACAAATCTTGGAGCTCAATGAATAATAAAAATAAGGATCCTGTAACTAATAAAAAAAATGAAGAAACAAGTAATCAAAATATTATATCTTCAAATGTCTGGCTGAACAAAAAATAGCTTTTCTCTCTTTTCTGTCACATGATTCAGCAATAAAGTAAAATAAAAATAAGGCCTGTGAACTGACCATTGACTCAATAAGTTCTCAGAACACCTTATTGATTGGAAAATTTACAGTGAACCACCAGCAGATGAAGGTTCAGGTGAGGCTATTTATATGCCTTTATAATACTTAAAGATATTTTATAAATTGTATTTATTAAGTTAAAAAATAAAATAATGAAATGTTACTTTTTAAATTGATTGATTGTAAGTAGTACAAAAGGAAAATATATTTCAAAAATGGAATGCATTGGAGTAATAGGTGAATTGAAAATATTTTGTAAGATGCATTTTTTAAAAGAAGTTATGATTTAATAAAATGTTATTTTCTGGGTTGATTGGTTATAAAATAATGCAAAATGAAAACATTTACTTTAAATGACTAATTTTTATGTGGAGCATTGTGGAATAATAAGATGATGTATTCATTATAAAAAGATGATCAGAAGAAGCAAAAATAATTTTGCTAATCTGAAAATAATTCTATAATGAGACTCATATTATGGATTGTGGAAATGACATTTATTATTTTCCAAAGTACTTTGATAGAATGAATTAAATCTGAATACACACATAAATTAAGGAAATGTTTATATAAGTGAGTAAGAAATTATAGATTAAAAATTGATATATTATATACACGAATAATGATGAATTGATATATTATATACCTGAATAAATAGTACATGAAAATTAAGAAATAATAATAAAATTCTTCCAAATAATGATTCCAAACCACACTGATATGATGAGTAAGTGATTCAAATCCCACACCTGTATGATATATGAAATAAAATGCTTCAAGATACCTGGATAAAACCCAATGCTTCTATATACTTGGATAAAACAAATGTTTCTGTATATGTAGGGGTTTCACCAAGATCTCTCCCATATGCCAGCTCTGTAAATCTGTCAATGAAACCCTCCAGCACTTCCTGCTTGAATGCCCTTTTCTGTTTGGTGTAAGAAATGTCATCAACTCCTGCCTTTCCTCGCACAGGAATACCATCTTTAATCTCCAAGAATCCATAGAAACAGGGGTCTTCACAGCTATTAGACTATCCAGTTTTCTCATCTATGTTCTCTGGTTGATTCGATGTGCCATTATCCTTCACCAGAGAGTATATCCAGTCAATTAAAAGCTCTTGGACCTAATTCACACTCTCAGAACCTGAGATAACAAATCAAACCCACTTCCACTCCTTACAGACACTTGGGCAATCCTCCAACTCCCATCCTCTTAGCCTCTGTCATAGGACTCAATCATGAAGACATGCATTTCTGACCAGCCTGGACTACACACCATTTCCCCTCTCCACTTCCCATTTTCTTTTTACATGTATCTTTCCCCTCTTACCATGTTGCTGCTGTAATTTCATTTATTTTACTGTATCTGTTTTTTTATAAATAAACATTTTATCACCGAGAAAAAAAAATTAAATACTTTTAAATACCTGAATAAATCAGATGCTTTTATGTACCTGGATAAAGTTAAGTGCTTCTAGTAACCTGGATTAAAACAAATACTTCTTTATTCCTGGATGAAAACATACTTTTATACATATGGATACATATCTATGTAGATGAGTGAACTTCAAACCAAGAAGGACAATTTCCACTCAGGGAGGATCAGGGAGAACATCCATAATGTGCACACGAATATGAGAACAGCCAGAATAGAGACTGTCAGCAAACTTTCTTCTTCTTTAAGAACTCTACATCCAATATTAGTAGTAACTAAAATTATAGTTTCAAAAATGAATAATACCTCTGGTCAATTTCATTCATATCTTTCATCTATTTATGCACTGTTCACAAGAATCTCTTGATACCTGAGCTATGTCCGGAATAACTCAACATGGATAAGTAAGGTTGTAGTCAGATGGAACTCTAGTTGCACCATTTGGGAAAATCAAAGTCATAAATTTCTAAAAGCTTCCAGTCTCTATGGTGCTACATCCTCTGATGAGCAGGAAATATTGTCAAAGGTAGAGTAACTTCAGTATTGGGAAATGCCAATCGATAGTTCCATCTTGCAATATGCTCATCAGGAAATAAAACCAACAAAGAGTGAGGTTGATTGGTACATCAAGTTATAATCATGTAACTTGTTTTTGTTTTTCATAAATGTACCTTTAAAATTTTTTGCAATGATATACATTGCAGAAGCTTTGACTATGTGGTGAAACTGAACTGATATCAGACCTATGTAGCTATCTGGCTTGTTAGGCTGGGTTTGAAGACATTACATGTCTGAAAAATTCATGCTTGCAAACTGATAGGAACTTGTTGCATTAACGCTTGGAGTCAGTGTTTAGATCTAGTTTCTAGCCGTATCCTTCACTGAAGATAGCAAATTAGCTTGAAATCAGCTGATCTGAAGGTGCAGCAAATGAAAGAGATAGTGAATTCTGACTCTTTTGACATTTATGTAAACAAATATATGCTTGTTTGGTGGTTTTGGTAAAACGCCATCTATTGATCATAAATACAAGTGATAGCAAGTTACATGATTATAACTTGTTTTTCATAAATGTATCTTTAAAGATTTTTGCAATGATATATATTGCAGAGGCTTTGACTATGTGGTGAAACTGAACTGATATCAGACCCATGTAGCTATCTGGCTTGTTAGGCTGGCTTTGAAGACATTACGTATCTGAAAAATTCATGCTTGCAAACTGATAGAAACTTGTTGCATAAACGCTTGGAGTCAGTGTTTAGATCTAGTTTCTAGCCCTATCCTTCACTGATGATAGCAAATTAGCTTGAAATCAGCTGATCTGAAGGTGGAGCAAATGAAAGAGATAGTGAATTCTGACTCTTTTGATGCTTGTTCCATGGTTTTAGTAAAATGCCATCTATTGATCATAAATACAAGCGATAGCAAGTTATGTGATTCTAACTTGTTTTTGTTTTTCATATATGAGTATGTATTTTTCTATTTTAACAAGAAAAAATATTGATTTATCCTTTAACAGATTAATTATTTCTGGTGACAATTTTTATCAATATTATTGCTTGATTTCACTATTATTAATCTGTTATTCTATATTAAAATTCAAATTAGGTTTGATTTATTTAAAGAATAAGTTTACAAATAATAAAAAAAAGACTTTTCTAAAAAATCATATTTGAAGTTTACCAACATTAAAAAAATTAAAATATACTGAATGCATATTGGGAACAAAGGATTTTTCCTCATTGGATTATATGAAGTAAAGCAACCAAACTAGTTACTCCATAAAATTTAACAAAATTTTAATTTATTGACTTAAATTTATTTTTAAAACAGAATGAATAAATGTGAAGCCATAAAAAATATCAAATTAGCTTCTGAATTTTAAAATTACATTTATTGATGCTAAAACTATTAAACATTACTCGATCATCATTCTTTATGCCTGCAGAAGCTGTTTACATAGAGGCAAAACTCTCCGTACAGTAGTGCCACTCAATAGAAGTCAGAGTAATCAGTGGATGCAGAAAGGTTTGTACATATAATTCCCATCTAGTGCTTACTTATCCAATACCTCCAGACTAGTGTCTAGTTTGTGGCTTTCATCCGTGAGGAGCCTTGGATCAAGCCAGAGTAATCAGTGGATGCAGAAAAAGTTTGTGTACAAAATCTCTATCTGGGGAATACTCATCCTATACCCCCAGACAAGTTTCTAGCTTCTGGCATTCATCAGTGAGGAGCCTTGGATCTGGGTGCACAGCACCCACATTTTATGATCTAATGCAATCTTAAGATCTAATGCAATCCTCCAACAGCCAAATTTTACCTTACTAGTTAATTATAAATCTATAAGGCTAATGAGCTTCAATTAAAAACATTATTGTGTTTTGACTTTGGACTTGAAGCTTTATAGTTATAAGGTTAAATGTGGTTTGCTGGAGGTTGCATTTGATTTTATGATTTAAATGCATTGCTCTCAGATACGAGGTTCATCACTAATAATTGCCACAAGATAGAAACTAGTCTGGGGATATTGGAAGAGTAGACATTAGATAGGGATTTCATGCACAAAACGTCCTTCATCCATTGATTACTGCAGTGCTAGAGAGTTTGCCTCAGTGCATTATTGATCTGTTTCAAAACATAATTTTTGATTTTTCTGTTAGCAATATGATCAAATTTATTAACTTCATATTTTTAAAAATAAAACATATGAATAAGAACAAAATACATAATTGTATTTTTTTTTATTTTAAATAATTATATGATTATTGTTAAAAATAATTATTAATTTTTAATAAACTGGACACAAAATGAATTTTCTTGCTATTCCTAAATTCTTCTCAAAGAAATCCCACAATTGATATTGAAATCATAGAATAATAAACTGGAACAATCAAGCACATAGAGGTTGGACCTCTTTAGATTTTTTTTTAAAACTAATGCATTGATATTACTGTGATTTCATTTTCTAGAAGGAATTTAATGTAAAAAGGTGGGAAATAATGTTAAAAGATGTGTAGAGAAGTGATTTATAGTGGAAAGACTATCAGCATTATGTCCAAAACAAATAATGTTATACATACTTCAAAATCAACAAGTTAGTAATAGTATTAAAAAATTATAATCTAAAATTACAAATATAATTAATGAATTCATATTGGAATGTATATAAATATTAAAACCGTAAGGGGGATATAGACTTTCACTGATTGTACTTCTTTTTTTGATGCACTGAAAGCAATGTATGGCTGTCAGAAATGTTATCATAATCCTGCTAAATCAGCAATGATACTTTTTAATATGATGAATGATGAATGTGGAAAGAATATTTTTATCATCTTTTAAATAATGATACAAGAACCATGATGATGCCTTTTAATGATCATTTAGATTTGACAAAGATGGTCCAGCTGAATGAAATCAAAGCAGCTCTTAATAATCTCAAAAATGAAAAGGCTGTATATTCTGATCAGATACTGAAGTCTAAAAAATATGATGGTGGTATGTTAACTTCAACAAAAATATTGGAATGTTTTAAGAATATATGAACCTATGAAATCATGCCATGTCATTCAGTTTTGATGATACTTTTATTGTTCCAATTTTTAAATTCAAAGGGAATAGATAAACTAGAATAATTATTTTGAAATATCATTATTATCTTCTACAACAAAGTTATACTCAAGAATTTTGCTAAATAGATTGCTTCCAATCATAAATGAAAGGTTTCTAGAGATTCAGTATGGTTTTAAAAATCAAGACATCCTATGGACAGGTGTATTTTTATATTGGACTATTTACATCATCTAATATGTGTATTGAATCTCTTTTAGAAAAAAATAACTTTATTTAAATATTCACAGCAAACAGGTTAGTATATGCACAATGTTTCGAGGGATATTATTCTCCCTTCTTCTTTGGGTATTACTGGCCTGACCAGTGACAGTACTAACATGAGATTAAAACTTGGGTCCTTAGATTCTTGATTATTGAATTTTAAGGTAATGCTCAAACCAACTGAGCCATCCTGCCAAAGGGAACAATCAATAGAAATTTCATATACTTATCTATGAGATTCCTCCTGATTTCTCCACTTTTTCCTAAGAGCAAAGTTGATTAGTGCTTTCCATGCATTATGTATAGTCACACTAGGTTGGCTTATGGGATTTTTTTCCATTGTCAAGTGAGCAGCTTTTTCAAACTTTCTTCTTTGTACTTCATAAATAAGTATATGAAATTTGTAATGATTGCTGATGATGGCTCAGTTGGTTAATGTATTATCTTAAAATTCAAGAATCTAAGGACCCAGATTCAAATCCCATTCTAGACTGTCACTGGTCAGGACAGCAACTGCTGAAGAAGAGGGGAGAATATCTCTCAAAACTTTGTGCATATACTAATGTGTTTGCTGTGATATTTATTAGTAGTTGAATGTATTTGGAATATTTAAATAAAGTTAAATTTTTCTAAAGACGAAATACTTATATTAGATGATGGAAATAGTCCAATATAAAAAATACAAATAGAACACCCTCATCACAAACCTTCAGGAAAACATCCTATGGACAGTTTTTGTTGTCAACACAACTGCAGGAGAAATATCAGAAATAAAGGAGTCATTTATATATTGCTTTTATTGATTTGGTCAAGACATTTGATTTAGTTAATAAAATTGGAAAATATTTGGTTATACATCAAAATATATTCATATTATATAGCTTCTTGATAGAATGAGAAATGTTATTTCTATAGATGATAAATCTGAGGCATTTGAAATGAAAACTAATGTTAAACAAGGATGTGCACTTTGATCTAGTAACGTTTTCAATTTTTATGATTGTGTTGTTTGAAATTATCAATAGTAATCTTACTCAAACAGAATCAAGTCTGATGATACAATTCTTAATATGACTTGATTAAAAGTGAAAACAAGAGCTTTTTCTTCTTGGATTCTGGATTTACAATATCTTGCTGATTGTGTTATTTTTGCTAGTTCAAAAGATGATTTATAGAATGTTCATAATGTTTTATCTGCCTCATATGAAGACTGTGGTTTATTAATTTTTTTATCAGCCACTCAGAAAGGTAGACTTTAACAAATTAAAAGAGAATCTCTAATCATAGGGAGATAACTAATGGAATTATATTAGCTGTATATAGAGCTTTTATTTTACTGTATGAAAATAAATCTGAAATACTCTATCAATACATTATAAATGCATTAAAACATTTAATTTCAGGGTGATCTGTAGAATTTCAATAATACAATGGCAAGATAATAAAAACCAACCAATATGTTCTTCAGCTTTATGGATGTAATACTATTAAGTCCACTACTGTAATATCACACCATCATTGGAGTGGATATATAAAACGAATGCATTTTCTGAAAAAAGTAGCTTATAGTGAATTTGAGTATGGTTTTCATAGAAGAAGATCCCATCTAGGTTATAAAAATTATATCAAAGGTATTGTCAAAACGTTAATGCTAATTGTTTCCATTGATAAAATATGGTAAAGAATATAATACCCTGGAAAACTACACTTAGCTTTAACATTGGTGTATTTCCAAAGATAAGTTTTTTTTGCTGAAGAAATCTAAAGACAACAACAGAAAAATGTAGCAGCATTGTGATTCACAGATTGGTTCGTGTAATCGTTATCGTAAAATTCATTTTTAAACATGTTTTCTCTCAGCATATTTTTTGTTTTTGAGTTGTAACTGACATTGTCGTTTATGTGTAATTGCCTATTATATATGTATATGTTTCAAACATATATTTATTTAGTGACTTTATACAAAGGTGTCACTATAAATATGCTGATTAACTTTTAATTAAATTTTTTCTTACATAAACTGACTCCAGTAGTAATCAATTGTTTCTAAAATGTTCATCTCGTACTTTTCTGTGGCTTCTTTTTTCTTACCCAACAAAACAATATATATGTTTTAAAAAATACTTCCTACAAACCCCCTCCCCCCATATTGCTTAATAAATACATTTGGACAATTTAGAAAAAGCTGATCTGCCTTTCAACTGATGCATTGTGCAAATCTTTTTTTTTTTAAATCTTTAAGTAAGAAAATAATAAAACATATAAAGTGGGCTGATTTTAGTCCTTAAAGCATAAAGGAGCCAAATCGTAAAAGAATAAATTTGTATATATTATAACAGTCATTTAAATTATTCTTACCCATCAAATAAATAATAACTATCTTTTCTAATAGCAATGTAAAAAAAATATGAATAAATGCAATTTGTTTATATATATATATTATATTTAATTTCTACTGTTATTTCGAGCAAGAAGCAAATACAGACTAAATTAGCTCTCAAGTCTGTATTCCTGACCGAACCCTGGAGTACTAAGTACATATTACTCCAAACATTATATTTCCCAATCAGACGCCCCCCCCCTTTTGTAACAGTTTTTGTTATATTTAATATTTAATTTCTACTGTTACCTCAAGCAAAAAGCAAATACAGACTAGCTCTCAAGTCTGTATTCCTGACCAAACCCTGGAATAATATGTACATATTACTCTGTTATATTTCCCGATCAGACACCTCTCGACTGTTGG
The DNA here is from genome assembly GCA_028023455.1 of Epiperipatus broadwayi. Classification (NCBI taxonomy): domain Eukaryota; kingdom Metazoa; phylum Onychophora; class Udeonychophora; order Euonychophora; family Peripatidae; genus Epiperipatus; species Epiperipatus broadwayi. The sequence continues at coordinate 9,291,966 of JAQFVV010000031.1, read as the reverse complement.
ATAAAAACATTCTTGATGATGCTTTATTTGATACCCAGAGCTTGGAATATTTAAAATTTTAAAGATTACCACTGATAATAGCCGAGTACATAAATATACAGCCCCTCCTCTTTTTGTTTATATCACCTTTTCGTTTCTTTAGAATATCTTTCCCCTTTTCTTTATTTAAAGTAAAAGTTAACCGACTAAATTTTATTAATCTAGATTTAATTTAATTCGTTAGTTTGGTGAAAGAAAATCAAGAAAGTCAACTAAATTTAACAGTAATAATGTTTAATACAAAAAATAATTAAAAATCATCAAGTTAAATGGATATAATAAATTTTCACATCTAAAATAACACACACAAAAAGTCTATAACATGAAAATATATAATTAAACTTCTGAATGGATAATTGATAAAAGTCTGTCAAAAAAGTAATTGTTCCCTTTCTTAAAATAGTTACTTTATAAACAGTTCTTTCTCTTTTTTTTTAATTTTAAATATTGCACACTGTAATTTATTCTCATTTTGGTTTTTTAACAAGAAATTAATTAACACATTATTAATCAATGCATGCATGTATGAAAATAGAAAATTGTTTATCTAGGATTTCTCTTGAGCACTCTGTAGATCGTCCAGTGGGACACCACTCGCTTCTTTTGCAGAGACTGTTGATGCACTAATAGGCTCTCCGGCTGGCTGGATTATTCTTAGTATTGTCTATTGCATTTGGTTTAGTTTTCTTCTTTCTCACTTTCAGGTTTCTTAGTTGTATTCATTCTTCCTTTCCAGGCAGTCTGGTCAGGAAGGGCAATCTACTTAGCAGGCAAGGTGACAGATATTTATCCCTGGGTGAGTTAAAAGTCAGGCAAGCAGAGACTGAGCAAATACCCATTTAAGGTCACTAGCATGCTAATATTAATTTTATTCATGACTGATGGTCTCACACATTCTCAGTTCTTTAGCCCAGTATGGTAACAGCCAAAATATTATAATAATGTTCTATCTAATCTTGATCCATCTTATTTATAGATTTGCCCAATCATTGTTTGCTGGACTGTTACTAATTAATGACAGATTTTCTCATACAGATTTACAAAGAAATTTTTATACAAGTTTCACATTTTCTTTTTCATAAAATTTTATACACTTTCAAATTTTCATTTCAATTTATTTATTTACAATATTTAATGCTTTAACTATAATAAGTTTCACATATCTTCGATTTTCTTTTTTTCATATAAATAATTTTAAAAAGAAAAAGAGATATTTTTTGTTATAAACCCCTCTTCCCCCTTCTTTTTATATCTCTCTCTCTTTTTTTTTTTTAAAAAAAAAAAAACATCATTATAACCTTTCTACAACTTAACTAAACATTAATCCCTTTATGAATTTAGTTTTCCTTTTTTTTTAAAAAAAAATATCAATGACTCACTTCTCTTAATTTCATTTTGCATTTCATACTTTCTCTTTTAACAAAATTTTAGCTAATTATGCTGAATTTTCCTCCCTCTCAATGTAGGTTTATTTCTGCATTTTTAATATTACTGCAATAATAAGTATATTCATGTGTGACTACAAACACTATACTATAGTCGGCACAATATTAAACATAATAATTTAAAAGTCAGTAAAATCTATTAGTAATGCTTTTATTAAATTAAATTTAACTATTTTGCTTTATGTTCAAATTTTTTTTTTTTAATAGACAAAAATGAGTTTAACAAAGGGTTATTATTTCATGCTTTAACTTGACTTTAAATAATATCTTTATAAATTTTACAGTTTATATGCAAATGTCATTGTTGAATCTTATTATTTTAATACAAATTTAATAAGCATCAGAAGTGATGAAAGTTTTATTTATTAAGGTATAAAAAATATTACATAAGATTAAAATAGTTAACAACATCTAAAAAGTTTTTTATTCACTTCTAAAATATTACCTATTATATCTTGGTATTTAATTATATTATTATATTTATTTAAAAAATAATGAACTACTCAGACCAGATAAATATGCTAATGGATTCAGTAAACATTTGATGTGGGAAAAAATATACACTTGGATCTCGTTTTATGCAGTAGATAGGTTCTGCAAAAAACACACATAAAAAAATCACACAAAAGTAGACCTAACTTACCTTGAAAAATGGCGGATACATCCTGTAATTTTCAAAAATCACATAAAACCAAAGCAACAAGGTAAAATTACTTTAAAATTTGCATTAAAAAAATAAGCAAATAAAAATTTTTAAATATTTGAAAAAAAATGATACAAGACAAACTTTTTTACTTTTTTTATTAAATACAGTATTTAATTTTATTCAAACTATTTTTATGCATAATTTATTTTATATTTTTTCATACATATTTTAATCATTATTGCTATTTGACAATATGTGCATTCATTTGTGAACTGATAAGAAATCAGATTCATCAAAGAGAAAGTACAATTTTAGTGTCAATTTCAGTCTTGTGCTTTGTTAATGGTTTTCGGTCGACAATGTAAGTGGTCATTAAACTTTGAGACAATAATTTTACTAATTGTTTCTGAAGCTCACAATATCCAGACACATCACTATTTAGCTGTCATTGGAATTTAAGAGCTCATTCAAACTCTCATATTTCATCATTTTTTGACATTTTTTTTTGTCTCACACATCAACATAAAATATATGATTGCTTATCAGAAAATAAATAAATTTGACTTTATTTGATAAATATTTTGTTTACTACTGAAATAAATTTTAAATGTTAAGTGATATCATAATCAATACAAAAATATTACATGATATCATTTCTAGAAAGATTATTTTCAGTTTACAAATATTTTTAAAAATCTGAACAAATATTTATTTCTGTTATATCTAACAAAATATGTTTTAAAAGTTTAAAATTTTTGAATATTTATTGCAAAATTGCAATTTTTTATACTTGTAAATACCGTGTGTGTATATAGATTGTTTACACAGAAGCTAAGTTTGTAAATATCTTTAGGCCATATTCACATTAGCTGCTAATATAATATTATATTTTTGAAAAAAAAAAGTATTTCAAGTCAAAATAAGTTATTAATAATTTATATTTCGTGATATTTAATAAAATAGTGAAATATGAACTTCTTTGTCACATGAATAAAAACCGCATAAAATATATTAAGGAGAAACATGAATCACATAACTTCAAAATTGCGTTAAGTAAATCCGCATAAAACGAGACCCAGGTTTATGCTGAAATAGTATAAAACATTGCTAGACAGGTGTAAAAATTTTCCATAACATACTAAATGAAAGAATTAAATTAATATTAAAACAAATGAAATACAATATTTATTAAATTTCTAATTACCATTAAACACAATAGAGTTAAATTAAAATAAATAAATATTGATGGTAATAAATGAAGTAATTTCAGTAGTCAATGATAAACAGCAATATCTGAATGGGCAGATAGAGAGCTACAATTCCTCATTAAAAAATAAATGCATTTTACAAATCTTCACATATGCATAAAGTAAAAATGACATTTTTATGGCTACTATCAGATTGCATTTAAACTTAAGCAGCTCCTTTTTTCCCCCATATGAACACAATTTTATAAAAATAACCATAGCTTCATACAACAAAATGCTATTTAGCAGCTAAGTTACCATAAACTATAAGTTAATATGGAATTTTAACTTTTATTTACAAAAAAAAAATAATCAGGTTTTTTTAAAAATTTAAATTCATATAAAATTCAAGTACACCTATACCTTGTTTAGCACATCTCCTTTATGCAAAGATTCACAATAACAATTATCATTAATTTGTATTCACTATTTTTATTTACAATTGATTACTCACTATAATGATCATAAAAAAAAATTAACAAAAAAAATTGGTAAAAGCCTGAAATCTGGCCACGGCTGCTTGGGGCATTGTTTATGTGTCAAAACACATAAAAATGCTGTTTTAGCGGTTGCAGCCTTACAGGCTAATACAACATTTACATATTGTATTAACCCGATGAGCTAGGCCACTTTACATGACATTGCACAAAAATATTACGGCCTGTTTTGTGTTTTGAAGCTATTTATGTATATTTGTTCTATTCATAGCTGATTACTGTATTGCTTGAGGGTGTTTAAATTTCACGGTGGTATGACTTTTTCAAATCTCCATAATAGAGTATTGTCATTTCGATTTAAAAAATGTTGTTAATTATTAATAAATGTCATATGGTCCCCACCCTTCTCGAAAAAAAGGTTAATATGTAAAAAATTGGCAAAGTGTATGTTCAAACAGGCTTTGACAAAGCTCACGCGCTAAGTCACGTTTCAGCATGGGGAAAATATTCGAGACCACTAAAAGGTCTGAGACAAACATGCAATTTTGAAACTTTTCTTCAGAATTGCTGAGTACAGAAAGTATATGAGATTGTGGTTTTTTTTTGTCAGGCACATGTAATGTCCACTTTTTATTACAGCAATAAAATCGAATAAATAATTGTAAAAAGTCCAAAGTTTGTGTCCTTTTTTGTTGTTTTTTTATTTCATTAGAAATTGACAAGTATTTGGATTCAATTTTTTGCAGCAGGGTTAAAATAAATGACGACTTTGGCTGACTTTTTGTTAAGAATAACAAATTACGAAATACCCACCCCCACCCCCACAAGCAGTTTATTGTAGAAGGCTAAAAAAAAAAAGGGGTAATTCGAACGAAATAAAAAACAAAATAAAAAGTGAAAAAAAGTTGTTTAAAAAAATGAAAAAAAGTTAAATTCTTGACTTTTTGGTTACAATTCTTTTTCCGAGTGTGTGGGGGTGGGTGTTTGAAAACAATTTTTTAATTGGCAAAACACAAAGGTAAATTTTAATTTAATATTAAAAAAAACAATTACATCAACCAAAAAGAAATCAAAATTCGAAACAAGTCCCAAAGTTGATTTTCTTTTTTCAGCGCTGTTAAACTAATTGACTATTTTTGTTGCCTTTTTGTTAATAATAACAGTACGAATTACCCCCCTCCATCCTCCACACAAAAAGCTGTTTCTTGTAGTAGCCCCCCCCCCCAAAAAAAAGGCTAATTCAAACATAATCTAAATCAAAGTGAAAACAAGTTGTGTTTTTTTAAAAAAAGTAAAATTAATAATAATAAGAAAAACCATTTAGTTAAGCCAAAAAAAAAAAAAAGAAAGATAGAATTAAGTTCTAAACAAGTCGCAAATAATTGTATTTATTTTTTCAGTGGTGGTATTCAAACAAATTTTTTGACATCGTGAAATGGTCCGAATTTTTCAAGTGATAAAAAGAAAAAATACAATTAGCAAAATTTGTTGAAAAAATGTCAGTCAGGTTCCAAAAAACCCGCAAAAAGTAATGAAAATGAATATCAAAATTTGTTTAATAATAAAGAAATCATGTTCTAAATGAAATAAAAATTATTCCGTTTAATCAATATTAGAAAAAAATCTTGTTGTCTTAAAAAAAGAAAAAGTTGCGATGGCCCGGTAACATTATATTTCATTGATTTTGTCTAGCATCAATGCTCCAAGTGGCTTGGCCTGGATTTCAGGCTTTTACCAAATTTTGGTAGACATTTTGTATGATTAATGACATCATAGTGAAGCAATAGATATGGAAGTCAGATCCTTGCTTCACAGCTTTACATAAACCAACTGATATTTCAAACCTGGTTTCTGCCTATATGAAAGTATTTAACAGAATTTTGCATTAAGCAGAAATATAAAGTGTTGTTGTTATCTGTTTATCGATCCTTGAAATTAGGTATTCAGCTAGAAATAATTTAGTAAAGTAAATGTAATCAAAAGAAACTGTGGTTTCATAAAAATATTTTTTTTGTCATAATTTATAAAATAGGCATATATGTGTGGTAAACATATATGTATAAATTAATGCAGGGTTCTATTGAAACTAAAACTAACTTGAGAATATAATATTTTTATTTTTCTTATTCTTATGTCAAAATATATTTCGTGTGATTTGTTTAGATAAGCCTTCCAACATTCCTTAATAAATTAAATTTAAATTAGAGTTTCCTTCAGGGCAATTAAGTATGGTGTCTTTAATAAAAAAATGAAGTTAAAGCAAAAATAGATTTTGGTAAAAAAAATTGTTTTGAAACAAAGCAGAGTTTGGGGGCTTGTCAAGATGTCAATGATACAAAACACAATAGACAGAGATTTTGCTAAAAGGTATATGCTCGAGGTTAGCCTCAGTAAATATTACTTACATAATCAATGTATGTGCGTTTAATAAATTTATAATTACAACTTTAAATTACTGCCATAGATTTCTAACTATAACATCTTTCCATTGACTAGTTGTAAAATGAAAGATTTCGCGAGTATTAATGTGTAATAAGAAATATCGACTTAATCAGTAAAGTATTGAGTAGCTTCACACTCGCAGATCTAACCACTTCAGCTTCACCTATTTAAATAGAAAGTAGATTGAAGTAAAGAAGGGTTCCTGTCCTTTCTTCCATAGCATAAGCTTGTGGTTAAACACCTGTAGAGGTCCCTACTATTGCAAAATGTTTATATAATCGGGAAAAGGAAATTAAGCGTGCTGTTGTAGAATGTACTATATGTGATGGGGTATATCACTTAAAATGTTTAAATAAGACTAGGAAGGATGTAAAAGGTTTATGGCTATGCAGTCAGTGTATTAATATGATAAAAGAGGTGAGACAGTGTTTTCAAAGTGTAGATAGTCGAAGAATAGTGGGTGGAGAAAGTAATAGTGTAATGGAGATGATTAGTCAAAGAATAAATAAGATAGAGAAAGAATTGAAGGATGTAGAAGTAAAATTAAAATCATTAGAGATAAAATGTGAGGAGATAAAGGAATTATTGAGTAGGAATGATAAGGAAGAAATAGATAAGGAGGACCAGAAGGTATTAGAAAATGTTATGGATAGAGCAGAAAAAGTAGATTATAAAACAGTATTGATAGAAGATTCACTAATTAGAGAATGTGGAGATATAATTGCAAGGGAAAATAGAAGTAGGTATGTAAGAGTATGTTTGCCTGGAGCTAGAATTAGGGATGTAGCAGATAAAGTTAAAAAACAAGGTAGTAGAGATGTATATGTTATGGTGGGGACTAATAATTTATTAGAATCATCAGAGAGAATAATGGATGAGTATGTAGATTTGATTAGGAATTTGATTATGATTAAAGGAAGAGTAGGAATAGTTGGATTATTACCAAGGTTTGACAAGAGTTATTTGTTAGATAGGGCATGTTCTATAAATGAGAGATTGAAAAAATTGTGTGAGAGAAATAATGTTATGTTTGTGGATGTGTGGGATTGTTTTATTGGAAAGAGATAGTTATATAGTAAAGATGGGTTGCATTTAGGAAAACAAGGAAGTGAAGTTTTAGGGAATTTGATTTATAAAGAATTTTTTTCGAAAACTTATAAAGGGGGTGGGTTTTTAAATTGTAATATTATTAAAAAGAATGGATGGAATATAAGAAGTAAGCAAAAGGAATTTGATTTTGATATAAATATAGATATGGAGAAGGAATGGGTTTGTAAAATTAATGGTAAGAAAGTAATTTATAAATGTAATGGAGAAAAAAAAAATAAAAGAATTTATAAAAGAGTAGTTAGAAAGAAGAAATTGTTAAAATTGGGTTTTTGAATATGCAAGGTGGTAGGAAACCAGAAAAGTGGATGGAATTAAATAAAACAATTGAAAATGAAGAGCTTGAGGTATTAGCAGTAGTGGAAACACATTTAAGAGAAGAAAAAGAACCTATTTTGGAACAGTTGGTATGGCAGGGTATAAATAGAAAAGAAAAAGAAAAAAGGGGTGGTGGTATAGGTGTTATATCAAAAAAATATTTAAATATTGTTAAATGTCAAGAACACTTGTGGTTTGAAATAAGGTTGGGTAGACAAGAATGGATAGTGGCTATAGTTTATATAGCTACTGGAGATAGTCAAATTATATTGGAGTGAAATAGTAACATATACAAATGTTTAGTTAAGGATATACAAAGTTTTAAAGAAAAGGGGAAGAGAATAATGGTTATAGGGGATATGATGTAGATAATAAAAATGGACAGCTTTTGAAGAATTTTTGTCAGAAAGTGAATTTGAGTATTGGAAATTTATTAAATATTTATGAGGGACAATACACATGGTCCAGAAATAATATATTTCACACAATAGATTATGTATTGGTAGAGAAAGAGGGAATAAATAAAATACTGAAAATTAAGGTATTTGATAATGAAGAAAAAGTATGCACTAGTGATCATAATTTCATTGTAATTGAAATGGTTAGTAATGTGATGGAGAATAGAAATAAAAGTAGAAATAATAGTGAAAGATGTGGATGGAGAGTAAATGATAAGAATAAGTTGGAAGAGTATAAAATACAAGGTGAAGAAATAATGGAAGAGTGGGTTGGGGACGAGTATAAGGATTGGTGTAAGGAAGTAGAAAAAGTTGCAAATAGGGTTTTAGGTGAGAATATTGAAAAGAATAAAAGTAATAAAAAAATTAAAATTAGTAAAAGTGTAAAAGAAAGGAAAGAAGCATGTAGAGAATATAAGTGTGCTATTAAGAATAAGGAAAGTGAAAAAAATATTAATGCTAAATGGGAAAAATACTTAGAAAAGAAGAAGTTGGCTAAAATAGATATTTATAGAGAGAGAATGAAATTGAATAGTAAATTGTTGGAGGATATTAATAAAAGTGGAAGAGATGGAAGTAAAAAAATTTGGAATTATATTAAAAGGAGAAATGTAAGGGAGAGAGAGTTAGTATTACTAGATGATGAGGGAACTGAGTGTAGTTCTAGAGAAGATTTAGAGAGAATCTTAAATAGTTATGTAATGAATATAGAAAAGATGTTAGATGTGAATGATAGAATATTAGAAAATATGAAAGAATATAGTAATGGGAATATTAGTTTTTCAGAAAATGAACTAAATGAGGTAGAGGAGAAATTGAAAAGTGGGAAGGCAAAAGGTTTAGATGGATGGGCAGCAGAGATGGTAATGAATTTAGGATATAGGGCAAAAGTAAAGTTATTATCCTGTTTTAATAAAATGGCACAGAATAGAGTTTTCCCAAGTAGTTGGAGTAATACAAGAGTAAGGTTATTATTTAAAGGAAAGGGTAAGGATCATAGAAAGTTGAATAATTATAGACCGATAGTGGTAACATCAGTTTTATATAAAGTTTTCTCATATATGGTGGCTAGTAAAGTTGTAAAATGGATGGAAGGGAATAATGTAGTGGGTGAAATGCAAGGAGGTTGTAGATTAGATAGGTATATAGGAGATAGTTTATTTGTAGTTACACAACTTATGGATATGAGTAGGAATGCAGATAAACAGTTATATATGAGTTTTATAGATATAGAGAAGGCATATGATAGAGTAAATAGAAATAGATTATGGATAAGTTTAGCAAATTTGGGAATGGATGAAGCTTTAATAGATATTATTAAGAAATTATATGAAAATAATTATTATATATATCAATTAGAGAATATAGAATCAATTAAAGTTAAAAATGGTGTGGGACTAAGGCAAAGATGCCCTATGTCACCTATTTTGTTTGTGTTGTATTTGAGTAAAATGGAAAGAGCAATAGAAAGATTAGGAAGAGGGATAGAGATACCGTTAATAGGTAGTAAGGGAGTATATATTTTGTCAGGTCTTTTTTTTGCAGATGATATATTTTTGTGTGCAGAAAAAGAGAAGATATGGAAGTTATGCTGAGGACATATGCAAGGGTGGGTAAAGAGATGGGGATTAAATTTAGTGAAGAAAAATCAAATATAATGATGGTCAATACTGGGGAAAGAGAAGATGTAGAATTTTTTATCGGGAGATATTAAGTTAAGTGTGGTGAATAGATATAGTTATTTGGAAATTATTTTAAGTAATCAGAAAAATTATTTGGATGAATGGGAGAAAAAATTGATAAATGAAGCAAAGAAAAGAAAGGGATTGATAAAGAAATTAACAGTATTTTCATATAATAAATATGATGTAGCTAGAATTATATGGAAAGGAGTTGCAGTAGCAGGGTTAACATATGGTAATGATGCATTATATGTTAGTAAAAAGATATTAGATTATTTAGAAAAAGCTCAAAGGGAAGTAAAAGATATTAGATTATTTAGAAAAAGCTCAAAGGGAAGTAGGAAGACATGCATTGGATGCAGAAGTATGGACAGCAAGGGAGGCAATTCAAGGAGAAATGGGATGGTCAAGTTTTCATATGAGAGATGCAAAAAGTAAAATGAAAATGTTTGGTAGATTGCAGTTTATGGATAATAAAAGAATCACTAAAATAGTATTTAATTGGGTTATGAGTAAAGGGCAGGTAACAAGATGGGTGAGAAAGGTAATGCGGTATGCAAAAGATTTGGATAAAGAATTTATATCAGTATATTTGTACAAAAGATGGGATGATTGTGTTAAAAGGATTATTGAGTGTTATAGTAGTAAGGAATGGGATAAACAAATAAATTTATTAATAAAGACTAGGGAGTTAGAGAGATGGAGAAATAGTATGGAGAGTAAAAAGAGTTTAAATATATATAGAAATAAACAGAATATTAGGTGTGAGTTAATACATGATAATAGTAAGGAAAGTAGTTTATTGTTTAAGGCTCGAACGGGATCTTTAGCTACAAAAGAATATACATGTAAATGGAAAAATATGGGTGATTTATTTTGTAAATTATGTAAGGAAGGAATTGAAAATATTAGGCATTTTTTAATTGAATGTAAATGTTTGAAAACAGAAAGTGTACATATAATGAAGTTGTGGAAAAATAAATATGAAAAGAGTGATTATACAGAAAGTGAATTATTGGTTTGTATGCTGGGTTTGGGAAAAGATAAGGGGAATTTAGATATAAAGGTTATAGAGTTGACAAAAATTTACATTGTGGAAATGGGATAGAGCAGATTATGGGTAAATTTAGAGTGGGCAATGTAAAAGAAAGTGGCTAACAGGTTTATCTGGGCATAATTGCTGAGATATTCTTGACTTCGTTTAAGGAGAAGCCATAATACATCACATCACATCGCATATGCTCAAGGTTACAGCCTCAGTAAATATTACTAAAAGGTATAAATAGTGGGGGAGAAAAAAAAATTGGGCATATGTAATGTTTTTTGGAATGGAAAGAATGAGTGTTGATATGATTGAACTACTAAAATTTTCAGATGAGACCTTGTACAGTGGCTAATTCTATCAGCTTTGCCTCCTGTCTGGGCCTCTGTCCCGCCAAATGCTGAAGATTGTAGGGTAATAAAATGAAATGAACTGTTTAACTGTCTGTCTGTGGTCAGTATTGGTATTTTACATAATAAGCATGCTATCTTTACAAATAATTTTCCAGTCACCAAGCCAATCTAGACATTGTGGGAATTGTATCATTGCAAAGACCAAAATCCAATGCCAGTAACATTTTAAAATAACTCTTCACAAACTTTTACTTTCCATATTTTCTTAAATTTTCATTTGTTCTTATTAGCATTTAACTCTTTGACTTAATGTAATGTTATTGTATAAATGTAACTTTATGTATTATGCCATTTGTTGTTTGATCATTCTTTGTAATTTCATGCTTTCCTTCACTGTTCCTCATTTCTTAAATCAAATCAGTATTATGTATATATATATATTTATTGTTCATGTGATGTTGGTATTGATCTATAGGTATATTTTAAATGTTATGTATTTCTACTCATTTACTATGTCTGTTCGATAGTTAGCCAGTTTGATATCCTCGATAAACCTTAATTTATTCCTTTGTACGCTTGAAAGTTAAACATTTTATTTACTTTAAAAAAGAAAGAGGGCTGGGGGGGGGTAATTATAGATATTCTAAGACAGGCATACAATATAAGTTAGTTATTAAAAGCATATGTAAAAATTTTATTCTGCCTTTCTTTATCGAGAAGATTTCTTGCTTATTAAATGGGTTTCATTCAAACATATGGGTTACCATGCCTGTGGCAGGATTGGGTTAAAATCTAACTGTGTGACATCATTAAACATCAAATAACCATCCATGTATTACTGCAGAGCCTGGCTTTATGGAAATCTTTTTTGTGCTGCCTTTATTTCGTTTTATTCTCGTATTAGCTTAGGGGAAGATTCTTTTATGTATTCGTTTTTCACTGGGAGGTTAGCTGTAGTTGATTTGTTGTCATGCATATTGCTCATCTACTCTGCTTACCTACAGATTTGCTAAATAAAAAAAATATTTTATTTGTCTGGATTACCATGGCCATCTAATTTAGATAAATGTTTCTCATTTTTCTCAGGATATGAAGGATTTACATCAATGTTTATCTAGCTAAACTAGGCTGGCTGACATTTCATTTTCTTAATCTGAAATTTGTCTTTATGCAAATGCACATAATTATTTCCATTTTACCCTTCTCATTTGGGCTTTCATGTTCAACCTTATTCGAATTAAGGTTGGCTGGTTTATTTTATCTACAGGCATTAATAATATTTTTATGCATCGAGCACTCATCAGCACTTACTTTGTCTTTTGCATTTGACGGTAAATCAATTCTTTTAAATTTCTATTAAAAAGGGGGTTTGGGAAAATATCAGTATTTTAAGTTAAGTTTTATACTTGTTTGTGCACCACTATTTTCGGATTGATTTCCTGTGGGCTGGACTCAAATAAATATTATTGTACAATTTTGTTAAGATAGTAATAAATTACTGTAAAGTTCATTCAAGCTTGCTTGCACAAATATGCTATTAACTGTTAAATGGTAAAATGGGACGAAGTGACAAACCTATATTTCATATCACAAAAGTAGTATTTAGATTTTGAGATTACATTAAGTTTACTGAATGATTTGATAATGTGTTATTTGTGGAATAGCGGAGAACAAAGCCTTCCTATTATTACAATCTTTATTAAAGTATCTTTTCTTAATATGAAAATAAACATTAGTCTGTTTTATTTATTATTTGTAAACATGATATTTTGATGTTAATCTATTTGATAAATTTCCAATGATCCTAGTATCGCATATATTCTTTCACACATGACCTGAGTTATGTATCATTACTTGAGTTAGGGTTAATGAAGTAGATTTAGTTGATTGTTTCTCCCTGATGCTAGTGGGATGGGTGGAAGAATATGGACCTATGCATGTCTAGGATATGTTGTTGATTTGTTTTTGGATTTGAAAGGTGGATGAATAGGGCAGAGTACCTAGTATTCTTGATTTTAGATCTCACGTATGATTGGTCTTTAGGTATTTTCATCTACATTTCAAAGTTGTTTAAATCAGCATGCACATTTGACTGGCACAATAGAATAGTTATTAATGCTATGTCATCCAAAAGCAAAATAGTAACTTTTGTACTTAAATTATACATTACAGGTTTATTCATAGTACACAATACAGTACATAATATTAGTGATGTATACAATATTTGATTATAAATTTAAAATACAATTAATGAATGTAGACTATTTTATTTAAGTTTCAGGCAATATGTTTGCAAGACAATCAGTTCATTAATGTAATATATCCAAAGTAAAGATTTTCAATGTAACGATTACAAAACCCATGTAAAAGTGTTTCCATTAATATAATAATCAAAATCATATTTTACTGATGTACAACAACTAAATACATTAATATCCTATTAAATTTCAAAATGTATACATGAGTTTAAAGCTGTACAATGTATTTACTCAATTTTATGGATTAAATTTTTTACTAACAGTACTTTGCTTATGGCAACAAAAATATCATTAACATTCATCATATTGTAATTTAGTTATCTTAATTATTGTTTTGAAGGGAAAAAAATGGTTTTATCATAATGAACTTTGTATGATCCAAAATTAGTATATCTAAATTAACAAAAAAACAACAACAAACTATTTGCTTGATTTTAGAAAATGTCATAAATTATATTTTGCACATGTATAAAAATGAAGAATGGGGGAAAAAATGAAAATTTTATGTTAAAAGCATGCAAAATTGCATACAGATAACTCGAAAGAGATTCATACCGTTAACATTTATTTAAATCTTTTTAAAGACATTTCAAATAACATGTTTACCACACTTAATAAAATGTGACACTTCATGCCCCCCCCCCCCAAATCCCAGCTAGTGTATGTATTTCTGTGTGTATATATATTGCATAAAGTGATCTTTGTTTATATCTGCATAGTACATATTGTGGGGAAAAACCTTGAATATTGATTACAATATGCAAACACAGAATGCATTAAGTACATTTTTTCTTCCTTTTTTAATACATCATAATTTTTTTAAGTCGTTTTGACAATGTGCAGTATGCTAATTATGTTATGGTTATGCTAATGATAAATAACAAGTCTTTATTATGATCAATTAAATAAGTTATTATTAAACATTTAAAAAAAAATTCTACATAAAAATCATGTAAGTAATATAATACTGTTTGATAATACAAATTTGGAAAAAATAAAACTTCAATATGGATTTTTTTTTTCACAAAAAATTGTTAAGTGGTAATTTATTTTTAATTTGTCATCCATTTTGCTGTTCTTTTGGACAATTAAAGAACTCACTTTTCTCCTAGCGATATTCTGTTTATATTTTCAATTGGAATCATTGCTGCAACTAATATGGCCATGAAAAAAATCAAGAAAATCTCTGAGCATGGGAACAGAAATAGATATCATAAATCAACTGGAAGGAAGAGAAGGAAATTGTGATATCAATTCTTCTATGGATTTATTCAGGTTTACCATTGCCACTATTTTTAAAACCCAAGACAAAATAGAAAAAAGTGCTTAAACCATCATAGATGTATCAAAATTTTCCAATATCATGAAATCATGGCACCTCATATAAAAGAAATTCCAAAAAGCATGTGAAATATCCATTCTAAACCTTTTCTCTAAATCCACAGCTATCATCTGCTGCATTATTAAAAAAACCCAATATCATCAAAGATTTTTGAAGTCAACAATGGCCTTAATTCTGTTAGTGTTAATCTGACCATCAAATTTTTGAACAGACTCTAGTGAAGAATATTTTTACTATGATGGCATATTTGATTTTTTTTGTGCAATTAAATCTTTTTACATATTTTACAACATTCATTTATAGTCTATATTATAAATATTTAAGCCATATAATAATCAAAATTCTAAAACATGAAAAATTAATATATTAAAATTGTGAAAATAAGTATCTAACTGAAGGTCTTACCGATATTGACATCACACTATGTATTCAAAAATGTTAACAGAATGAAATATTAGATATTTGAATTTTATGTTATTAAAAATGATATATTTAGAATTAGTTATCAAAGAAACAAAAAAATTATAATAGTTAATAAATTATTAATTATTAAAATATTTCACTTATTGTCTTTTTAAAAAATAAAATGTTTTCAAAGACAAATCATCCACCTACCCTAGTGGTATAGGTTTTGGTTTAATAATTTCTTTTACAAAAATATTGTATCATAGTGATTAATAATTACTGAAAATTGGGTTTTTGTGAAATTTAGCTGCAGAAGAAATGAATCTAAAGCATCAGCCCATCACAAATCACCGCCTCCTTCATAGCTTTGTCAGAACAACAGAACATGCTGTCAAATCACAGATAAAGATCTGTATACTGCTGATATCTCTTGGAATTTTGTTAAAATTAATACATTAAAAATGGAAGCTTTTTAAAAAGAATCACTGCAGTCTATCACACACTGTAATTTAACATTAAAGTGCATTAAAACAATAAAAAATTAGTGATCACGTTGAAGCATTTAAAATTTAGAAAATTATTATAATCAATGGATGGATTACCAGAAAGAACTTTAAAATAAGTTGTTTCTTTTAGACAGCTTTAAGTTTCATCATCATACATATATTTATTCACATATATATATATATGTGCGTGTGTGTACTTACATATATATATATATGAACATACATACAAATGTACATATGCATGCACCCATGCCCGTACATGCCTATGTACATAGGCAAATAGGCATATGTATGCATGTTTTGGGGGATCAATTGCCTTTGCTAAGCAGGGTAAAGGTGTCTCTGGAACTATGAGGTCCAGAAATTTGCTACTCTTTCATTTCAATATATCAGACTGGGTTAGTGAGGAAACATGTTTAGCCTCAGAGACTGTCAATGGGTTAGTGAGGAAACATGTTTAGTCTCAGAGACTGTCAATTAGTAGTAATTGATACTTTCTTAGCAACGTCAAAAACTAAAAGTTATCTCTGTTTCATGGATATAATCACATTTCTATTCTACATTATATATATACTTGTCTGTAGCTTTTATTTTTTAAGTCTGTTCATAATTATTTATATGGTTACTATCACATTTTTATTTTACTTTTAATTATAAGTAATATTCTCAAGTATATATGCTTAATTATTTATTTTATGTAATCCAAATATCTAAGATAAAATGTTTTAAATACACTAAAATATCAAATACAATATAACCTAAAATTATTTTAATGACTTTACATTCTACAATATATATATATATATATATATATATATATATATATATATATATATATATATATATATATATATATATATATATATATATATATATATATATATATATTGTACGTTTTCTTTTGTATTTAAAATATATTGTTTTAACGAAGGTTATTTATATATGACAGTATTTGAGAATAAAGCATGTATTTAAATTTATAATAAAAATACTTCAATACTGTTGATTTCAACAAACTATTAATAGGCTTGAAAATTTATAATTTGCCTACAGAAGAGTAATCTTTTTGTTATTTCAATGTATTCAATATAATAACTAA
This sequence comes from Epiperipatus broadwayi, assembly GCA_028023455.1. Taxonomy (NCBI): domain Eukaryota; kingdom Metazoa; phylum Onychophora; class Udeonychophora; order Euonychophora; family Peripatidae; genus Epiperipatus; species Epiperipatus broadwayi. The sequence continues at coordinate 9,275,140 of JAQFVV010000031.1, read as the reverse complement.
ATTATTATATTTTTCGCCACAACTATAATAAATACAGGTAAAAAGGATGTATGAAAGATCAACATATTGAATTTAAAGGAATAAATTAATATTCCCTAAAGGAAATTTTATTATAAGTAATAAATATTATAAAGTTAAAGATGATAATTAAAGACCCAATTCTAATTTACAATAAATTTAAATTTCATTAAGGGAATTTATATATTAACTATGGAATTAACAAGTATATTGTACTGACTTATAAGATTATTAAAAAAAATCATCAATTTAATTGATAATTGAATTCATATTCATTCATATTACATTTATGTAACATAGTATAGATGCGCTTGCACATATGTTAATTGTGAAATAATAAATATTCAGAGTAGTTGGGGGGGGGTGAATGTTCATGATTGAAGGATGAATTTTATGATGTATGACATGACAATAAAGTATCATAAAAATGTTGATTAAAATTTTATTGAATAAATATTAATGCTCATATTCATTACAATTTTGCGTTATTTCATCTATTAAAAGTAATTTAATCCACGTATTAAATGCTTTAAATCCTGAATGCTTTACTGACGAGCAAAATTCAGCAAAATCTATACAAAATTTTAATGAAAGTTTTGGTATATTCCCTCTCCCCCCAGTATATTTATAAGGATGTAATTTATTAAGCCATTTTATATCCTTAATTGTATAATAATACTACAAACAGTGCATCATTCAGGCATTTCAAAATACCGTTTTATTTAAGTAACTTACTAGAAACATGAATGCTGAAATTGTTCAGAATTTTAGAATATATTATAAAAACAGCCAAAAGAGAGTTTTAACTAAAAGACCTAAATGCTAAATATATATACTGAATCAGTTTTTTAAAAAAACAAAACAATTAAAGATCGATAATATTCGGTTTAGGAAAAAATAAACTTAAATATGACCATCGGATTGCAAATACAAATGTTAACATATCCGATAAAAACAAACTGAGAATTAATACATGGATAAAATAGATAAACAACGCAAAGGCCAAAACTTATAAATAAATCAAAAGCAAAAACACATATGAAAGCAGTTATATATCCGATCAGATAGAATCAAAAGACTGCAAGGAGCTTCATTTTAGATAGTACTAAGGAAATAACTGTATATGGACGTCTAAACATGAATCAAAAAATTAAATATTTAAAAGGCCATATATGAAATGAAAGAATGAAATAAAAAAGAATGCTCGAGTGATGTGGAAAATAAAAATTAAGGGCTGAAACTAAAATAAATGCCCAAGGAACATTATCATCTTGGAGGACATTAGTAAGAGACATTTTAATTTTATTACTGGTATCAGTTTTAAACTTTTTAAATATTATACACCTGGTTCTCATTTTATGCGATAGATAGGTTCCTCAGAAAACATGCGCAAATGAAATTGCACAAAAATAGACGTAACTTACATTGAAAAAGGGGGGATGCAGTCTGTGATTTTTCAAAATTCGCATAAAAGCAAAGCACCAATGTAAAGTTACTTTAAAATTCGCGCAAAAAAAATAAGGAAATAAAATATGACTAATAAAAAATTTCAAATTTGAAAAAAATTGATACAAGACAAACTTTTTTTAACTATAATATTTAATTTATTCAAAATAATATATTTTTTATGCATAATTTACATTTTTTATACACGTTTAAATTATTATCGATATTTGCCGAAGCACGTTCGTTTGCAAACTGAGGAAATACAACTAGCGCTAACTTCACACTGATGTTAGGTCAATGGATTTCTGGTGGTGATGTAATTAGTAATTAATCTTTGAGATAATGATTTTATTAATTGCTTATGAACTTAGACTTACGATAATAAAAAGACATTTATTCACCACTGCTGGGAAAAATTTAATTAAAACTAACAACTAAAAATTAAATTCTTATTTTTGTCTTTAATTTTCAATTCCATTTAAAAATCAAATTTCATTTCACTGCTATTACTCACCTTTTAAAAATAAACTTGCGGACACTAAATGATTAATAATTGATTATGTTCTTTTTTAAAAAGCAAAAGCAGAATGTGATTTAAAATGCAAAATTAGCACGCACAATGTTTGAACAAATGTACATCATAATCTTGTAAATTTAATATGTGTATACATAAAATGTGGAAATCATGATTTTAATTTTATTATTGCATAAAATCTTACTATTATAAAGCACTGAAAATATTGAAATTACTAAGATGACAGTCGAATTCCAATAATGTGCTATTACTTTCAATATAACGTAAGTGCGCGGAATTTATTATTTAAAGTAATAGGGCATTATCGGAGTTCAACTTCCGGTGAACTTCAAAATCGCGTAACTTCAAGATCGAGTTAAATAAGTCCATGTAAAAAGAGATCCAGGTGTACTCTAATCTCTGCCAAAGTGTTTTATTTTTAAATAAGATAAATATATATAAAAAACTTTCTCACAGTTAATATTATATAATACATAGAGATTAATGCTCCAATATCTGGTCTATTAAATAAATGAAATACTCTTTATCCAAAGTACAGATAAAACTCTTTAAAACATAAGAGACCATTTTGAATTAAAAATAAATAAATAAAACAAGTATAATTTAAAACATATATTCTGTTTGAATACAGTAAATATTAAAGTATATACATTTTTAGAATCAGAAAATATGAAAGAATGTAATAAACCTAATAAAATAATTATCTAAAAAAAAACAAAAATAAGAAAAAAGAGATTTTTAACACTTTTAAACATCTTTATTTTTACATTGGTTCACAAATTTTAAATTTTGAAAGTTAAAAGTTAAAATAATACTTTCATAAATAGCTTCATTACATTTGACTCAAAATGCTGAAAAAATGATATATAATATGTCTGACTTGAGATAATTTTTCTATGAAAAAATTACAAAAACAGTGTGATTGATAACTTTCATTTTTACTAGCTGACCCAGATCCTGTCCTTCCATATTAGGGTATATGCTAGAAATCTTTAGTTGTCCTTACATGCAGGGTAACTGTTAAAAATATGTTTGGTTTTTAGTGGGGAAAAATAACAGGAATAGTTTACAAGTTATTATGCAAAGAGACCTTTAGTAAATTGTAATGTATTATATTATTATATATTACTTTATTTTTATTATATTAGTGAAAAATGGGATGTGATCTAAAATGTGTATTTTTTTCAAGTAAAGTGTACTTAAATAAATATCAAACAGTAAGAACAGCTTATGACATATTATGCAAAGAGAACTTTAGTAAATTGTAATATATTGGGGAAGGAGGGCCACCTAAAATATGTATTTTTTTCAAGTAAATAAAGTGTACCCAAAAGATAAATATCAAACAAAATTTTTTCCAAGATAAAATGAACAAAAACTAAGTAAAATCAATAAATATCAAAACAAAAAAATGTATTATGAGCACTGATTAGATATGTGTGTGGGAAATGAAATATGAGATCAGATGGCTGAGGGTATATAATTGAGTCTGGATGTACATGTTTTTATATCATTTAAATATATTGTCTAAAATTATATTGCATATATATTATTTTCTACACACACACACACACGTGTGTATATATATATATATATATAGTAATAAAAAATAGGTCATAAAACTAAAAATAAAATAATATATCTTATCTATTGCAATAAATAATATGTATATGATCGAATCTGGATGTGTGCATCATTCAAATGTATTGTCTAAAATTCTATTGCAAAATTATTATTTTCTATATATATGTAATAATAATAAAATAAGTAGTAAATCTAATTCAATATTCACAGAATCCAGGTTTAATGTTAACATCACACTGGTGATTAGATGTATGTATCAGCTGTAAAAGAATATAATTTGCCTAGAAAAAATGATTTATGGTTATTAAATCTAAAACAAAAGAAAAAATAAAAATTAAAAATTGTATTTTACAAAAAAAAACATCATAAAAATCTAAATTTCATCATAGAAAAAAGTTATACCTCATATAAAATAAAAAAAATGGCAGACCAAATTGTCTAAGACCCATTAGTGTACAATTTACAGATTCTGCACAAACTCAGTTGAAAATCTAAACTTTTGAATAGGAGTGCTCAGGGGCTCTTCAGACTCAAGAGGTTTTAATTAAGAAAAAAGACAGGGAGAGGGCGAGGTGGGCAATCTTTTTTTAAAAAAGTTTTATTTTATGTTTTAGCTTGAGAATACAAAGCAGTGTTAGAGTATTAACTAGTGGGAAGTTTATATCTACATATTTTGCTACTTGATTTGCTATTGACAAACTGTAAATTGAACAATTTCTTGAATGTCAATTAAAATAATATGAAGAAATCTGAAATATAGCTTTAATAAAGTAATTAGGTGGATTTAAAATCTTTTTTATCTCCAAAGTGCACAAGATTGGCTTCTCTGTAAATTGAGATTAAGAAAAAAGTCATATCTATTTTTTAAAAAGTTTTATCTTGTGCTTTCATTGAGTGTTTTATTTATTTAGTAGACCAGTCTCTCTCTCTCTCTCTCTATATATATATAATAATAAAACAAAATAAATGTCCGCTAATATCAATAATACAATAACGAAACTTAAATATATTCCAAACAACGGTAAACAATTTATAATACAATATAAATAAAAACTCAATAAAAACTCATAAAGAAATATTTTCGAATATATTCATAATCATAATGATTATGAATATAATCGAAAATATTTCTTTATGAGTTTTTATTGAGTTATTATGAATATAATCGAAAATATTTCTTTATGAGTTTTTATTGAGTTTTTATTTATATTGTATTATAAATTGTTTACCGTTGTTTGGAATATATATAAAATAATCGCAGTGCATAACACTATACTGAAATAAATATATACAAATATTAAGCATAAATCACCCCACATGGTTAAAAAATCCAATATTGCCCTCTGTGAATTAATATATAAAATACATTAGAGTTCGTCTTTCAAAATAGCTAGGTCAAAACGAACTCTAATGTATTTTATATATTAATTCAAAGGGCAGTACTGGATTTTTTAACCATGTGGAGTGATTTATGATATATATATAATTTATGATATATATATAATTAAAAGCCAGTCAACAGTTAAACAATCCCAATATCAAATAACAATCAACAATTTCAAACTGTTGTCAAGGCAACCTCTTAACAATAAAAGAAAGTTGCCTTGACAACAGTTTGATTTTTTACAAACTCATTTAGTTTTGAGCGTTATTACACTTATATATATATATATATATATATAGTATGAGATAAAGTGGATGGCTTAAGTTAACTTGAAAGTCTGCCCCCTATATTATATACAGACTAGTGCATAACATTAGACAGCTATTTTAGTTACACATATTTTTCCCCATGTGCTTGTATTTTAGAGCACATTCAAGTTTAATTAATCATTTAAAAAAATATTTTTCACTATCAAAGTTCATTGTTGACATAAAATTCAAACCCTAATTTATTATCTTGCAAATTTTAGAGAAAAATGATTTCCAGTTCATCTTAATGAATCATAAATAATATCAGCCTACCAAAATTATATATCTAAAAAAAAGTAGTCTTATTAAATATATTTTAACAAATGTTATAAATTCTGTAGATAGATATAGAAGCCTCCATTGTTTTCTTTAACCAGTTTATATATTTCAATAATACATTTATTTAAATGTTTTTCTAATCATGGAGGTGCCTTAAATTATAGGTTGTCCCAAGTTTTTTTTTGTTTCACAATTAATAAGGCTAAATTTATTTATGTTGTACTTATTATCTATTTAATTTTCTAACAAAGAAACAATAATATATGTAAATAATTAATAAAATGCTCTCATATTACCTTTAATTTGTCCCCCATTGTAATTATTAAGATTATTCAATTTAATACTAAATGTAAATTTAAAAGTAAATTAACAAAAGCTTTTTTTTATATGAGATAAATATTTTTTATAATTGACAAATTTTTAAGCTTTTAATCTATGACATTTTAAATAAACTTTCCTACATTAGAATATGTGAATACTTAATTAAGTACTACATAAATGGGTAACATTTTACTAAATGTTGATTTTAACTTACCTTATAGTATTTTTTTTTTGTTGCAATTTTTCAAGCTTTAATGTTTGTAAAAAATCAGTCTTAGTTAAGCATATATTTATTTAGTGAAAAGTTATTTAAAATTGAATTTGATTAAATGCATTGCTATTTTCTGCTAACATCAAGCAGGATAGAAACTAATTAAATTACCATTAAATTTATGTTCATATCATATTGAACATTAATTGGTGTTAAATAGAGTTTGTATTGGTGTATTTTATGAAGTGTCATGTGGTTTCAAATTATTGATTACTCAATGATGACTGTAAGAAATGTCCAACAGAAATTGGATTTTGAAAGATAGTGGAAAATTATTAAATATGTCTTAATTTACAATGAACATTACTATTAGTATTGCACATTTGCCTGAGGTATAATTAATTACTTATATATTTAAATCCTTTATTTGAAATCACTGTTTACTTATAAATGAATTGCAAAAAAGGATTTCAGTTAAATCACCACTAAATTTTCATTCAAATTTTAATATGAAATTGAACGTTGCAATGGCGTTTGAGTAGAGAATTAATTTTTTATGTTTAGTGGGGTGTTCATTATATTTCAGACTGCTAATAATGTCAATTATGACAAACACATACAGGAAGAATTGATTGATTTTTTTAAATTTTTATTTTAATGGAACATTGATTTAGATATTACTGCTCAAGAGATTAGTTTGCAATGGAAAAAAAATTTTCATTAACAAACAGATTGCAGGATTATTAATTTGAAAGTATGAGCAAATTTAAATATGTCATTGTCTTTGTAAATTTAGATATTGATGTGCAAATGAGACTTCAATGTATTAGCACTGCACTTAGCTAATATAATTTAACCATTTTAATATAAACACTGCAGTTAAATTAAATATTTATAAGAACTGCTAACTTATTTATATAAGGAGATTAAAAAGTTTATTTTTAAAATAAGAATTTACTATTATAAAACTACATCTTCAGCTTGTAATAAATATAGAAAGAATGAATAACACTCAAAATATATTTAATGAACATTTTAGGGTGATTTCTGGAAGAAGCAGACTCTAATTAGGTTTTATCTCAAAGTTTCTTTAAAAATGAAGTACCTTCATTAGAAATATTTGGTTCAAAAATAGTAATATAGTGAAAAGATATACTTAAGTATATAAGTTTGTAAAACTAAGAAAAGTGAGCTGTTGAAATTAAAGACAACTCCTCAAAATATCACATAGGGAAATGGTGATTGACACATTGATTTGGTAGTTACTGCAAAATTAATCTCCAATACACTGCTTTTTATTTTATCTGTTTTTTTAAACCTTAGAAAGGCCCAGTCTTGTTGAAAATTGACTTTTGGTGATGTGTATTTTTGTTAGATAAAGATAATCAGTAATTAGTTATATTTAAATGAGAATTTAATACAAGCCAATGTTCTCTTATAATGACTCCTATATATTAGTGTTATCAAGCCAATAATGTTATAAAGATGATTATTTATTAGATTGTTTGTATAAAGTAAAATAATATTTTCTAAAAGTTGATTTGTGTATAAAAATGATTGCTAATGTATGATAATTTTTTATTATTATTGCTTTTACAAGAATCACTTTATACCTTTAAAAGAATGGATTTTCAGAAAATTACAATACAAAAAGAAAAAAACAACATACATGCATATATGCCATATATACTTATAGTTCTTTTATTGTATGTAATTTCAGTTCACTTTACGAATAACAAAATAGTAAAAATAAACACATTAAATAATGGATTTTCTTAACACAAAGTCTAGGAAATCAAATATGATTTCTTATTCGATTTTTGATAGTTATTTTAAAAACGTTTTTTAGCGTAATAAAAAAATGTCTGGCTTACACTTTCTATTTTATTTTTATTACATATTTAAACTGTTGTTTTTTTCTCTCTTAACTTACATTTTTTATTACATTCAGCATAGAAATGTCTAGATATCTTTGTTTTTTTAAAAATCTATTACGAATCAACATGTTATATTTTTCGAAAATTAAATAAAATTATCAATATATACATTGTAATTCATAGGGGAAGATATATATATTATTAACTATTTATATCCCAGCCTGGTTCACTTTAGTAGAATAAAATATAATGTAATATGTAGCTGTTTCCGTGGCTTTTATATTTACATATTATTTAAAAGAAATTATACAATAGTTATTAACAACAACATCAGAAAATAATAACTTTTACCATCAATTATGCTACTGAATAATCAACTTTTATTATTTTTAAATATATTTCTCACGTGATAAATTAATTAGTATTATTAATTATTACGCATAGTTTCTCGTAATCTCGTGCATCTTCACTTCCAGATAATATATGATATAAAATAAAACGGGTTCTATCTCAGTTAATAATTAATAACTAAAATATTCAGCATTAAAATTAAAATATTTCACTAGCTCAAATTTAAAATACGAATAAGGTTCAGTTTTATAAAAATAAATTAAATAAATATTTAATATTTTCATGAGACTTGAAGTGAAAATACAGGTGACAAGATAGATTACATTGAGCCAATATCCCACAGGATACTACCTCAATGGCATAAGAACACTATCCCCCCTTTATTACTATTTCAAATAACAAACTCATAGTATTCTTACGACTTTAATAACTTCTACTCACTAAGATTAAACTAATAATTAAATCTTAATCTTCTATTTAATAATAATCTAGCTCAAATAAAATAATCTCAGGTTCATAAAGTTTATTCTAAGTTAATTTAAAATACGGTAGTAAAATATGAGAAGGGATTTTATGTCATAATCTACTACACTGAAACTAATAATAATAAATAACAGTAATAATATTCTTCATTGTTTAACTAATTCTGTATATCTTTTCTTTTTACTATAATTTTATTACCATAATAAAATAATGAAATAATATAATATGATCTTATATCTTCATGTAATGATATAATAAATACGTGGTAGCATTTTAATAATCTGACAAACAAAATATGTGTGGCAACTGATAGCATATAATTTAATATAATATTGTGATAACTGATTTATGACCAATAAAATAATGTAAGATTATGATTATTTAATTATAATGAATACCAATAAAATATTTAAAATTCTTAAAATAATTCTCTATTTATCTTTTGTGCAAAATTATATATTTGTTTCAATTATTATGCATATATCGTGATTTCATGCAGCGATGTGGAGAAATAAATAACTCGGACACAAAATTTTTGAAAATAACAAAATTTAACAAAGTTTATTACTAACAACAAATAAATAAACAATTTATTTACACTATTTACAGTGGATATCCTTAACTTTTTTACTTTACAGTTTGATCTACCAGGTTATAAAAAAAATAATTTATATTTCAATTATATCTTTATTTAGATTTAGGACAAAATTTAAAAAAAAAATGTTACTATTTGGTTTCTCATTATGGTTAACTTATTACAAATATATTTATCTACTTTATTAGCAACAGCATTTTATCCTTAATATTATTAAACTATCTTATTTTAAAAAATTCATACTTAGAAAACATTCTATAGAAAACAAAATTTTATAATGAGTATGGACTTCTCAAAATATTAAAAAAAATTTCATCTTGCAAAGTCAAAGATGTTACACAAAATATTATCCAAAATTCAGTACTAGATTTTAGTATTTATCACACAATGTTTACTAATCATAATATATTCTTCTTTAAGCCTTACTTTAGTATGATATAAGTGTAATCATCAATATATTTCTGTTAATCAATAAACAAAAAATATACTATGCATATTGTTTACATAATTTACTTTGTACTATTGTATTTTAAAAATATGCAATACTTATTTTTCTCTTAAAAAAAAATAATACTAAAGCATTTAAAATTATTATCACTTTAAAGAAAATATCTTTGTTTAGATACCTTATTTTAAAAAAGTTTATATTTCATTTCCGAAATAAAATTCAAAATATATTCTATGATTCTTTTCTTTCCTTAGGATACTTTGGATCTTCAATTTTAAGTTATAACGTCCTATTCCTTCTAAGCAAATAAACCAATCTTATACAAAACGATAGCATAACCTAAGTTCTAAATTATTTATCATTTCTCTTAAACATATCTTACTGAACGATGCAGTTACATGAAATAAAGATAGCGAAAACAGATGCATAGGATTAAGGAAGAAAGCTAGAGTATTACTCTTAACATATCTCAAAATCATGGCACAGTGCGAAGAGGTATGACATTTACCTGCCTAATATCCTCTAGTACAGGGACGATGTTAAAGCTATTTCTTCAGCTTTATTAGAACATCAAATATTTAAAGAAATATAAACACTGTCCAAATAAAATGTGTATCAGTCATAGGGCTTTGTTAACTATGCTGATATTCACATAAAGACTAAATATTATTTCCATTCCTTATAACATCCTATTTCTTAAAACATCATCTTGGTTTCCTGTTCACTAAGTACTTCCAAGCCACTATCTCAACATTATTTCTCAAGATTTTCCACATCTTACATCGATAAATAACTATCTGCATTTACAAAACAATAAATAAAATTCATTAATAGTTAAACAATCTAGCTGTTCCACAAGAAAAGTCTGCTTACTTCATTATTCTATATGTCTAATCATATACAATCTACTTAGACAATATTTGAATATCCCATAACATGAAAATTTTAAAAGAATCACATAATTATTTGTTATGTTGGATTATATCACTAATAAAAAAAAAAAATTGTCATATGCATATTTTCAAATCAATCCTATCTCATAATGTTTTTTAAAATGTTGTATGAAATGCGGTACATATAAGTAAAAAAAACTTTTACACTTCATTCTTCCAATTTATGGATGATCTAAAGAAAACAAAAAAAATATACATTATAAATTATCAATAGTTATTATTATTACCAATAACCTTTATCTAGTCATCGTGTTCAGTAGGCTTCCTTTATCCACTTGAGCATTGCAGATATAAAAAAAATTCACACCCATACACTTTATATTAAAATATTTTTAGCTAAATTATTAGATTGTTATATTATAAAATTTTAATATTAATAAATTAATGTTTTTATGTTTTTCCTAATCTTATATAAAAATTTAGATTTAAACTAGGTTAACAAAATAAAAGGAATCAAAACTATAATTACATATTTTCTTGATGATAGTTCCTGATAAGTCCAAAATGTTTATTATTTTCTCTAGAGTTTTTAAAAATGTTCTCCTCCAAGCGCGTTAAAGTTTAAAATAAAAATAATTATTAATCCATTTAGTAAAATTTATAGAAAATAATCCTTGGTTTTAGTATTTAGGATGATAATTATTAAATCATAATATTAATTAATCCCGTGAAGCTTCTTAATCTTCTCTACCAATATTCTCTGCGTATCCGATGCATCAATCCATCTAATTTAACTTTAAAAATATTCGATAAACTTTTAAGTACTATTTGTATTTCCATGGATCCATCTTTTATTCAACTATGTGTTCACTTTTTTTTATATATGTTTCCTTCTTGATACATTTAAACTTTCATTTGGTATTTTTTATAAATCTCTTTTAAAAATAAAAAAAAAACTTCAAGTACTTTTAAACAAATCTTTTCTAAATACATTTTTAAATAATTCTAAGAACGGATATTTTAATATCAAAAACGCTTCTGTAACATATTCTCCTGGGTTCTTTCTTTAATTCTTGAAAATATTTTTTTAAAAATGTTACCTTCAGAAAGGATATAACATTTTACTCCTTTGAATATAATATTCTATAAAATAATTCATGAAATATAATTGTCTTATTACTATTTAAAAAATAAATCTTGGATAAGCTTATAAATAATACGTTTCAATACATTTTTTTTAGACTCCGTATAATGTCCGAGCTGTGGTTTTTTTTATGTACCAAAACAGTTCTCCGGTGAAATATTAATAAAGCTGTATCAATAAATATTTCAAATATTTTTTCAGCATTACAACTTATATCCATTTTATTTCGTAGTATATCCATTTTTTATTGCGAAGTTTAGGTTAAACTTTTAGATAAAATACTACTGATAAAGGAACTTTAAAAAATTTAACAAAGCATGTTAAACGAAATTATTAAAATATTTTTTAGTTTACACTCTCTTTTTTGCAAGTTACTTTTAAAATATTAATTAGTTTTTGCAAATAAATTATGAGAGAGCGCTAAAATTGACTAAAATAATAATTTTAAAATACTATCTCTTTGATAGCTATAATTTACCTTTCTCTGGTTTCAATACATTATTAATCTCCCTGATAACTTAGTTACGATGATATTTATAGTCTGTAAGAATACCTATTCCTATTGGTTAATTCTTACTTTAGCTTGAGAACAAATTTACATATTTTTAGTTTATAGTAGAATTAAATTTCAAAATTAGAAATTATGACGTAATGAACTTAAAATATTATTTAAAATACCACTTTTAATTCAATTATAACTTTATTTAAATTATTTTAATCTTTTAAAATAACTTTTAAAATAACATTTAATAACTTATTCCATTTCTTAATATTCAATTTATCTATTTTTATTTAAATAAAATATTTAATTTTTATATTATGAATGTATTCATCTTTATTACATTACTTAAAACATTACATACGATAGTTAATTCAATGTTTAATACTATTTACTTTTATGATAGGCAATAATTCTATCCAATTCTATACTGCAGTTTCAAAATATTTTAAACTTTGTTATTAATTCAAACAAGCGTGTGTGTGAACGTATGTAATATACAAGTCACATGATTAATAACTTTGACAGACGATTTTTAATCTATTTCTCTGCCTAGATTTATAAAATTGATACACTTATTATATTATATAAAATAATTATAAAAAAATTTGGAAGAATAATTTAGAAAATATAGAATTAAATATAATTCTCACCATCATAAAGTTTATTTTTAAAAATATACTATATTAATTTTTGCTTATTAAATATGACTATAAATTTAAACATAGCATTTATTAAATTATCAGTTTTAAACTATTAAAATCGAATTTTTTAAATATACTTTTAATAATTATAGCTGTGTTATTTAATATGGCCAGCTTTTACAACCATATGAAACAATATTTTAAAGCTTTACATAACTATTTTTAAATGATTTTATATACTACGTATTCTCTTTAGCTTCAAATTGTACTTTAAAGATATAATTGACTTAATATAATTACCATATTAAAAGAACATATTCTAAATTTAAAATTTTTTAGTAATTGACTGTTATAAACTATTACTGACCTATAGAAAAGGGCACAATATATATATATATATATATATATATATATATTGTGCTTGGTAGGACGCCATCTGTGGATATATATATATATATTAAAGACATGTCGAAACAGAAAAATATGTAGCAAAGTTGATTAGTTGCAAATAATATTCATTTGTAAATAATTGTTTTATAGAATTTGTTCCTGGCATGCTATATTATATTTAAGTTTTCAACTAATTCTAATTAAAAAAATAATATTTGATATTTTAAAAAATATATAAAAATAAATATCTAAACGATGTCCTTACTCTAACAATGGAGCACATCACCATTAGGCGTAAATATACCTAAAAAATTAGATGAAATATTAGTTATTAGAATTCTATTTTATTAAAAGAATGATATATTTATAATTTGTTACCATCAAAGAAAGAAAAAAATTATAATGGTTAATAGTTATTTATTCTTATTAAAATTATAATATTTTACTTTGTTTTACAAGTGATTTTTTTTTAACCAATAGAAGCCATTCCTAATTGCCATAAAGAACTTAGTAAGAGCTGTCTTTTTTAAAAAAATAAAATGTTTTCAAAAACTATCTTTATTGATGATGTAGCTTTTGATTAAATAATGTCTTTTATAAAAAGATTGCTCATAATCATTAACAATTACTGAAAATTACATTTTCTCTCTTTAGCCCCAGACTAAAACAATCGAAAGCATTGGCCAATCACAAATATCATTTCTAAGCTACTTCCTTCATAACTTTATCACAACAATAAAGATTACTGTCAAATCACACAAAGTTTCATATAGGTTTTATAATGCTGACATCTTTAGGTTTGTTTAAAAAAAATAATAGCAATGTCAGAAAAGAACAGTGCCAAACCATCACACACCATAATATACATGTTATAGATCTGCTTTAAAACAACATATAAAAGTAGCAGTCACAGTGCCATTGCAATGCCTACAAAGTCTGTCTCCAAGCATAGATACGATGATGTTGTCTTGAACCAGATAAACAGAGCCAAGTATTATAAAGGATATGTAAATAATAGATAAATAAATAGAAAAAAAATTTTTTTTCAATAACTATACAAAAACTACCTTTTTAAAATTTATTGTAAATGAATATTTTTTAATAATGAGGAGCGTATCTGTCATGCTTTTTTTTCTTATACTTAAAGTTTTCTTTTTTATTATCATATCTATACTAGTGTTTTATAAAATTAAAAGAGGTTATCTTTAAAATTGGGCAAAAAATCATGTTATTTTAAAATGATCTTTCTCATGTATTAATTAAATATTTAAAAATTATCACATGAGAATATACTTTATAAAATTCAATAGTAATTCTCTTGTTTTACCTATGGCATTTAAAATTTACTTTTCTCAAGTGTTAAGCATAATTGAAACTGACATCACTAAATGTTTATCAATTTTATAAAAAAAACAGTTGATCAAATTTAGTAGTATTTCTCTTGATGTACCAATGTAAATTTAAATTTTACTTTAACACATGTTAAATATATATTTAAACTAAAATCTTAAAAGTTTATCAAATTCATTATTATAACTGATATAAATTGTCATTGATCAAATGAGAAATTAAGTACTTGGCATAAATACTATTACTTAATTTAAAATATATTTATTTTGCTTCACCAAAAACAATACTTTTCATTTAAAAATTTTCCAACCCTGCTCTTTTGTTGATTTTATTTAAAGATGACATTCAAAAACAGATATAGATTTTCCATATCTTTTAATATTGCAAATTTAAAAAAACGAAAAAAAAATCACATGCTTGTAAAATTCTATACAAAAAAAGGAAGGAGAATCATGCAAGATTCTTTAAGATCGGTGCCATGTTTGTTGAGTCATAAAGTCATAAACATTATTATTAGTATCTGCTAGCACTTAATAAATTTATATATTTACATTTGTTACTATCATTTCATTAGATTTAAAAATTGCTTTATTGTAAATTGAAAAATTTCATGTTGTTTATATATAATATTTAGTGAATTAAATGTGAAGATGTTTTAAGCTTCCTGCACTTCAGAATGCTCGAGTCTGATTTATTTATATATAAATTTAAGTATAGAAGGTGGATCTCATCTTTTTCTTATGTTCTGGCTTGTGTTCTTGAATTGAGAGTTCCACATACAGTCATTATTACATCTGATTGGCTGTCACATAAGCATTTTAAGGCACTTCTGTCGAAGTTTTTAGCCTTGCACATTATTATTAGATATCTGCTAGTGCTTAATAAATGTATATATTTACATTTGTTATTATTATTTCATTAGATTTAAAAATTGCTTTGTTGTAAATTGAAAGACTTCACATTGTTTATATATAATATTTAGTGAATTAAACATGATGTTTTAAGCTTCACACTCTTAGCTCAGAATGCTTGAGTTTGACTTATTTATGAATAAATTTAAGTATAAAAGAAGATGGATTCCATCTTTTTCTTGTGTTCTTGAATTGAGAGTTCCACATGCATTCATTATTACATCTGATTAGCTGTCACATAAGCATTTTTAAGGCACATTTGTCAAAGGTTTTAGCCTTGCACATTATTATTAGATATCTGCTAGTGCTTAATAAATTTATATATTTACATTTGTTATTATCATTTCATTAGATTTAAAAATTGCTTTGTTGTAAATTGAAAGATTTTGCATTGTTTATTTATAACTATTAAATAATTAAATGTGTGATTTATATAATGATCAGATATTTTATGGTAATATCTCCACACTAAAACTTTTATATATTTATTTATTTCTATATTTAGTGCTTTCAAAGGAATGGTGCCTTCATTTTCAAAGCTATAGATAGAGAGTTCTAATACCATGTTCATTTATTTATTTGATTCAACAGATGCAAAATTATTCAAATAAGGTCTATCTATAGATTTGAAAATGAAGGCACTGTTCCTTTGAAAGTATATTGTTTATTTATATGTAATATTTAGTGAATTAAATGTGAAGATGTTTTAAGCTTCATGCTCTTAGTTTGCAATGCTTGAGGCTGACATTTATATATAAATTTAAGTATAGAAGAAGGTGGGTCCCATTTTTTTCTTGTGTTCTGGCTTGTGTTCTTGAATTGAGAATTGCATGTGCAGTCTTTATTACATCTGATTGGCTGTCACATAAGCATCGTTAAGGCACTTCTGTCAAAGATTTTAACCTTGCACATTATTATTAAATATCTGCTAACACTTAATAAAATTATATATTTATATTTATTCATATGAATGCTATTGGCTTACTCATAGATCTTGTGTTCATCTTATTCAATAAAACATGTTTTTTGATTTTTCTCTATCTTCTTTTTTTCAAAGCTACTTCAATCCTTTTTATTTGTATTTATATATTGGACTATTTCATCATTTAATATTAAGGATTGAATGTCTAAGTCCATTGGCATACAAGAAACAGTCCTTTGTCAGGGATTGTAGACACTTTGTAGAATTAATGAAAATTGAATGAACTGACATACTAATAAGATTTGATGTGGAAAGTTTATTCACTAATGTACCATGTGAAAGAAACATTGTCTCTTGTGAGAAAAAAATAATGATAATAGCTTCCAAACAAGAACAACTCTTCCTATTGATAGTATAATGAAAATATTAACATATTATATAACAACCTATTTTCCATACAACACAGAATTTCCCAAAAAAAATCAAGGAATAGCTATGGGCACACTGTTGTCATCCCTGATTATCAATATTTAAATGGAAGACTTTGAAAACCATAGCCATAAAGACTACTACATATCCATGTACAGTTTGGCTTTGCTATGTTGATGATACATTTGGAATACTATTGCAAACTTTCTGGAAACACATAAGCAACATATCCCTTTCAATTAAATTCACAATAGAGTCAAAACTCAGAACAAAGATTGACATTCTTAGATGTTCTTGTGCAAAGACTCCCACATGGAAAAAATCAAAATCACATTTTACAGAAAACACACATACTCAGAAAAATACTTAGCATATATATATATATATATACACACACACACACACAATCACACCAGAAATAATTTTTTTCAGAAATCAGTGATTTGAAAAAAGAAAATATCTATGTGGAAAAAAACTTTTATAAAAAATAATTATTCACCAGCTGTTGTTAAGAAAACGACAAATAGACAACAACTTCAAAAGAATAAAAAACAATTATTGTTACTGTAGTTTATGCATACATCCCAAAAATAGCAGATAAATTAAGGAATGTCTGCAATCAGTGTTACATGAGAACAGCTTTCCAGAGCCATACAATATTTTGAGAAATTCTAATGTCTCCAAATCCTAAATTTGAAATGCTGAAAAGCAAAAATTGCATCTATGAAATACCATGTAAATGTGGAAAATGTATATTGGTGAGACCAATCACCCCATTGAAACACTATTGTAAGAGTACAAACTGATGATTAGAAGAAATAAATCAGATGTGTGTAAGTTAGAAGACTACGTATGTACCAATGAACCTATGCTCAATTGGGAAAATACAAAAATATTAGATAGAGAGAAAAAAGCCCTGCTCACACAACAATGGCAAAATACTCCCATAAGTCAGTCTAATGTGACATACATAATGTATGAAAATGGCTAATCAACTTTGCTTTTAGGAAAAAGTTGAGAAATCAGAAGGAACCTCATAGGTAAGTATATGAAATTTGACCTGACTATTGCCTTTAACAGATTAGCTCAGTTGTTTAGAATGTTACCTTAAAATTCAATATTCAAGAATCTAAGAGTCTAGTTTTAATTCCCATGCTAGTATTGTCATTGGTAAGGCCAGAAACACCTGAAGAAGAGAGGAGAATAATACCTCTTGAAACATCACAGATATACTATTCTGTATGCTATTTACTAACAGTTGAATGTAATTTGAAAATTTCAATAAAGTTAAATTTTTCTAAAGACTCTCAATACTTAATATTAGATGGTGGAAATAGTTCAATATATAAATGCAGCTAAAATACCATCATTGCAAACCTTCAGGAAAACACCATGTTTATATACCTGTAAAACATCAACACATTTGTAGGGTTATTTCTTCTTTAAAGAGCTTTGTGTCATAATATTTTATACAATTATATTATGTTTGGAGAAAAACACAGACTTTCTTAATTTTCTGATAGAGGTCCAATGTACTGAGAAGGTCATTAAAAATAAAATTGTCGAATTCAGGCTTTTTGTCATATTTACCAAAACACTATGCCAAATGAATCCTACAGCCCAACAGATGATTAGGTAGTGAGCAATATATTTATTTTCATTTTCTACTTCAGAGGTATGATATAAATAATACAAAAACTCTGTCAGATAATGAAAGTTATTCTTCACGTATAAAGTGTGATACACTGAGTAGCTAAAATTCAAAAAACATTAATCACAAAAAACTATTTGCCAAGCGCTTTCGGTACCGTGTATCAGAATCATGGCGACATGGTCGCCGGCGCTTGGCAAATAGTTTTTTGTGATTAATGTTTTTTGAATTTTAGATATGTGAGGTATGATATAAATTTATTTATATATGTATTTTATGACGTATATTAAACTGCGTTAATCTTTAAATATGAATGTGAAAACTTTATTTTTGAAATTGTAGAGTTTTGTTTCTTAAAAGTTTTATTTATAGAATATTATATAAGAAAAGGCAGAATAATCGATTTATAAAATGTTTTTGTGGTAATATATTAGTTTCCATGGTTTTTGGCCATTATTGTTTACAATTTATCAATTATGACCTCTTTTCAAAAACTTAAATCTCATTAGATAAGGTTAATAAAATAACTATTTTTAATTTAGTTCAATCGAAACAAAAAAAGTAAAGGTCATATTACGATGTATGGCTTGAGTTAAAATATATCTTGTCTAATTTAGTTTATTAGACAAAAGGTCAAAAATCTAATTTACAAAGTGATTTTAAAAAAAAGAAGAAGACTGGCAAAGAAAGACTTTGTAATAGATTAAAAAGTTTATTAATTAATCTCCTTTGGATTGCAATCATAATTTTCGGTTTTTATGTCTGAAAATGTTTTATTCGTATTTTGTAATAGATAACTTACTTTTTTTTTCATATTCTCTCTGCAAGAGAAACAATCATTATCAATCAGTTTCTAGGTCTCCACTAAATTTTTAATACCACAATCAAAATACATACACGCACGTGTATATAAAATAGCATTTAAATAACCAACTTCAGGATAAAAGCGTCTATAACAACCTTTCACTATAGTGGAACCGTGAAGATGACATTACTTAACAAGTTAGCCAATTATCAGACAGTGAAATTTGGAATGAGTTGATATCCTCGTTTTCATTTTCTATTTAAAAATAGATAAGTAGTTATCATATATATATATATGATCACCATTTTTATGAATACATAAGCTGTTTTCACAGAGGCAAAAATTTCATACAGTAGCGCCACTCAATACAAGCCAGAGTAATCAATGGATGCAGAAAGATTTGTGCATAAAATCCTTATCTAGTGCCTATTCTTCCAATATTTCCAGACTAGTTTCTAACTTGTGGCTTTCATCAATGAGGAACCTTGGATCTGAGAGCCATGCACCTAGATCTTACGATTTAATGCAATTGTCCAGCTGTCACTTTTTATCTTATTAGATAACTGTAAAGTTTTGAGTCCAAAATAAAAAAAAAAACAATAATGTTTTCAATTCATGCTCATTAACTTGTATTGTCATATAGATTCTAACTCAGTTCAGCATCCATACTTTTTAGTGTCATTAGTTAGTTTTGCCTCTGTAAGCTAAATAATTATTTAGTAACTAATATTAGATTGAGAACTAGACTGAATATGGAAAATGAAACCTGACTGAATCTTGAAAATCGTCAAATTTTATTTGATCCAAATTCGATTGTATCTCATGGAAATGTTATGTGGGTGTGCTGCCATTAAGTCTAGTAACACCCATGCATATATGTGTAAATACACATTATGTTCAGTTAAAAGCTTTTACAACCATGGACTACTTGAACAATATTCTGTTATCCTAACTTTTTTAGTCTTTATTTTGTGCATTGATTGTTTAAATAAGATTTTATAACAAGGAATATATATCTTTCATGCATTTAAAAAAAATGGTTGCTCAATAACTTACTCAAATTTATAACAATAATATATGCCATTGTTTAATATAGTTATGGGTCATGCTGCTAATGTAATCCAAGATTGGATAAACTTCTCACTTATGTTTTTGCTACTATCTTTTTGAATAAAATAGATCAAAAATTAGATACAATTATCAATAACAAAAGTGTGTACTGATTCTTTAATATTTTTGTCTTCCCTTTATTTTTATTTGTTACTTTACTATCAATAGATGTCTAGATGCATGTAAATTCCAGTGACTATTGGGTCTTTCATGTTACTAGTTATCTTTCTAAAAATTTCACAGGATTGTAAATTTGTGAGACTGTATTTCAAAATTTAAGGATACTTCTGCTTCCAGGTGTTTTTTTTTTTTTGAAAACAAAGATGCATAAGTATATAAATATGAAAATAACTCAGCATTGGGGAAAAATAAAACAGTGAATAGTTATAAGGTTATGAAGCAGAACATCTTTTCTTGTGATCTTAAAGAAAGCAATGCAAACTTTAAGAAGTATTCTTTAAATTAAATTTGTTGCAGAATTTACATCTTTCTTGGAAATCATTCAATTTTTTGTAATTGGGAAAACTGTAAAATAAGTTAAATTTCTCTGTCTTATAATAATTTGTTATATACAACTTGTTTATTACCTATGCATGAAATAACATAGCTGTAATGTTGCAAAATTGGAGATAAGGGTTACACTTAAAGTGTTTTATTTTATTCTCAACAAAAACCTATAAAATGAGCAGAATTTGCATCACATAATATTGTTTAGATTTATATTTAATATAGCTTCTTCAGTGAAATAAGCAATTAAAAATATACTTCTACAAACAGCATGGAATATTTAATTAAAATTGTTTTGTAATTTAAAAAACTGGCTTATTTAAACAATAACTCTTTCAAAGCCTATTGGTGTGGTCAATGTTAAAGTATTTGACAAATAAATTGTTCTCATAATATTTGGTTTTGGATAATGTTTATTTATATTCATGATTTTATATGATTATTGTGAAAATAAAGTTGGTTAAAAATCTTGTAAGATATTATTTTTATATATGTAAATAGAGGGATTTGATCTCTGGATTTTCCAGCCTATTTATCCTCCACTCTGTCTCAAACAACTGATACACATGACCACACACATGAGAAAAAGATGCATGATACCCAATATTGTGCAGAACCAGCACTCATCAATGAGGTCAGATCATAGTCTCCCACACACATATATAATCAGTGCTCAATGTATATTAAGATAGCAATTCCTTAAACTTCAATGGACAGGCTTTAATCTTTTCATTCTTCCAACAATTCAACCATACATTTCATTGAAAAACCAACAATAAAGTCTTTTCTGGATTTGATATTGCACTTACACCCATATGGACATTTCATCAATTTAAACCCTCATATTATCAAATCATTACATATCCATTTAAATTAAGGGAAGAGGGATGGGCTGGACTGGACTTATAATGTAACATATTTTCAAGGCAATATATAATTAACCTATTTATTCAGTATACTAAATGTTTACTATAGAAAATAGAGGAATTTGAACTTACAATTTTCAGTCTATATTTATGCATGACAACACATGTGAAAAAGGTATTTGACTCCAATATACATATTTCATGCTGGACCAGCACTCATCAGTTGGTCCAAATCATAATCTCCCACATATAATATATAATCAGGCTCTGCTTGTATTAAGATAACATTTCCTCTAACCTTAATGGATAAGCTTTAATCTTCTCACTCTTCCAACTTTTCAATCATCCATTTCACTGAAAAACCAATAATGGAAATAAATTTCCAGAGTTTTTTCTCAAAGCAAAAGAATGTTGGTAGTGAAATTTAAAATCATTTTTTTCTTTTATTTTCTTCTCATTCTTAAATTTAATTGGTTGAGAAAGATATTGGAGGATAAAATACTTTTTAAAACTTCTCGACCAATAGAATTTGGGAATGAGGAAAAAATATCAAAGGAAATTATATGTACATATACACACACATGCAGAGAGAGAGAGAGAGAAGAGATTGTAAATTTCTTTTTTTTTTGATGTTTTGAAATGCTTTAAAATTTAACACATTTTAAAAGAGATTAAGTAACAATTAATTGTTGCGCAAATAAACATGTTTTTTTTTTTTTCTAAGGTATGGTTAAAAATAATTACTGGCCATTTAAATAGGTAGACTCAGAAAATAATTTTATTGTTTTTTGTCTTTGCTTATATCTCTGCTTAACATTCATTAAGAACATCATTGCTGTTTATAAATAATTTTATTGAAAAACCATATGTAATAATGATACAATTGTTAATCAAAAATAATAGTTATCCATGTTAGTCAGGCAACCAAATGATCTGATGTGGTTACTGGTGTTGTTAATCCAGCTTAATCAGGCTCCATGTGTTGTCAAATAAAAATCTGGATGAGATTATTCTGTCCTTATGGCAAAATTCCTTCAGCTTGGAAATGAATGTGTCTTCAGGCTTAGGATGAGGAAAGGTAAACTTATTGTGACATCTGGCCATCCGGGTGGCATAAGTGAGAAAGGTTGAGAGTCTTGTGATGACATAATCCCTGGATAGGAAGCAACATTTGATATTTAAAATTTTGTTCAGGGAAATGTGGCAGTAGTAAGTAATGAAAGTTCTGGTTTTGTTATATGCTGGCCAATAATTTATCATATGATCAAAGATTTCACAGGTTCTATGGCAGTTGTGACATGTAGGATCTATATTCTTGAGGAATCTTCTATATTGCAGGAACCAGTTTGTCTGGAGTGAATTCAGGTTGATTTTCACTAGAAAGTCCAGGAACCTTGGTTCCAGCTTGAGATGCCTGAAAAACCTGGTGACCACCTGATTGTTACCACTACGGTAAGGAATGATAGAGTTTTGTATGGGAAATAGCAGGTTATGAGCATCCCAAATGGAGATTTTTTGTTTGAATACTAGGGTAGAGTGGCCATTGGAGTGAAAAGGTAGTCAAGTATCTGATTTAGCCAACTTATCTTTGAAGGTGGAGGTCTGTCTGATAAAATGACTGGTTATTCTGCTACAATCTGAGGAAATTTCTTTTGTAGCATGTGGATCAGAGAGTGGCACTTTTGGTAATATATAGAAAAAGTTGCATGCAATGACATACCATTATTTTTACTATGTTGCTGAATGCGTTCAATTCCTATGGTTGCTGTTTTACCATTCCACAAAAGCCGTGCATCGATTGATTTTTGTGTTGAAAGTCTTTGTCATGTCAATTATGGGTAGATCGTAGCTAATCTTTGCCATTACCTTGATATTGAGGAGAGAGATTTTCCCTTGCAGTGATAAATAAACCTTGGCAAGGTTTTTAACTGTGTTGGTGGTGGCTTCAATGATGGAATTCTGTATTTGTATTGACATGGCTTGTGGTGACTTGTATATGGGAAACCCCAAAATGTTTTGGGGGTCTGCTGAGAAAGGTGATGATATCTTCTTGCCGGTGTCGATTTTTCAGGTTGATGACTTGCTGAGGTTGAAGGAAAGTTTGGAGGATTTGGAAAATTTTTTATTATTTGGATGAGAGATTTTAGATATTTTTGGGAGGGTAAGGTGACAAATACATCATCCATGTAGGCAAATGCTTTACAGTGTTTCTTCAGCTGGGGTATATAGATTCCTGGAAGTTCTGCCTCAATCTGTTTAAGAAGGGAGTTTAAGTAGAGTATAAATAGGAGACTGCTAAGTGGAGATCCTTGGGGTATGGATCTTGAAGGAATAAAACCATCTGTAAAGAAACCATTCAGGGAAATGTGAACCAATCTGTTATTTAGTAAATTGTCCAATATCTGAATGATTTGAGTAGGAATGTCTAGTGCTGAGAGGCAATTTAGCAGGATGTTGACATTCACTGAATCAAATGCTTCAGGGATGTTTAGTTGAATGGCAATGGGTTTGTATAAATTCTTGGATCTGATATGATCACAGAGGATTTTTACCTTCCCGATTGCAGAGAGGGTGGACGAGCCCTTCTTTGCAAATTGCAACTGGGATATATTGTCCAGCATAACATCTTGTAGTATTTTTTCCATGATCACCCCTTCAATGACCTTAAAGAGAATTGGGGTCATGGAGATTGGTCTTATGCTAGATAGAGCAGGTGGGTCCTGGTTTTTCTTAAGGAAGGGGTCGCTATGCGATAAAGTTTGGGGATAGTTTTTTTGCTGTTTGCAATATGGTTAATTAGTTTTAATACTATGGGAGCTTTGAAATTCTCAAAGTGCGTAAGTATGAACTTTGGAATGCCATGTAGTCCTGGATGGACATTGGACAGTAGGGTGGCCAAGTGGTTTTTGATATTTGATATTGTTATTCCATGTTTATTGTTTTGTGATGTCTCATGCCACTGATTTGTGGGGTAGGGAACAGAGTTTGATAGGCGGTTTTTGAAATATGACTATTTGGATGAGCATTTAGTTGCCAGAGGTATGGCTACCACCGATGAGGAGGGACAAAGGAGTTATTTGTTACTTCCTTGCCCCCAGAGACCATCTGAGATGGCCACATGTTCAGCAGTGTTGGTCACGTAAGTATAACCTAGCATTCTTTGTTGCTATTATTTCAGCAATCACAGCTTGTTTCTGCTTGTATTGTGTTTTAAGTAATAGGTTATCTATAGCACCATCACTTGAGAAATTTTTAATCCTATGGTAAAGCAGATCAAGCTCATTCATAAGAGTTGTTGACCCTTTATGTTTTTTGGTGTGTTGTATGATTATGGTTTGGAGGATTCCTGTGAAGGCGAACCAGGCTTCCTCTGCATTTATGTTAAGAATGTCAATTTTTTCAAAGAGTATGTAGGCATCTGAGAAAACAGCTTTCATGGCAGTGGCTTTAGTTATAATCTGATTGTTTTATTGTAGTCTATATAGGAGTCCAGATCTAGAGACACTATCAGGGCAAGATGGTCTGAGAAGGGAACAGGTTGAAGCTTGGCTTCCAAACCATAGTGCAGCTCTGAGGTGTAAAACATTAGGTCAATCAGCATTCTAGAGCTCTTCGTATAGAATGAGTATGCATCTGCAGGGAAGAAATCTCTGCCATATATGAAACCACTGGCTAAGAGTTGAAGATATTTCTGTGTGAACACATCATATTGCAGGTTGAAATCCTCAAGAGGATTGTAGGGCCTGTGTTGTTTGCTGTGATTAGATTTATGGTGTGGATTATTCTAGAATAGGTCAATGGGTTGTTCTGGCAGTATACGTAAATTGCAATGAATTCGCTAGATTGGTATATAAGCTTGATTGCAATGAGATTGGCATCATGGTAAAGCACTTTATAGGAAGAAGGTGGTTTCCTGTTATTAATGATGATTCCTACCCCTCCAGCAGCTGATGTATTAGTAGATAGAAGAGTGAAGCCCAGTTCATGAATAATGTGAGGGTTGGAGTTTAGGTGATATTTGGTCTCTCCTAAGAATAAAATATGAGGAGATGTAAGATGGAAAAAATGCCTAATCACATATAAACGGTCAGGAAAATTAATTCCCCTGATGTTAAGGCCAATGATTTGGCACTTGATCCTATCTGTAAAGATTATTGCTGCTTGGTTTTACCACCAATGGAATCTTTTATTGAGGGTTGTAATGGTCCTTGTGATCACTGAATTTCTGATCTGGCAAGGATGGCCTGTGGAAATCAGCTCGAATGAGATCAGTTTCATTATTGTGAGATTCATGACATCATTGCTGTTACCATTGAAGTAATCATGATTCACTAAAGATGACCATTTTAGGCATGGATTCTCAACTAGAATGTTTAAATCTATCTGCTGCATGAACAACTACTTATAAAGTGGCTGTTGCTGACTCAGACTCTCGACCACCAATGCTTGACAATTTCTTTTCAGACTTATGGTAACAATTTTACTTATTATGAATAATAATAAATTAGTAAACATAAAGAGACTCTAGTTATTACAAGCCAGTAATACTTATCTATATCAGTTAATTTGTAGTTTAATTAATACATTTTATATATTTATGTCGTATTTTTTTTCCAATGTTAACTTTTGAATTTTTATTTATATTTTCTAATTCTTACATTTGGTGTGACCCGGAAAATTTGCCATTAAACAATAATGGGTCAATTTTATTTTCATTAATATTTCTCAAGAGTTTGAATAACAAAAATAGTTAAATAATCAAGATTTAGCTTAAGTATAAGTGTTAAATCACTGTTTCTCTCGAAGAATTGACTTGCTTTAAAATAATATTAAAAAAGGTTGAGTTTTAGTTAGATTTAGTTTACAAAAAGGATCTCTCTGAAGTTATGAAAAATCATTTAGATAATGTATTTATAAAGTAGTAAGGTTGTCTGATGCCAAAGGTACACATATACATATGGAGAAAGCTGATTTTATTTTATTTAAAATGTTAAATAGGTTGATATCTATTAAAAGCATATAGACTTCTGAAATTTGAGATTAGTATGTATATGTGCCTTTTATATAGTGATCCTGTACATATTTTACCTGCCACACTTGAATTTTGTATATGTTGTTTGTTTCCCTGATATATATATATATATATATATATATATATATATATATATATATATATATATATATATATATATATATATATATATATATATATATATATATATATATATATATATATATATACCTTTCTACATGAGTTTAAATTTTGTGTAATCACTCGCAGATGAGTATTATTTTCTCTGAGTTTAAATACATTTCTTTCTGCGAATTTGATTTTAATTTGTAGTCTGAATTGTTAGTGATCGTTTATGTGGCATTTATGTGATTTACGATTGAATGCATATCGTGTAAAACTCATTTTGTAATAGCCTTTGCATTGTGTATATTTAAATTTGATGTAATTGTTTTTTACCTATATTTTAAAGTAAGAATGAAATATATGTATGCACATCTTGATATAACTAACATATTTTCAACAAAATCATATCATTGATATATCTAATTATTAGGCTATAGTCTTTATCCAGATGATGCTGAATAAAACAATAAGGGTTTATCATTGTTGTTGTTAAAATTCAAACAGCTCATTGATATCAACAAATTAAATGTACATCAACATAAAATGCTATTACAATTGAGAAATACAATGTAGTAAAAAAATAGTTACTTTTGAGAATCAAATTTTGACAATAAATGATTAACTAATTTGTTTATATATCAATAATGTTTGTATCTCAATTATCATTATAGAAGTATAAAATATTCTACAATGAATAAGAGAAAAATAGTAAAAATTTAGAATCAAAAATCATTTGTTAATCATTGTAAGAATTGAAATATAAAAATATAACTCCAAGACATTAAAAAATTTTTCACCATAGTCACATAGTCATATATTATTTATAGGATTTTATATATATCACAAAATGTAAAAAAGAATAAAATATTAAAAATAGAATAGAATATATCCTTTTGAAATAAAAAAACAATCGATTTGTTTCTAAATTATAGAAATTCTGGTAAGAAGCTGCTTTACTTATCATGAAAAGGAGAGGAGTTTATCCTTTTAATTATAAATACATATATATGTTGAACTAAATACTTCCATGGATTATTATTATAATAAAGAATAGAAATGAGACAATAATATCCATGTAAACAGAAATAACTTTCAAATTTTGATGATGTTACCAAAAAATTATTAATTACTACTTCAACAAAAAAACTCAAGCAAAAGTGCTATCATAGATATAATGGCAAAACTGCTTTGACTTCAACTCACTCTAGCACACATAAAATGCTCTTAATATTGTGAGCATATGCCATTGAGCCTTACATTTAAATTTCTTCCACAAATATCTACTACAACTATCACTCAATCCATCTCTTCTTTATTTTCCAAGCATATCACTGTTCTGATCAGATTTAAAACATTTAACTGTTATAAAATTTAAAATATATTTTTAAAATGTATGTCACTTAAAATCCATCTTTGAATGTACTGTTTTCATTATCAAAATAAATGCAAATAATATGGTTTATAAAACAAATTGGGATATATCAAGATAATATGATTTCATTTAAATTATAAAAATTTTTTTTAACTCTTCAGATTTATTCTACATTGAATGAAATTTTATCACCATTATGATGAAGATGATGATAATAATACTGTTGCTAGCTTAAATAAAATATGAACTCTCTTAAATTTAGAATAAGGTAAGGAATAATCTAGGATTACACTAAGATATTAAGAATGGATAAGATTTTTAATAGCCAGTCTAAATATCCTAAAATAAATCTACTTAAATATCTTCTAAATATAAACTTAGTTCTTGTAAAATATAAACTCTATCTTAGCATAAAAAGTATGAACTTTAAATATGAAAATGATTTTAAAATAAATATGTGGTGCAGTGATTTTAAATAAGCAAATTGAATTAGTTAAATTGATCTAAAGTAATAAATTAAATTATAATTCTTTATTAAGAATAATATATCTTTTTAGATGTGCTACTAATGCTGAAATAATTCAATAAAATGATTCTTGTTAGCATATGATTCATGTACACTTTTAGCAAATAAACTTAAAATAAGTTATAATATTTTATAAGTACTTAGACTTCTAGTCAGCATGTGGAATGATATCTGGTTGATAAGTGGAATGATGGGAACAAACAACCATGAGAAATTTTTTAAATAATAAAAACAAATATTTATTCTGCAATAAAACAAATACAAAATTACAAATATTCCATATTTGAATCCACATTGCCAAAGATTTCACAACTTCTTGAAAATTCTGACAGAAGAATGTCATATTTTACAAAAATAAATTCAATTAGATTAAACAAAAATAATACAGCAGATTAAAATAAACTTTCTATTGCTTAATTATTAAAAAGTTCTCATTTATCAATGCATTCATATAATGATAATAATCTTCATATAAAGAGTGTCCCATTTAAGAATATTTAATATATAATAATAATAATAGCTTACCAATTCAGTGATGAAATAATGATAACGCAGATAGATGTATAATGGTATATTGTGTATTTATGCCTCAACACACTTTAAAAATTTTTTTAAATTAATTATTTCTCATAATTTGTCCTCATTATTAGCAAAGCTCAAATGTAGAACTTACACATCTACAGTGAATCATTCATATCTAAACCAACCAAGAATGCTAAAGAGGTATGATAAAATTCCTCAATACTTTTATATACAAAATTAACAAAGCATGTGACACACTTGAATGTGAAGCTCGCTTTGTTAATTTTGTATATTAAATTATCGAATGAGAAGTTTTAAAATCTTCAATACTTTTATAAAAACCATTAAAAATTCCAGCAAAATCCATGGTAAAATATTACATATGCTTTACTAAACTGATTACAAATAAAATCCATGTTCAAATAATTATGTAAGGCAAAGTGAAAAGTATAGTGTCATAGGTCATAAGAACACACCTAATTTTGTTGGCTAATAAAGGATCTAGGAATTTGTCACTAGTCAGGAAAATAATGTGAATGCACATCAGTGACAAAAATATTAAATAGGAATTAAAGAGAGATTCTATGCTACTATCTCAAATATACACTATAAGCATACAAATGCTAGAAAGTCAAATAATAAGAGAGAAACTAATGCTACATCTCTTGTAGAATAAGTTAGTGTAATAATAATAGTACTAACACTATGATCTCTAAATATATTGGCATACATAAGCATTCCTAAATAAAGAGAAAATAAAATGTACTATAACAAAAATCCTATAGCTAACAAATGTGAAATAAGATAAATAATAATAATAATGCCAAATATGACTCCATTAACATTAGGCAAGGAATACACACAAAATAAACAATAGGAACATACATATACTTATTCAGCTTACAACATAACAATATATCTTTATAAATAAATAATTCATAGATAAAAATGGAAAACACATACTATTTTAAAATATGCAAATATGATAAATTATTATACTGAGAACTTGAAACATTTTAAAATATATTGTATAATATGAAAATATGTACCTGAAGTAAAGCATAGTATGCAAAAATTGTAAATACAAATAAAACTCAATTATTTTACCATCAATAAATAATAAAACAAATCCTCCTGCTTTATTTTTTCTGTGACCATTTTCCTGCAACATAAATAGGAATTTTGAGAAAAAAATCTTGTTGACAGAAAACAACCATCATAAAATATAATATAACTATAATATTAAAATCTAGAAGATAAAATACTTTCCAGATATTTTAATGACAACTTCAACGATTATTTTAGTGAGTTATAAAATAAATTTATGGCCATTCATTAAATACATCCATGGATTTAAATTATGACAAATGTTCATTATTTTTCAATAAATATATCCCTAACATTTAAATTCAGGTTTGGAAAAAATAATTGATCAAAAAGAATTATCTTAATTTGTTGTAATAAAGAAATTATTTTACAAAAGTATGCTTTTTTAAATCATATTTATCAAAATCATAAAAGTATTTAGCAGGAAATTTAAAATATTATTGCAGGCATTGTAAACTAATTAATACAAAAAAGTCATTTATATTGATTGAAATGTAATGCCATTTTGCAGGTATATTTATATTTTCTGATTTTATGAAGTGAAAAACTATTAAATTTCACACAATTATTATTAAACAGTTTGAAGCAAGTTGATTTTTATTATTACTTCACTTTGAAATAATGATTTCTTTCTTCAAAAAGAAAAACAGTCGTAATAAGTAACTTTTTTTAGTGCCATTTTTCGATTAATATTATAATTTCTTACAATAATAGCACAAATTGTTATTGAAGTATAAATACTATTATTAATTTAATATTCTTTTGTAGACTCAAATAAATTATTTTAAAACATCTGATAAGATACATTCTTTATATCAAAATATAGTTTTTATCCTGAATTAAAAGTTTTTTACTCAAGGTAAATAAATTCTGGATAATATTTAATATGAAAAAGTGTTTTAGATAAAATATCAGAAAATTATTAACAATTTTAGTGTCATTATTACTGCTAAGAATTTTAAATATATTGTGACAAATTTAAATTTAAAATAGACATTTTTGAATACCTTGAAATTGATGACAATAGCTCTTACCTCATTATAATGGCAACAGTAATAACTTTTGAGGTATTTCAAAGTAGAAAATTTAAAATATAACATTTTAAACATTCAGTGGTATTAGCAATAAATCTGGTGTTTCAATTCAGATAATTGTGTAATAATGGTTTTTGCATAATAATGGTTTTTAAATTACTCTATCATATTTCAGCTTAAAAATAAAAGTGTTTAAATAAAATTATATTTCTAAAAATATAACTGGAGATTTAAAATTCACCTGCTACAAAAAAACTGATTGAAGACCTTGAACAGATGACAATGACACCTATTTATACTATTAGACATGTGACCATTTTATAAGATTTGTGATTAATATTTAATCTCCAACTTCTTCCATGATTTGTTTGAATCCTTGACCTATTCATAATTATGGAAGGTTGTTAAATAAAATTTACTTAATTAATATTTAATTTTTAAAATAAATCAGCCTTTGTCTAGACAATTTCACACACAAAAAATTAAAAACACTTTCTGGTTGCACATAAAATAATTACTAAAAATTAAAGATACCAGGACAACATAAAATATTATACAACTGAAATTTATATTATTTAAATGAAACAAATATTACAAAAAATATTTAATACATTTATTTATTATTGTTTTAATCTAGACAAGTCTTAGAATATAAATTTAAAATGTCTTTCAAAATTAGACATTATATAATATTTTAAAACATAAATCATTGTAAAATTTAAAAATTTTATTCACTCATTTATTCAAATATTTATCTATCTATTAATTTAAAAGTCATATCTTTTATTATTAGCCCCATTAGTTTTTTCTAAGTAAATAAATTTAAATTATTTAACTATAATATTCTGTCAAAATTAAAATTTTTATTATTAGCCCCATTAGTTTTTTCTAAGTAAATAAATTTAAATTATTTAACTATAATATTCTGTCAAAATTAAAATCAACTAAAGTATTATAGATTTAATTTATTTTCCAGCAAACCACAATATAGGATTTGAACCTGGTTTTTTGAACCATTTTAACAAGTTAAATTAAGACTAAATTAGCGTTATTAAGTTAAAATGCATTATTTATTATCTAAATTATCAGCTATTTAAAAATTTAAAGACTTTAGTATGATAAAATAATGATATAGTAACTTTTGTATGCAAAAATTATAGCTTTATAAAATATTAATTACAATTTATTCATGACAGAATTACTCTATAAATATTTTTTTAGATGTCTTGGCACAAAATTTGACTTAATATTTAGAGTCTGTCAATATTAAATATATATAATATATATATATATATATATATATATTATAATATTTAATATTGACATACATGTATTTCAATATATATATATATATATATATATATATATATATAAAATATTGAAATACATGTATAGCATATATACTTTAAGCTAAATGTAATTAGGGGAATTTCAATCCAGACATTCAAGCTCCCCCCAGTCATTCACTCTATCTTATACAAACAATATATATTACTGCATACATGCAAAAAAAATAAATGATCTCCAATATATGTATTATGTTCTGAACCAAGATTTATCAAATTGGTCCAAAACATCAACTTACACACACACACACACACACACAATCAGTGCTTGGTTCATATTAAGATAGCAAATCTTCAAACATTAATGGACAGGCTTCAGTTTTCTAACTTTCCAACTCTAAAGCCATCCACATCATTGAGAATTTGATGATGGCATATTCAAAGCCCTCATTTTCCCAATATTGTTGTGTCTTACTCATATTGACTGTAAATCAAACTGCCTCCTCATATGTAAAACCTCAAGCCCATTTAAATACACAGAGGAGGGACAGGCACAACACAAGCTGAACATGTCATATTTAAATGAACTTAAGATCCTACATGTGAGGAAATAGATTAACTTACAGTCAACATTGGTAAGATACAACAATATTTGCTCAAATAAAGGCTTTGAACATGCCATCATCAGATTTTCAATAATGTGAATGGCTGAAAATTTGGAAGGTGAAGATTGAAGCCCATCCAATAATGTTCGATAATTAGCTATCTTAGTATAAACCAAGCACTGATTTTATATATATATATATATTATTTGTCTAAAGGTTAGTAATGATGGTATATTATAAGATGTAATATGTTGGACTTTTTCCATCATTTATGAGTGAATATTGAATGTATAGAAAATTTTAAACTTTATTTAAACTTTTCAAATACAAACAACTTGTTAGTAATAACACACAAATAGACAATACAGGTTAGTAATTACACAACGTTTCGAGTAGTATTAT
Source organism: Epiperipatus broadwayi (assembly GCA_028023455.1). Lineage (NCBI taxonomy): Eukaryota > Metazoa > Onychophora > Udeonychophora > Euonychophora > Peripatidae > Epiperipatus > Epiperipatus broadwayi. The sequence continues at coordinate 9,241,188 of JAQFVV010000031.1, read as the reverse complement.
TCTCCACTCTTCTTCAGGTGTTGCTGGCCTATATGCACAGTGACAATATTCGCTTAGAAGTTGAACTCGCACCTTTAGATTCTTGTATATTGAATTTAAGGCAAACGCTCTACCAACTGAGCTATTCTGTCAAAGGCAACATATAGTAGAAATTTGATATATTTATACTTGAGGGTTGGTTCAAATCCTCCTGAGTCCTTCAATTTTTTTTTTTTTTATAACAAGTCTAATTATTATTATTATTTTTTTTTCCCAAGAGCAAGATTAATTAGAGGCTTCCATACATTGTGTATTGCCACACTGGGTTGACTTATAGGATTATTTACCATTGTCATATGAGCAGCTTCCTTGAATTTTCTTCTATGCATTTTTTCCTCTTTATCCAGTGATTTGGAAAAAGAAAAGATTCACATAGAACAAATGCTTATGAAGAATGGTTATCCATCAGCAGTCATCAGAAAAACCTTCAATAGACAACAGAAAAAGACACCAAAAGAGGAAACAGTTATTGGTATGGTGGTGTATCCATACATACCAGGAATGGCGGACAAACTAAAAAGAATCTGCAGTCAATATAATATTAGAACTGCTTTCCAAAGCCATACCACACTTCGAGGAATGCTTACTTCCACTAAGCCTAAATTGGAAATGCTGAAGAACAAAAACTGCATCTATGAGATACCATGTGAATGTGGAAGAAAATACATTGGTGAGACCTGTCGGCCTGTTGAACAGCGATTGAAGGAACACAAACTAATGGTTAAAAGAGAAAAAACAGATGTGTCTACCATAGCAGATCATGTATGTACTAATGACCACATGCTTAAGTGGGAAAATACAAAGATATTGGATAAAGAGGAAAAAATGCATAGAAGAAAATTCAAGGAAGCTGCTCATATGACAATGGTAAATAATCCTATAAGTCAACCCAGTGTGGCAATACACAATGTATGGAAGCCTCTAATTAATCTTGCTCTTAGGAAAAAATAAAAAAAATAAAAATAATTAGACTTGTTATAAAAAAAAAAAAAAAAATTGAAGGACTCAGGAGGATTTGAACCAACCCTCAAGTATAAATATATCAAATTTCTACTATATGTTGCCTTTGACAGAATAGCTCAGTTGGTAGAGCGTTTGCCTTAAATTCAATATACAAGAATCTAAAGGTGCGAGTTCAACTTCTAAGCGAATATTGTCACTGTGCATATAGGCCAGCAACACCTGAAGAAGAGTGGAGAATAATACTACTCGAAACGTTGTGTAATTACTAACCTGTATTGTCTATTTGTGTGTTATTACTAACAAGTTGTTTGTATTTGAAAAGTTTAAATAAAGTTTAAAATTTTCTATACATTCAATATTCACTCATAAATGATGGAAATAGTCCAACATATTACATCTTATATATATACACCTGAAGAAGAGTGGAGAATAATACTACTCGAAACGTTGTGTAATTACTAACCTGTATTGTCTATTTGTGTGTTATTACTAACAAGTTGTTTGTATTTGAAAAGTTTAAAATTTTCTATACATTCAATATTCACTCATAAATGATGGAAATAGTCCAACATATTACATCTTATATATATATATATATATATATATATATATATATATATATATATATAATGTTTTCACAGTTAAATGATGTAGATAAAAAATATTTTTGGATATGAACCGTGTATTATTTTGTATTACAATCCGATATTTCGATGGACTAGAAACCGCCATTATCAAGATTAACTTTTGAAAGAACAATCATTAGATCTCAAAGAATAACATGACTCATTGTGAGAACAGAAGTGATATTCAACTTGAAATAGTTCAGCATTCACAATATAAATCAAAATGTTTATTTTCCACAGTTTTTTCACCTATTAATTTCAAGTTAATATTAGATAAAATGATAGGTTTCCACATAGCTGGAATATATTATGCTTCGTCAGCCCTATTTAAACCAGTAGGTCTTTTTAATATTTCAATTGATTCTCTCATGTTTCTTAAATCATATATTTCCAAATTAGCAAATATTTCTGTATTGTCAAAATCAGGTTTGTGACCAATTTCTAAAAAATGAGAAGTAAAAACTGATATGCTAATTTTTTGATTAAAAGCATTTCTATGTTCCTTAATTCTGACATTTATTCATTTATTACAATGAGCACTGCAAACATGAAATTTTATAAACTCTTTGGTGTTACAAAATTATTCTGTCTTTAGGTTTATATAAAAAATCACCAATTTTTTTGCCAGTAGAAAAAATAGTCTTTATATTAAAACAAGATAGTCTTCTACTGATTTTATCAGTAACCCCTTTAATGTAAGGTAAAATTACTATATTAAAAGAGGGATTGTCAATTCTATCCTCTTTTTTTAGTATTAATGTTATGTAAAGCCTTACATCTGATGTCTTTATTATAATTATTAGAACGTAGAATATTTTTTGTAAGTTCTATTTCTTGAGTAAGATGTTCTTTATCTGATAATCTATAAGCTCTACTTAACAGATTTTTTGCTACAGAAAAAATTTGTGCAGGATGATGATGAAAATTAAAATCAAGATATCTGTTTGCATGGGTGGATTTTCTGTAAACTGATATTGATAATGTTTCATCACATTTTCTTGCAATTAAAACATCTAGAAAAGAAAGTGATCCGTTATTTTCCACTTCCATAGTAAATTTAATATTTGGATGCCAATTATTTATAAAAACAAGAAAATATTTTAAGGCATCAATGCCATGAGGCCATATGACAAATGTATCATCCATATATCTAAGCCAGATAGGTTTTTTAGTAGCTGCACATAATACTTGACTTTCAAAATTATCCATGAAAAGATTAGCAATTATAGGTGACAGTGGCGATCCCATAGAAAGTCCTTAAATTTGTTTAAACTTTTGAGAATTATAAACAAAAAATGTATTTTCAAGGCAATGCTTCGCTAATGGAATAATAAAATTAGGTAAATCATTGTATTGTGCTATTATAGTTAATGCTTCTTCAACTGGAATATTAGTAAACATAGAATAAACATCAAAACTAATCAATAAATCAGTTTGTCAGTTTTAAGTTTTTAATTACAGAAATAAAATGACTTGAATTTTTAATTCTTGATGGAATCCTGTCTGTCAATGGTTGTAAGCATTGGGCCAAATATCGAGCCAAAGCATGCATGGTGGAACCTATAGCATACACAATAGGTCACAATGGAATCTCAGGTTTATGAATTTTCGGCAAACCATAAAATTTAAGATATAATGAAGAACCTTCTCTTGGAGAAATTTTAATTTTCATATCTTCATCTTTACTAGAAAGTTTGATTAAACATTTTGTCTTTTTCTCTAAATATGTCAGAGGATCTCTAGTAATTATAATAACAAATATCATATGTAAAGCTTTACATAACATTAATACTAAAAAGAAAAAAGAGGATAGAATTGACAATTCCTTTTTTAATAGAGTAATTTTACCTCACATTAAAGGGGTTACTGATAAAATCAGTAGAAGACTATCTTGTATTAATATAATGACTACTTTTTCCACTGGAAAAAAAAATGGTGATTTTTTTTATATAAACCTAAAGACAGAATATTTTGAAACACCAAGGAGTTTATGAAATTCCATGTTTTTAGTATTCAAGAAGCTATGCGGGTCATTCTAATAGATGAATAAATGTCAGAATTAAGAACATAGAAATGCTTTTAATCAAAAAATTAGCACATCAGTTTTTACTTTCCATTTTTTTAGAAATTGTTCACAAACCTGATTTTGACAATACAAAAATACTTGCTAATTTGGAAAGATATGATTTAAGAACCACGATAGAGTCAATTGAAATATTAAAGAAACCTACTGGTTTAAATAGGGCTGATGAAGCACAATGTATTCCAGCTATGTGGAAACCTATCATTTTATCTAATATTAACTTGAAATTAATAGGTGAAAAAACTGAGTCATGTTATTCTTCGAGATCTAACGATTGTTCCTTCAAAAGTTAATCTTGATAATAGCGGTTGCTAGTCCGTCGAAATATCGGATTGTAATGCAAAATAATACATGGTTCATACCCAATATATATATATATATATTGTACCCTCACTTCTCGATATATGATATAATTTAAAATATGACTAGCCCAATCAAATTATTATGCTCGGTTAAAATATGTACAATTATCTTTAATATATTTTTATAATATCATAACTTATCAGATTTATTCCAAATTTATCAAGAATTAATTTAGTTCAATATTATATACTAATTAAATAAATATTTAATTAAAATCATGAGACTGTGAAGTGAAGTTACAATTGGTAATCAGATTTACATTGAGTCAATGTCTCTCCAAGACACTGTCTCAATGGCATAAGAATACTATTACCTCTTTATTATCTTATTACTAACTCTACAGCATTCCTATGGCTTTTATAAATGAATTATCTTTAATAATAATAAATAAATAGATCTCAATCTTTTGTTAAATAACTATAATTAAATAATCTCAGGTTCTTCTAATTATCTTAAAGTAATAATAATTCATGTAGATAGGAATGATAAGGGATTTAATATCAAACCTAAATACACCTAACTTATTCTAATAATAATCACTAACAATAATAATCTTTAGGGTATATCTTAATCTTATCTATTGGGTTATACTTTTAATCATTAAGAAAATAAATAGATCATATGCATGTCTTTCATTTCCATATAGTATCTTAATTTTAAAATAGACCAAAATCTTATAATTTAATAATCTGTGGCAATAAATAATATTATACTCTTATACTGTGCATTATAATTACTTTATGACCATTGTAATATCATATGTTAATGTCAATCAATTTCCATAAATTATATTAATAAAGTATTGTGTTTCTTTCTCAAATAATAAAATAATAAATTCATATTGTGCAAATATTATGTTTATTCAAATTATCTGTTGTCAAATGCTGTGGTGTAAAATAATGAATTCAACACATCTTTTAAAACAACTTAACAAATTTATTTACATTAACTTTAACAAATAATTTATTTACACTATTTACATTTAAATAAAATTAAAGAAAATAAACAAAATAAGAAAAATAAGATTACAAGATTTTTTACACTGTTACTATTTCCATAACTATAAGTAGATAATTTATACATTTCAGAAAATGTTTTATTAATAAAATTTTCAATTAAGTTTATGACTTTAATTTACATAAACATTACTTATTATCAATTAATATAAGAAAAGATTCTATGTAAGATATCATTCATGTAGCATGTATGTAAGTAAATCAACTTTAATAATTAAAATGCTATTTCACTTAAGTCCTACTATTATTTATATTATAATGTATAAGGCTGTGTTACATTTATTATCAGTATGACTCAAATATTAATTAATGTATCAACTGATATAACTTTGTAGTATAACAACAATTATTGATTATCACTGTTTATTTCATTCCGATATAATGTCACACTACATGTCTTATTAAAATATGCAATACGTATATGTATTTTCAAAAATTCTATTTTAAATTATTCAATAATTTCAAATTTTATAAAGTATAATGCTAAATAAAATTCTATGATTCTTTGCCATTTTAACTCATTACTTTTCTTTACTTATTACTCCTATTCCGTTATAAAACTATTACCTACAAAAGTCATTTTAACCCCATTTAATTTCAGTAAAACAAATGACCAATTTTAAAAAAAAAAAAAAATAATAACGATTCAAAAACTCTCCTATACCTCATCATCTATTTACAATAAGCCTTCAATCAAAATATAAATTTCTATGTACACTTAACGTAACTCATCTAATAAAAATAAAATAAAATATAGACCTCATATACTTCTTACTAACTTTAAAAGAAATAAATAAATAACTTACACTAGTATAATAAATTTGATTTCTAATATTGGAACAGAAACATTGAAATTCATTCACGAAAGAATCATATAATTATTTCTAAGGTATCATATTACGTTGTACTAAATTTATATCATCAATTTAAAATATGCATATTAAAATAAAACTGCTATTTTTAATCTTGTGTGTGTATATTATTTAAATATTAATACATCCATTCAATAATCATACAACATTTAGTTGATCTAAAGAAAACATAGTAAATACATCAAATTATTATTATTATTACACAATTTTTTTTTACCATGAATAACACTTCAATGTACAGTCCGTCACAAGATGTCCTCCAGGATTCCAGTTTACAAAATAATTTCACATTTACACTCAACAATCATTCTTTAAAATATTACGTGTTGTATAATTATAAAATAAAACTTTATGCAATAAAAGTTATATTAGTATTTAGTTATTATTTTAAAAAAAAAAAATGTAAATGTACCTTTCCTATCTTTAATAAACCAATAATTAATTAATATTTATGTTAGTTAATAATCAAGACATATTACGTAACATCCAACGGTGTTTTCATTCAGTTGTTATTGTTCTTTTTCCTAGGCACAAGTTTTCACTAAACATTACTTCCTTTTCCGGTACATCACGTGTTCTTTAAAAGTTTTTATGACAAAAAATGAAAACGTTCTTTTTTTTTTTTAAAAATAAACCATAAAAGTCAAAGTCAGTTCCACCATAAATAAAATAAAATTAAAATAGTTTATAGGATCCATATTCATTTCTTCTTAAGGAAAAATATTATTATTTAAAAGTTATTATTTTTAGCATTAGTCCATAATTTACAAAGTTCTTGTTTAATTATTTTCTAACTTTAATTGGATATCCATGTGTATTTGATTTGCGCATTCCGTAACAGATATTTAGGTAAGCTTACTTTTAAAGTCTTTTATACGACCAGCGTTTAGACTTTTAATATTATAATTTTATTTATAGGTACGTCTTTACCCATTAAATTTTCAATTGATTTGCCTTTTAAAACTATTAAAATTTAGTCTTTTAAACTATAAAGACTTAACAAGGCAAACATTTATATAATCATTGCTATTTATCATCTTTACTAAGTTATATACTCAGATTTATAATTAATAAATACTTTCTTCATAAAGAAGTATTTCTCCTGCTTTTAAATATCTAATTTATAAAAATCAACTATCATTAGCTTTTAAATTTATATAAAGTCCAACGTATTACTTTTAAGCATCTAATAACTCTGCTAGTCAATCCAGCGTTTGTCAAATTTTCAGCATAAAGTCTCCAATACATTTTATACTTATATGATGTCCTCATGACTATTTGATAGTAAATTGAGCTTCAGTAAGGAAACGATTAATAGGGAATTACAATAAATTAACACTGCATGTTCATTGGTAACTTTTATAAATTATATTAAAAATTACTCTCTAATAATTTTAAAAACGATTTTTAGAGCGTCTATAATCACTTAGCTATTTTTAATAGCAACTTTTACTTTAAGAATTTCAATCACAAGTCCTCTCTAAACAATTGAACCTTGATTTTATACCGGAAGAAAACTCCCACTTGATTGGTGAATTAAACAATTGACTTGCTAGCTTATTTACATATTTCACCAACAAGACAGAATTAAAAATAAATAATGACTTATTTAATATTTATTATTTATCACATTATTAAATTCTTAAATTAATATTCATCATTTATTTAAATCTATTAAACATTTTTTTAAAATATACTTTCTTACTTAACTTTTACGTTTAACTTTTATAAGATTATTTTTATAAACAAACTAAGTCTATTTTTATTCATTATGTTTTAAAGCAGTATTTTAAAAATCAGATTTAATATTTCACATTAATTATCTTTATTTTTATTTCATGATAGCCAAAATAATATTTATAAATTTTATAACAGAATTTTTAAAATAGTTTTGCAACTTTACTAAAATACTCCCAAGCATGTGTGTGTGCGTTTAAATTAACATCTGGGTTTTTTACAACAAAGCTACAAACGCTTGTAATAATCTAAAAATAAACTAACAATACATTTTTTTTTAAAATAAATATTTTTAAAATAAATAATATCTTATAACAACTTTAAAATAATAATTCGATATTATTAAAATCAAATATTAATCTTCTATCATGTAATACTAATAATTAAAATATTTATATTCATTTATTAAATATTAATTTTTATCAACAATAAATATATGCATTTAATTTTAACTTGTCTTTTAAAACTTTAACTTTAAACATTTATTTATTAAATTTATTAATGCAGTATTGCTTATGGCCAGTTTTCCCAACCATATACTATTATCATTCCCATTGAAATGTCTCTCTCAAACATCAGCACAATTTTCACATATCAAATACTCATGAATTACTTTAATTACACTTTTTAAAAGATTGTCATAAATAAAATTCACATCATATAACTAAATATATCTTAAATTTAAATTTTTTTAGATAGATTGCTACAACAATTTATGGAGACCCATATAAAAGGGCACAATATATATATATATATATATATATATATATATATATATATATATATATATATATATATATATATATATATATATATATATATATATATATATATATATATATATATATATATATATATATATATGGGTGATGATCTTGACGAATTAATGAATGCTGGTTCTGCATAAAATACATATATTAGAGGTCATTTATTTTTTCGCATGTATACAGTCATGTGTATCAGTTATACACGATAGAATGGATGACTAAAAGAAGTTGAATGTTTGGATTCAAATCCCCTCTAATTATATATAGGTAGTTTCTATATAAAAATTGAAGGCCTATTAATGCAATATAAAAAAGACTAAATTTATATCTTGCTTAAAAGAACGAAAAAATCTTTATAATAAAAACAAATATTAGAAGCAATTGTAAGAATATCTAAAGATGAAAATAAAATACGTATGACAAAATATCAAAACAAAAGTTTACCATCTTATGAAGAAAAGTAAAATATTCAAATCATATAAGTAAGGCATTTACAGTTATGTTGCAAGAAATATTTTTGTTTTTGCAATATTTATATATCATTTTAATCAAAATTGTCTTTGCAGTAGTTATAAAAGTGTTAAAGAAGATTTTATTTTAATATTCCGGAGAAAAAGAAATTATTTGGAAAACTAATTTTATTTTTAAAATCTCGCACACAAAACGTACTGGTGTGTAATAAATCTTCTTGCATGATTTTATTTTTTTAGATTTATTATTAAAAGCAAGCAACAAAAGTATATGTATATAATTAACAATTGATTATATTTAATAATGATGTTTTCATTTTTATTTCTTAATGTTCTATCAAGGTATTAAAAAACAGTAACTTACCTGTGGCAATAAACTTTTATTGATTATTCGTTTTTGTTTTAAAAAACACACACAAAAAACAAAGCAATAGAAATATTTGGTATTAGTCAAATTGAATAAAAAAAATTAAATCATGTACTTTTATATTTTATATTTACTTTTAAAAAATAACTGACTTATTGAAAAAAAAAAAGCTCACTACTGCTTAAACTATAGGTAGCCATTTAATTATTATCAAAACAAATTATTATCATTATCATCATCATCATCCTCATTAGCAGTTAATAAAATTGATGTGAAATCTATATGACAGAAATATTCAGACTAAACTAAATAATTTAAATGTTGTTATGGTTTATTGTAGAAATGTACAATATATTTTGATTAATTAATTGTGTTTTAAGTAATAACTGCATTAGCTATGATATTATTATTCTGGCAAAAGCAGTGATATCATGGGATGAAACTAATGTGTATAAGAATAATAGTTACATAGGATATCATTCTTCTAAGATGGAAGCAAGACCTGGAAGTGTGATGATTTAAATTAAATTTTATTTACTTCTTAATATCACCAGGTTATGTTTTTTCATAGGCAAAGCTCTAATTATTAAAATTAGGGCTGATACCTATGCACTGTTATCTTTAGCATTGGATTCGGTAGATACGTTTTCCATGTGTATTGTTAATCAAGTTCTGGAAACTATTTAAAAAATGTTAATTCTAAATATGTTTATTATATTACTGGTTTGGGTCTTCTTTTTATGGAGCTCCACATGTAACAGTTCTTAGTAGTAATTTTCTTGGCCATATCTTGTCATGAAAATTGTGTAAACGTTTCTATTGTAAATAGTTTTATAACTGATCATTTTTGTCATTAGCAAAATTATGAAATTTTCTTATTAATCAATCTTTTAATCAAGCATACTTGCAATCTATAAAAAATGAAATGTTCAGTTTATTTGAAAATATTTTGAAATCATTAATAAATAATGCTTCTTATACATTATGAGTTCAAAAACATATGACCATAGTGTTTATTGAATAACAGGTAATATTGTTAGAAAGATAATGTCATGGTTTAGGAAAAAAGTTGGGGTTAAGAGTATTGTCTGTAAAATTGCTTAGTAGAGAAATACAAATTCTAATAAGATTTGCACAGTTGTCTATTACTATAATTTTATCAAATAAAGGTATATTATAAGAGGAAAGTCAATTTAAATGGAATATAATCACCCTTCACACATGCACTGTACTGTTACACTATATCAGTGTTGTTTTTGGTGAATGGAAGGAAACATTATTCAAGTCACAAGGTAGTATGACTGTCTTATCTTTGTCCCTAAATTCAATTATATAGCCAATTTTAAGTATCTTCAAAAGATAGCATGGAAATTTTATATTCTTCACTTCCATTATATATATATATATATATATATATTGTAATGGGCACATACGCCGTTACATTATTTTTTTATTAAACATGAAAAAAGAAAAGTTCGCAAATAAAAACTTTTTTTTTTTAAGAATGAAAAATTGAAATTAAATATCATCTAAACCCTAATATATATATATAAAATTGCACAGATGAGAAATTAAAAAAAAAAACTTTATTAAAAAAAAGAAAAAGTTTTAAAACTAAATTTTCAATGAAAACTTAAAAAGATTTACAGATAAAAATATATCTTTAAGTTTGGAAAAAAAATTAATTAATGTTATTGAAAAATGGAAATGATTATTTTAATTAGTCCAAGTGAACTAGCCCTTGGGCATTTCAAAATGTAGCAGCAACGGTCAGATAGGAAAAACAATAGAAACTAATAGCAAATAAAAAGAAATCCCTCAGGAATCGGACCTCAACGAAAGGGGCATCATTATCATGATGTAATGCTGAGTTAATCCGCAAAAATAATATAAAAGGAAAGGTTTGGAAATAAAAGATTATTATTATTAAAGGAGGAAAGAGCTGAGAGATGTGTGATAGTGGTGGTGATATGTGTTAGTGCAGAGTTGAATGAGAAGGGATTGAAAAGACATACTCTTCAATCCTTTTAGTTCTGCTAAAAAAAAAAAAGACAAATGACATCATTTTCTACATTGAGGACCAGCTAAAGTAAGACCTCCAGATGAATAATTAAAATGGCTAACTGGATAGAAATCTCATCAGGACGGTGTGGGAATTCACATTCAAAATTGCAAGCAATGGACAAAGATGAACATTTTAAAAATCGTAAGAACGTTATGAACATTTTCAAAACAAACTCTAAACCTTTCAGAAATTATTGCAATAATATTTCCTATCTGACCAAACTAAATTATTTATTAATTCTTTTTATTTGATGTATTTCTTTTTTAAAATCATTTCCATTTTTTTTGTTCTTTTACATTTTATTTATGATTTTTGTTTTTCATTAAATTATATAAATGTTAAATTTAAGTTGGGCATGTATGGCTATATAGATTTGTGAAGTTTTATTAGGGGAGGGTAATCTTAGGTTATTCATTTCCTAGTTGAATTAGGTCAATGGATTGGATATATTGGTGTAATTAGTAGATGTAGGACGAGGTACACTATGGGCAGAATCGCTAGTATACACCACACACCCCGTTTTGCCTATGGAATGGGATCATAAGTCAAGCAAAAAGAACCGCAGTACCTTCCTATGGAGTTTTTTATATTGCTTTTCTCATCAGATAGATGTAGTATTCCTATCTGGATGAGAGTCAATTTCCTCTCTTAACCTATATTTGTGCTGTCGTATTCATATTACATTAAATACATCGATATATCAGATGGATTGATGTTGGTTTAACTGCAAACTTTTGGCATAAGGTTAAATAAGGGATAAAATATTTTCTTTTCAAATGCAATCTATGTAGTCTATTCATACTCGACACTCTAAATGCATTAAATTTAAGTTGGGTATAGACACTTGCATAGATTTGTTATCAGTTAATTATGTTTTTGGTTTTCATATTTGATCAAAATATATAGACATTATGTAAATAATGATACCTTATGGTGAGTATCTAAAAGGTATTTATTCGGATGTCTTTTAAGTTATTGGTGTCAATGCGGCATCTTATGATGAATGCCATTGGATTTCTTATAAATTTCCCTCTGCAATTCCATCAATGACTTTATATTTTGATCATTTATGTTTATTTTGAAATGTTTTTAACCATGTAATCTATGTAACCGATCTATACTCAACACTATAAAACAAACTTTTATAAATCTATTTGTGTAAACTTATAAAAATTAAAATGTAAATTAAAATCTAAAATCAAAGTTAAAAATTTAAGTTAAACTTTAAAGTAAAAGTGATATTAATAATAAATCTTTATTTATATGTGTGTAAATAAATGTTTGTGTGTTAATTTCTGGCAGGGGCTTATTTTATTTTTTTTTTTAAAAATATTTTTAGATAACCATTTATAAAATATAAATCTCAGTTGTTCCACTGAGCATTTAAAACTCCTGACCATTGCTAAGTTCTCTTGCTTGACAACAAACAACTGTCCAGAACTTGGCACATGTGCTGTAAACTCTTTCCTGTGTGATGAATGAAGTTAAAAATGAATGATAAAAAATAAGCAACGTCTAAAAATCTTCGAAAAGTAATAAAAATAATCATTAATCTGTTCTGGAAAAATATGAAGAATAATAGTTTATAGTGTCTATTATCCAGAACAATGATTATTAAAATAATAATAAAATCATAAGATTGAAAAATAACAATTCGAAGCTTCTATTCCATAGGATCCTTTATCGGCTTAGTGATGCATCTTGTCCTGGCAATTTGAATACGGACAATCCAGATAAGACTTTTTGTGCAATTTTTTAAAAATATTTTCATGGATTTAATAATTTCTAATCACACATAAATTCATCATGTTTTAGGTTTATATGTCAGGATAATTTACCATTTTTTATCCAAGTATAGCTATTTTTATTATAGTACAAATTATCGGTTTTTTAAATAAATTTTTTGGCAAATGCGTATAACCTTATAAAACTTAGGTTTTATTACATATGCCTTAAAATATTTATTTATATATTATTTGTAATAGTTTATCCTTTAAAATATTCACAATGCTTTCCTTCAAAAAAGATAAAACATTTATCTCCATAACATTATTTTCCATAAAATTATTATGAGTTTGTCATATTATTTGTCGGTCTTGAATACAACTATCTCACTATTATAAAAAATACGTTGTTCACTTTTAATTTACAGTTAGATTTTCTGTTAAGCTTTCAAAATTCTTTATTTAATGAAATAGTTCTCTTGGTTAAAATCATTAATATTATATTAATAATTATCATTCTTACTTTTAAAATATTAATAATTAAGCACATATAATTGGTTGGCATTTCCATATTTTTTACTGTGAAGTTGTATTAAGTTTTGACGAAAAATCCTGGTAAAGTGAACTTTAAATTAGCAATGCATCCTTTTAATAAAACTTATTAAAATTTACTTATACTACATTCTCTTTGTAAATACTTAAAAATAATATCCTACTAGTTTGCAAAATATATTATACAAGAGCACTAAAATAGACTAAAATAAAAATTTTAAAAGAAGTATAATTTTAGAAAATTACTATCACACCCTAGAATCAACCGTGCAGCAGTATTTATACCTGCTTTTCATCCGATACTTAATTTGCATATTACTACAGTATCATACAATTAAATTTAAAAAATAAAATATGACTCACTATTATTTAAAAATACTACTAAAAATATTAATCTTAAAATAATTATTATACTTTGCTAAAATTAATTAAACATTTTGAAATGACTTTTAAAAACGATATTTTATCAATTTATTCCACCTTTTATATTTAATATATCTATTTTATTTTAAAACAAAATATTTAATTTTTATTAACTGCATTCATTTTATAATACTATTTAAAACATTTATAATGACTAATTTAATATTTGCTTTTGTAAAAGGTAAATAAGTATATCCAATTCTATAGTGCAATTTTTAAAATATTTTGAACTTTGTTAATACAAATACTAGTAAGCATGGGTGCATGACTATACTATACAGGTCACACGATTTACAATTGAGACAGTTTGTATCCAAATTTCTGTCTGAAAATTAAATGATAAGTTGCAACAATTATTATATTAAATAAATAATATAATAATATAAAATTTGGAATAAAAATTTGGAAAATATAAAATTAAATATAACTTTTCCTACCATAAAGTTTACTTTTAAAATATGTAATATTAATTATAATTATTAAATATAATTTATACTTTTAAAATATAGCATTTATTTAATTACAAGTTTTAACTATTAGAATTCAAATTTTTAAAAATATTTTAAACATTTATTGCTGCATTATTTATTATGGCCAGCTTTTCCAACCATATGTAATTAGTATTTTTAGCTTTATTTAACTATTTTAAGGTTATTCATTTAATTTTAGGCATTACATATTTTTATTTAGCTTTAAATTGTACTTTTAAAATATTATCAATACAATACAATTATTACACAAAAAGAACATATCCTAAATTTAAAATTTTTTAGTAAATGATTATGATGAACTTATTCTTAACCTATAGAAAAGGGCACACTATATATATACACACATGATTTATAACTTGTTTTTGCAAGCGATAGCAAGTTACGTGATTTATAATTAGTTTTTGCAAGCCATAGCAAGTTATGTGATTTATAAAATGTACCTTTAAAGGTTTTTGCAATGATATATATTGCAGAGGCTTTGACTATGTGGTGAAACTGAACTGATATTAGACCCATGTAGCTATCTGTCTTGTTAGGCTGGGTTTGAAGACATTACGTGTCTAAAAATTGATGCTTTCAAGTTGATAGGAACTAGTTGCATAAACGCTTAGAGTTAGTGTTTAGATCTAGTTTCTGGTCCCTACCCTTTACTGATGATAGCAAATTAGCTTGAAATCAGCTGATGTGAAGGTGGAGCTAATGAAAAAGATAGTGAATTCTGACTCTTTTGATGTTTATGTAAACAAAATATGCTTGTACGGAGGTTTTGGTAAAGCTCCATATATTGATCATAAATGCAAGTGATAGCAAGTTACATGATTTATAACTTGTTTTTCATAAATGTACTTTTAAAAGTTTTTGCAATGATATATATTGCAGAGGCTTTGACTATGTGGTGAAACAGAACTGATATCAGAATCATATAGCTATCTGATTTGTTAGGCTGGGTTTAAAGACATTATGTGTATAAAAAATTCATGTTTTCAAACTGATAGTACTTGTTGCATAAACACTTGGAGTAAGTGTTTAGATCTAGTTTCTGGCCCCTACCCTTCACTGATGATAGCAAATTAGCTTGAAATCAGCTGATCTGAAGTGGAGCTAATCAAAGAGATAGTAAAATCTGATTCTTTTGACGTTTATGTAAACAAAATATGCTTGTATAGAGGTTTTGATAAAGCTCCATCTATTGATTATATATATATATATATATATATATATATATTGTAACGGGCACATATGTACATTACATTATTTTTTATTAGTAAACATAAAAAAAAAGTTTGCCAATAAAAATTTCTTTTTTAAGAATTAAAAATTGAAAATTAAAAAAATCATCTTAAACTCGCATATATATATAAAATCGCACAGATAAATAATTATTAAAATAAAACTTTATTAAAAAAGAGTAGTTTAAAACTAAATTTTCAGAAAAGATTTAGAGATAAAAATATATGTTTAAGTTTGAAAACAAATTAATTAATCTTTTGTAAAATGGAAATGATTATTTTAATTAGTAAACTAGCCTTTGGGCATTTAAATGTATAAGCATCAGTCAGATAGGAAAATAATAGGAAATTGGACCTCAATGAAAAGGTTTTCACCATCATGATGTAATGTTGAGTTAATCCACAAAATTATTATAAAAGGAAAGATTTGAAAATAAAAGAGTTGTTGGTTATTACGAGTGGACAGATATGTGTTAGTGTGGAATTGAAGAAGAAGGGACTGAAAAGACGCACTCTTCAATCCCTTCAGTTCTGCTAGGAAGAAAGTGAAATGAACTATCATTTTCTACATTGAGGACCAGTCAGAGTAAAAAACCTCCGGATGAATAAATAAAATGGCCAATAGAACACCAATCTTTTTTGGACAGCATGGGAATTCACGTTCAAATGGCAAGCAACAAATAAAGATGAACTGTTTAAAACCATAAGAACTTTATAATTAATGAACATTAAATTAAAAACTTTCCGTATTTAAATAATACAAATAGAATCCTATCTGACCAATGTAAATTAATATTAATAATGTCATTTGATGTATTTTTTTTATTTAAAATCATTTCCATTTATTTTTTTGTTCTTATAAGTTTCTATTATGATTTTTGTTTTTCGTTAGACTAAATTACATAAATGTTAAACAGTCGGGCATGAATGGCTATATAGATTTGTAAAGTTATATTAGGGGAGGGTAATCTTAGGTTATTTGTTTCGTGGTTGAATTGGGTCAATGAATTGGATATATTGATGTAGTTAGTAGATGTAATTCAAGTTTCGCTATGGGCAGAATTGCTTTATATGCAGCACACTTCCATTTTGCCTATGGAAGGGATTATAAGATGTAGAACGCTGTTCCTTTCAATGAAGTTTTTTTATTGCTCTTCTTGTCAGATAGATGTAGTATTCCTATCTGACGAGAGGCAATTTCTTCTCTTAACCTTTTGTGCTGCCGTATTTTGTATTACATTGAATGCATCAATGTGTCAGATGAATTGATGTTAGTTTGACCACGAACTTTTAGCCTAAGGTTAAATAAGGATAGAATATTTTCTTTAAAATGCAAATCTATGTAGTCCATTCATACTCGACACTCTAAATAAAATTGCATTAAATTTAAGTTGGGTATAGACGCTTGCATGGGTTCGTTACCCGTTAATTATGTTTTTGGTTTTCATATTCAGTCAAAATATATATAGACATTCGGTAAATACTGATACCTTACGGTGAGTATCTAAGATGTATAATTTATTCAGATGTCTTTTTAAGTTATTGGTGTTAATGCTGTGTCTTATGATGAACACCATCGGGTTTCTTGTATTCCCTATGCAATTGACGGTATCAATGATTTTGTATTTTGATCATTTATATTTGCTTTGAAATGTTTTTAACTGTGTAATCTATGTAACCGATCTATACTCAACATTATAAAACAAACTTTCATAAATCCATCTGTGCAAACTTAATTAAAATGTAAACTTATAATATTATAAAAATTAAAATGTAAATTCAAATTATAAAATCAAATTAAAATCTAAAATAAACATACTAAAATAATAATGTTAAATTATATATATATATATATATATGTGCGTAAATAAATGTTTGTATGTTAATTACTGGCAGTGGCTTATTTTATTCTTTTTTTAAATTATTCTTAGATAAGAATTTTTTTTAAGAATATAAATCTCTGCTATTCCAATGAGCTAGTTAGTGACTTGGGCTAACGACCGGATATCAAAATATATTTATTAAAAAAAAAAAAAATTTTTTTTTTGACTTACGCATCTGTCTACTTTATAAATTTTTCTAGGTTCAAATGCCTAGATGGTGTCCTATAGTGCAGATGACATTAAGATTAATTCTCCAGATCGTTATAATATATTCTAACCTTGCCATGTGTAGTCTCACTTCCAATAAATATCATATAAATAAGATGGGTTAGCTCAGTTACAGATTACATTTGTTATAACAAATAATTGATAAATAAAATATTCTGCATTAAAATTAAACATTCTACTAGTTTAAATTCAAAAAATAAGAATAAGGTTCAGTTTCTAAAATAAATCAAATAAATATTTAATTTTTCATGAGACTTGGAAGTGAAAATACAGGTGACAAGAAAGATTACATTGAGCCAATATCCCACAGGATACTAGCTCAATTGCATAAGAACATTACCCCCCCTATTAATATCTCAAATAAATAAACTTATAGTATTCTTACAACTTTAATAACTCCTACTCATTAAGATTAAACTAATAATTAAATCTTAATCTTCTATTCATAATGATTTAGCTCAATAAAATCTCAGGTTCATAAAATTATTCTAAGATAATCAAATCACTGTAGTAAAACATGAGATGGGATTTTTATGTCATACTCTACTACACTTCAACTAATAATAATAATAATAATAAATAAAATAATATTCTTCATTGGATGGACTAAATTTTATATATCTTTTTCTTCACTTTAATATTATTACTATAATAAATAATAATATAATATAATATAATCTTTTATCTTCATATAATAATATAAAAAATACTGGTAACATTTGATAATCTGATAAACAAAGGTGTGTGGCAACGGATAGCATATAATTCTATATACTATTATGATAACTAATTTATGACCGTAATATAATGTAAAATATGATTACTTAATTAAATGAATACCAAGAAAATATTCGAATTCTTAAAATAATTCTTTATTTATCTCTGTGCAAAATTATATGTTCATTTCTATTATTATGAGTGTATTGTGTGGTCTCATGCCGTGTAGTGGGAGAAATAAACAATCTAGACACACAAATTTTTGAAAACAAATTTTAACAAAGTTTATTATTAACAATAAAATAAAATAAACAATTTATTTACAATATTTACATTGGATATCCTTACTTTACACCGTTTTCCATTTTTTAGTACTTAGTTATTAAAACAATCTAAAATTATTTTATGTCTTTATTCTGACTTAAAACAATAATAACAAAATAATACCATTTTATTTATCTCTTTCTAATTAAACTTATGATAAATTACATTTATTTATTTTTATTAAAAATATATCCTATCCTTAAATATTATTTAATTATACCTTTCTTTCTAAAAAACATCCATAGAAACATACTACGGAAAACATAAAAATAACATAATCGTGAGTATGGATCTTTTAAAAAATAAACAATTTTCATCCTGCAATGTTAAAAGATGTCACATAAAATATCTATCTAATAATTTATTACCAGATTTCGTGGATATCGTTGTTTATTACACTATGTTTATTAAATAGAACATTCCCATTTAATATTACTTTAATACTATATAGTTGTAATTACCGATATATTCCTTATTATTTAATAAATACAAAATTATAACTATTTTTATTATTTATATCGTTTTAGTTTGTAACATTATATTTTTTAAAATATGCAATACTTATTTTAAAGTCAAAGTAAAGCATTTAAAAGTTATTTAACATTTTGAAGAACAACTTTGTTTTATATACTTTTTTCTTAAAATTTTATTTTACTTCGAAAATAAATCCAAAAAAAACATATCTTATGATTCTTTTTTCCCTTTAGGATTCATTGGATTTTCAATTCCAATTTATACAAATTCTCTTCTTCTAAGTAAATGAACTTATCTCATTCAAACGATAGCATATCTTAAACTCTAAATTATCTATTATTTCTCTTCAAATATATCATATTGAACGATGTAGTTACATTGGAAATCTAGATAGCGAATAGATGTATAGGATTTAGGGAAGAAAAACTCAAGTATAACTCATAGCATATATCAAAATATATCACAGCACAGTGTATCTATAAGAAATAGAGGTTTTGTCCAAAGACTTCCAATACTATTAATGATGTGAAGCTATTCCTTCAGCTTTATTAAAACATCAATACTTAAAGAGAATAAACACTGTCCAAAATAAATATATCAGTTACAGGGCACTGTTAACTGTACTGTATATCTGCAAAGATTACAAAATATTATTCCTATTCCATCATCACATCCTATTATAACATTATTTTGGGTTTATGTCCATCATATTACTACCAAGTCACTATCTTATCATTATTTCCTAAAGATTTATCACATTTTACATCGACAAAATAAGTATCTTGCATATTCAAAACAATAAAGAAAATTCATTTATAATTAGAGTGATCTCACTGATCCACAAGAAAAGTTTACTTACTTCCTTATTCTATATTCTAAAACATATACAAACTAATCATATAAATACTTTGAACATCCAATAATATGAAAGTTTTTAAAAGAATCACATACATATTTATTATCATGTTGGGTTATATTACTAGTATAAAATTATAGTATGCATATTCCCAAAATAAATCTTAATCTCATAATGTTTAAAGTGTTGTACAAAATGCGTTTACATATAATTAAAACATTTATACTTCCATTCATTATTATTCATAGGCAATCTATAAAGAAAACAAAATATACATCATAAAATATCAATATTCATTAAGTATTACCAAGTGATATTATCTGGTCATCACTTTTTGCATTCTTCTTTTCCATCCACTAGATATAGCATTGCATACACAAAAAAATACATGTATACTTCTACTTAAATGTTCTTATTTTAACTATTAAATTATTATATTATAGGATTTTAATATTATCAATAGATTAATGTTCATGTTCCTACTCTTATAAACTAGAAAATTTACATTTAAAATAAATAGTAATAAATGAAGATCATAATTACATAAACTTCAGCTGAAACAAATGTTTTTTTTTTTTTATAAATCCAAATATTTCCATTTTCTTTCTCAAAAGTTTTTTTTTTTTTAAAAAAAAAGTTCTCTTCAAGATTATTTCTACAACCTCCCCCATTGCTATGACAATGAACCAGACAATACTTTTCCTGCAGTAAGTGTTGTCCAAACTTCCAGTACACAAATCTCAGGTTTAGAAAATGAATAATAAAAAAATATTACGATGTCTTAAAATCTTGAAAAATTAAATAAAATAATCATCAATCTATTCTGGAATAGTTAAGAAAATAATAGTTTATAACTTCTATAGTCCAGAATGATGATTATTGAAATCATAATACTAAAATTATATTATTAAAATAATAACTTGATGTTTCTATTCTGGAATATTCCTTATTAGCTGGGCGATGCATCCTGTCCTTTTTGACTTAGCTTGAATTATCTTATTTCTATAATTCCCCATTTTATTTATTAACATGTTCATTTTTTTTATAGGTTTCTTTTTCAAGAAAATTTATTGTTATTTATTACATATTCAGAGGTTTTTCTTGTCTTAAATTATTAGCTTTTAAAACAATTTTATATACACCTATTAACTCTCTATATGGCTCAGGTTTCATAACATATGCTTTCTAAAATATTTTTCATGAGTCTTTTTTTAAAATAATTTCTTGTAGATATTTTTAATGTTTCCTTCAAAAAGGATATAACATTTATTTTTATAACATGAGATTTCCATGAATTTATTATAAAGTATACTTGTCCCATTGCTTATTAATATTGGACAAAACTATCTTGCTATATAAAATAATGCATCTTTACTTTTAATCGGCAAACAGTTTTTCTAATAAGTTTCCCATACAATGTCCATAAAATTACTTTATTCATTTGAATAGTTTTATTGTTTAATATTATTGAAACTGCATTAATAAATATTATACTCATTTTCAAAATATGATAAGTTGAATACATTTTTCTTATTGGTATATCCATTTTATTATTGCGAAGTTATATATTAGATTTTGACGAATACTACTGATAACAGGACTTTCAAATTAACAAGACATATTAAATGAAGTTATTATTAATATTTTGATTTTTACACATCTTTTTGCAAATACATTTTAAAATAATAATAACCTATTAGCTTTTGCAAATAAAATTGTACGAGAGCACTAAAAATTGACTAAATAATAAAATTAAAAATTACTATCACCTTGATAGCTACTGAGATGATTTCTGCAACCTTTAATACATTTTTTAATCATCGATACAATATACCACTGAAACCTCCCATGCAATCCGTATTTATATTCTAAAAAAATACGTCATTCTATTGGTTGATTCTTACTTTTGGTTTGATACCAAATTTGCATATTGTTAGAAACTTACACAATTAAATTTCAAAATAAAAAATATAACATATTAAAACTAAAAATATTATTTAAATATTACTTTTAAATCATTTATTACTTTACTAAATTATTTAAATAATTAAAAAGATTTTTTAAAAACACTATTTAATAAATTATCCTACTCTTAATATTTAATTTATCTAGTTTATTTTAAAACAAAATATTTAACTTTTATTAGCTGTATTTGTTTTAATACATTATTTGAAACATTTATAATGATTAACTTAATATTTAATATTGGATTTCATGTATGTAATAATTATATCCAATTCTATAATGCAATTTTACAATATTTTAAACTTGATTAATCTAAATACTAGCAAGCATATGTGTACAACCATATATTATTATACAAATCACATGATTAATAAAACCAAGACAGACTATCTGATTTTTCTGTCTGGGAATAATAATAAATTTCTACACTTGTTGTATTAAATAAAATAATACAATTATATAAAATTTGGACGAATAATTTAGAAAATATAGAATTGAATACAACTTTCACTACCATAAAACTTATAAAATATATGATATTAATTATGATTATTAAATATAATTTATAATTTTAAGTATAACATTTATTTAACTATAAGTTTTAAACTATTAAAATTTAACCTTTTAAACATACTTTTAAATATTTATAGCTGTTGTATTTAGTATAGCCAGCTTTTGCAACCATATGTAATTAATATTCTTAGCTTTACATAACTGTTCTTAAGTGATTTATCATAATTTTAAGCATTACGTAATTTTATTTAGCTTCAAATTGTAGTTTTAGATATTATTAATACAATATAATCAACACATCAAGAGAACATATTCTAAAATTTAAATTGTTTAGTAATTTACTGTGATGAGCTATTTCTGACCTATAGAAAAGGGCACTATATATATATATATATACATACACATACACACACACAGTACTCATTTGAACTAGGTCCAAATACGTTTATTAAGTCAATTTTTGAAAAAAATTAAATTAAGGGAAAACTTAAACAGTATAAATGCTTTATAATGTTGATAATATTTTTAAAACTTTGTTAAAGTCAAGTTGAGAGTTGTAAATATATAAAAAAACTGTTTATATGTTAAAATAATAAGCTAAATATTATGATTTTTCTATGGTTGGGAAAACTAGCCATAGTGAAATAATAAAGTAAAAGTCCTATTAAACAAAGTGCTAAAAGCTAATTTTAAACCAATGACTTAGAATTAAATAAACTAATGTATTTTAAATAATAATTCAATTTAATATTTGTGTTATAAATTATTTATAAGAAGTATAATATTTTGTGGTAGAGAAATGTATTTAATTTATTACTGTTTAAATAATTTCAAAATTTATTATTCAAAATGGTATTATATTTTTTATTTTTTTATAATGTAATATTTTGTAATAAAGTCTTTAAGCTAGTTCTGTTTGCAGACAGTAATTATAAAAATTGATACATTCTGTCTGGTTGTTAAAAGGCTTGTGAACAGCAAATGCACTTACTTTGTGCTTACACGGTTTCTAAAGAAAGTTTCAAAATTACTTCAATATTGTTTTAAAAAATTGAAACATTTGTGTATCATAAAAAAATAAATGTTAGGAAAATTATTTGAATAGGTAGCTTTAAAATAAGTGTAGTTAGTAAAGTTAAATTTTAATTATAGATACATTAAAATTAAATATTGGATAAATTAATAAAGTTTTATTTAAAAAATGTTATTTATATGTGTTTAATTTGGTAACTGAAAGTATAACATTGAATTTTGTAATGATATTTAGTGTTTTAATATGTGTCATGATAATTTTATTTTTAAATTTTAATTACACAAGCTTGACTAATATGAAAATTAGATCATAAGTTGGAGATTAAATAATCAATCAAATTATCAGTTCAATTTGATATAAAATTTGATGCTTTAATTTTTTTTGCTTGCTTAATAACTTAACTTACTTAATAGGTTAATAATAACTTAAATAACCTAATAACTTACTTAATAACTTAATATTATCAATATTAACATCAAAATATTATTTTTAAAGAAGTTTTTGAAGGATTAATAATTTACTTTGTTAGAGTAATGATGCAGCCCTAAATCAAAAAAAAACTCTCTACTGGTTATTTTTATTGAAGCTTAAGCCAACTTCACAGTAAAATATGGATTTAATACCAAAGATAATGTATTCATAAGAATTAGTGACATAAATACAGCTAATGGAGAGAAGTATAGTTTTAAAAGTATTATAGAAGAATTTATATCATTTTCATGTTTAATATTTTGGATATTTGCAAGAGTTTTGACCAGAAATATTTTTCAGAAAACTAGCATTTTTATGCATTATATTTTAAAGATAAACAATGTTATTTGGAGAACAAAAAGTTACATAGAAAAAAACTTAAATTTTAATATTTTTTAAAAAATTGAAAATGAATTTAATATTGAACCTAAAATAACAAGATATAATTTGTGCTTTCATTAGTAGCTACGTATATTTTTCTTAGAGAAAAAGTTGCAGTGAATATTTTAAAAAAATATTGATTTAAAAAGTTTATTACATATCTCTCTTAAAAAATGATTAAAAAGAAAAGCCAACTATATTACAAATATAATTTTTGACAAGTTGTTATTAAAAATACCTTCAATTATTTAATATTATAAAAACTGGGTTTTTAAAATTATTCATCAGAAAAAAAGAAATAAATGGATAATTGAAAAATATTATTCTGACTCAAAATATACTTTTATAAATGATTATATATCTGTGTTTTTATAAACTGATATTGAATAGAATACACCTGGGTCTCATTTTATGTGGTAGATAGGTTCCACAGAAAACCCCCATTAACCTTTTAACCGCTAATTATATTATTGGTTGTATGAGGTAAAAATCAAATCTTTTAATTGGCCAACTCACAAACTGAAGACAAAGCCTATTGTTAAAACATATTCGCCTATAATATTAAATTCAACTCAGATACGTTTATAAAAAGTATATTACTAATTTTTCAGGTTATGAAGAGAACAAAAGTTCTTTCAAAAATAAATTGCTATTTATTTATTCTAAAATATTCAATTTCGGCAACATAAAAGCTGTAATATAAACAAAAAGGTCGACTTTTACGTTATAGAAAAGTAAATATTTCTTTTAAATATTTCTTTAATATTTTTACTAAAATCTTCAATATTTTTCAAAAATAATTTTGTTTTTTTATTATTCTCTCTGAAAATAATTTGTAATTTCCATAAATATAATTTTATAATAATTTATATCATGTTCGAAATGAAAATCTCAGCGTTTTTCTTTATTTTCTTTGATCAGGTGGTTTCTTTGTTCTTTCCAGCCAATCAGAATGTCTTTTTCGGCTGAGAGCATGCTAAGAACCAATCAAAACTCATGTTCTTTCTTTGTTTAGGTTTAAATGCATTTTTTTTTATTTTTTACTTGTAAAATAAATCAGAAGAGGTCACCATCTTACAGAACTTTTAAAAACCTATTCAATACTTCTCAAACGAATATTTTAGCATAAGAACTGGCAGAGTTACAGTGATGTCAGATGTCGACGAGGGGCTTCGTAAGAAACAGTCTTTTGGTTAAAAAACCACACAAAAATAGACTGAACTTACCTTGAAAAATGGGGGATATGTGCTGCAATTTTCAGAATTTGAATAAAAGCAAAGTAACAAATAAAAATTACTTTAAAATTTGCATTAAAAAATAAGCAAATAAAGTATGACTAATAAAAAATTTCAAATATTTAAAAAAAATTAATAAAAGACAAACATTTTTTTTACTTTTTTATTAACTAAAGTATTTAATTTTACATTTTTCATACATATTTTAATCATTACTGCTAATGTTCATTTGTAAACTGGAAAGAAATCAGATTCCATGTGATGTGATGTATTGTAGCTTCTCTTTAAATGAAGTCAAGAATCTCTTAGCAATTATGCCCCAAAAAACCTGTAAGCCACTTTATTTTTATTCATGATGTGATGTGTAACTATTGCCACTTTCAATCTTATGCTGTGTTAATGGTTTTCTGTTTCTATATTAAAAAAATGAGATCGCAATCAAAACAAAAAGATTATATTTTATCATTAGAAAGATTATTTTTAGTTTATAAAATCTTTGTTTTTTATTTTAAAAATCCAAAAGATTATTTATTTCTGTCATATAATAAATACGTAAAAGTTACTTGATTTTATATAAGTTTAACTTTTTTTAATATTATTATTATTATTATTATTATTATTATTATTATTATTATTATTATTATTATTATTATTATTTCTTTTATTATTATTATTATTATTATTATTATTATTATATTATTATTATTATTATTATTATTATTATTATTATTATTATTATTATTATTATTATTATTATTATTATTATTATTATTATTATTATTATTATTATTATTATTATTATTATTATTATTATTATTATTATTATTATTATTATTATTATTATTATTATTATTATTATTATTATTATTATTATTATTATTATTATTATTATTATTATTATTATTATTTTATTATTATTATTATTATTATTATTATTATTATTATTATTATTATTATTATTATTATTATTATTATTATTATTATTATTATTATTATTATTATTATTATACCCAATTAGTATAAATAGGTTATTTACATAGAAGCTAATATTCTAAATACAGCTTCAGACCATATTCACATTAGCTGCTAATATAATGTTATATTTTTGGAAAAAAAAAGTATTTCAAATGAAAATAAGTTATTAATTTAAATTTCTTGATATCTAATAAATATAGTGAAATATAAAAGATATTAAGAAGAAACATGAATCGCATAACTTCAAAATTGCATTAAAATAATCCGCATAAAATGAGAGCCAGGTGTATAAAAATGTGTATTTTCTGTAAAAATACGTATAGATTTATAATAGCTGAGAATGATGCATCTAAAGCCAATAGGATCACAGTAAAAGGAAAAAACTCTGGAGATTGTTTTTGAAATATTTTTCAAGTGATCACTTTAATAATTGTTATTCTCTGAAACTGCAGACAATGGACTGTAATTTATATACTGTCACAACAGGATTAATGATTATTCTTTAAAATATTTTTGGATTTCAAAAGTCGACTACATTTTTTTATTTTTTTATTCATGAGCAAACAGGCCAGGGAGGAGAAAAGTTTTGGTTTTAAATCTTTTGAACAGTAGTGGTCATCTTAGCAACAAGCACTGGGGGAGCACTTCTATGAAAATATTAGAAGGAAGGAAAAAAACTTTTAAAATTGAACTTTATGAAGAGTTGGAGTTTTTAGCAACTATAGATTTTATTTTTATTTCACATACAAATTGTAGTATTGTTTTATTAATGTTAGGGTAGAAAAAGATACACTTTAAATAATTTTATTTAATCTAACATAATTAATATTTTAAAGAATACTTTAATTTTTTTGTAAAGTTTTTTGTAAACATTTTAAGGTGTGATAGTGTTATGTTGGATGTCTGTTAGTATTAGATATGTTTTCTTATGATAAATATTGGAGCCAAAAACATCTATTCAAGTGACTGACAAGTTAAGTGTCACTAGGTAAACTTTATAAAATATATTAATATTATATTATGTATATTTTATTGTCATTTACTAGAATTGCTTGAAATATTTTTATGATATTGCTTTGTCATATGAAAATATGAACGTGTGTGTGTGTGTGTATTTATTACACATAAAACTTGTATACTTTTTTCTTTTATATTACCAATGTAATATAATTTATTGATACTCATAATTTTTATATGAGTATTTAATGGATGAACCTTATTTTTGCAAATATTTTTAAATATTGATTTTAACATATTAAAACGAAATCACTTGTATTTTTATTGCTGTTTTTTAAAAGTGAATAAACCTTTTCTTGAAGTAGTTTTAGATTGTTAAAGCCATATGTGAATTTTGTTTATTATTTAGAGTAATGCTAGTTAATTTTGCAATGTAAGTTGTTCAATCTATTGTGAAGTTTTACGGTAGTGACTTAGGGATTATGTAAAGAAATCTTTGGTTGCTTATATGTAGGATCTATTGAGAAAATGGGAAAGTAACCCATATTGTTATATTAGTAGTTTATGCAAGTACAGATAATGTAGCCTTGTGTCTTGTATACATTTTCCATGGACAGTGTTTTTCTTGATATTTTGTATTTTAAAATGTTCGAGTGAGTGTTGAATAAATAGCCTGTACATTATTATTATATTTGAGTTTGTTAGAGAAGTCATACCTGTTCGTTCACATTATGTCCATGTAGATTATCCAATATAGTGTATACTATTGAGTCTTTACTCTAGTTAGTTTTTCATGCCTATGCATTAGATCACTATCTTAATTTCAACAGTTCTTGCATCGTATAGCATTGTATTTTATGAAAGAAAATAATGAATGAATAATTTTGAACTGTAGTATATCGTTATTTTGAAAGAAAATGATATAGGTTTTTCTTAAGATTGAATATAATTGCTAACAGTGAATAATAAAAAATCATAGATATTTTACATATTTTTATTAAACTATTTTTTAAAAAAACATAAAAGAGATGATAATTATTTATGATATTTTTGAATAATTTTGATATTTTGATTGCACATGTTAATGCATATTTTTTTAAAAATAAAATATCCAAAATGAACAACACAAGATGGAATGAATGCTTGTATTTTATGAATATTATTTTGTATTTTAAACATACATGAAACATACATATGAGAATTTTTATTTAGAGAGTAGTACCAAGCAAAATATGTAAAAGAACGCCAGTAATATTATTTTATTGAAGTCAATTTTATTTATCGAATAATATTTAGTTCATTTATTGTAAAAATACTTGAACATATTTTAAAAATGAGTATTATTTAAGTATTTCATAGTTTATATTTTTCGTGTACACTTACAAAAGTCATATGATCTAGCTATGTTAATTAATGGATATGTTTTTATTAAACTATAAGAGTATTCTTAAATTAGTATTATATTTTAAATAAATGTGCCATAAAAAGTATATAAGTCGGAGTAAAGGCTTATTTACTTGTTGATTTATTATTTTTTGATGATATGGAAAGATGTAACCCAGTTTATCTAAAATTAGCTTGATATTTGTTTGGTTTTATTAAACACGATTGTAAATAGTGTATATTTTTTTTTGTGAAATGTATAGGATAATAAAATTTGTTAAACTTGTTTTTATAAAACATTGTGTTTTGTTGATTTATTCACCATCACAAATACACGATTGCCAGATACTAAAATAAACATAATATTTGCACAATACAGATATAATTATTTATTTTAAAAAATCACACTAATTCAGAATATAATATATTTGAGAAATTTAGTTTTGCATTAATATTATTATTATGGTCATAATTAGTTGCGCCATTTATTGCATACATTTTAATATTGTTTGTTGCCACATATATTCAGATGATATCAGATTATGTCATATATTCTATTTAAGATGCCACATGAGAATTAAAAGAATTATATTATTTATTGTTGTTATCATTATTATTAGTTACCATAATATTGAGCAGTGGATAAGATTAATAATTATTTAATGAGGAATAAGATTATTATTTATTTATTATTATTATTATTAGTTAGGTGTAGTTGAGAATGATACAAAATCCCTTATCATACTTGACTACAGGAGATTATAAATTGATTAAAGTTATTTTAAAGAACCTGAGATAATTATGATTATATTATTTAATAAAAAGATTAGAATTTATTTAGCGATATTATATTAAATTGATTGTTATTATTCTAAAGTCTTAAGAATGCTTTGACATTATTATTATTGAAAATAATAGTGGGGATAGTGTTCTTATGCCATTGAGATTGTATTCTGTGGGATATTAGGTTAATATAATTCTTTACTGCTTGTATTTTTTCACTTCATTGTCTCATGATTTACTAATATTTCATTTATTTAATTTTTTATAAACTGAACCATTTATTATTTATTAATCAGTTAGAGCTAGTTAAATAGTAGATATTATCATAGGATATATGCATTATTGTATATATGTATTTTAACCGACCATAATTATTTTATCGGAGCTAGTCATATATTTTACCTATTATTATATGGAACTAAAAATGAGGGTACAATGTATATAAAGCACTTCTAAATGATGGGTTATAGATATATTTTTATAAACTTTTAAGTACTGTATTTTCTAATATTTATTTATAAATTTACATATATTATTTCAAAGAAATACAGACATCGATTTGTAATAATATATATATATATATATATATATATATATATATATATATATATATATATATATATATATATATATATATATATTTATTTTTGGGAATAAACTGTGTATTATTTTGCATTACAATCTGATATTTTGACAGACTAGCAACCACCATTATCAAGGTTAACACTTGAAAGAAAAATTGTTAGATCTCAAATAATAACATGACTTAGTGTGAGATGACAAATGAGATTTAACTTGAAGTAGTTCAGCATTCACAATATGTGGCTTATCAAAATGTTTATTTCCGTCAGTTTTTTCACCTATTGATTTTAAGTTAATATTAGATAAAATGAGAGGTTTCCACATAGCTGGAATATGTTGTGCTTCATCAGCCCTATTTAAACCAATAGGTCTCTTTAATATTTCAATTGACTCTCTCATGGTTCTTAAATCATATCTTTCCAAATTAGTAATTATTTGTGTATTGTCAAAATCTGGTTTGTGACCAATTTCTAAAAAATGGGAAGTAAAAACTGATATGCTAATTTTTTGAATAAAAGCATTTCTATGTTTCTTAATTCTGAAATTTATTTGTCTGTTAGACTGACACACATAGCTTCTTGAGCACTGCAAACACGGAATTTCATAAACTTTTTGGTGTTCCAAAAATATTTTGTCTTTACATTTATATAAAAAAATCACCATTTTTTTTGCCAGTAGAAAAAATAGTCTTTATATTTAAACAAGATAGTCTTCTACTGATTTTATCAGTAACCCCTTTAATATAAGGTAAAATTACTCTATTAAAAGAGGAATTGTCAATTCTATCCCTTTTTTTCTTGTTAGTATTAATGTTATGTA
Source organism: Epiperipatus broadwayi (assembly GCA_028023455.1). Lineage (NCBI taxonomy): Eukaryota > Metazoa > Onychophora > Udeonychophora > Euonychophora > Peripatidae > Epiperipatus > Epiperipatus broadwayi. Next base: position 9,209,822 of record JAQFVV010000031.1, on the reverse strand, counting down.
AAGCCTTACATATGATGTTTTTATTATAATTATTAAAAAGTAGAATATTTTTTGTAAGTTCTATTTCTTGAGTAAGATGTTATTTATCAAATAAATTATAAGCTTTAGTCAAAATATTTTTTGCTACAGAAAAAAATTATGCAGGATGATGATGAAAATTAAAATTAAGATATCTGTTTGTATTAGTGAATTTTCTGTAAACTGATATTGATAATGTTTCATCATATTTTCTTGCAATTAAAACGTCTAGAAAAGAAAGTGATCTGTTATTTTCCACTTTCATAGTAAATTTAATATTTGGATACCAATTATTTATAAAACAAGAAAAGAATTTAAGGCATCAATGCCATGAGGCCATATGACAAATGTATCATCCACATATCTAAGCCAAATAGAAGGTTTTTTAGTAGCTGCACATAATACTTGACTTTCAAAATTATTTAGTTAACTGTTTCAGAATCATAACTTTTTAGTAATAAAGATTCTTTAATTCTCTTTATTTCATTTCTCTCAAAGAAGACAACCATAGTCTCTTCAAAATTAATAGTGTCACCTGTATCTTTTTATGGATATAGAAAGCTAAAAAAATCTATTGAAGGTTTAATTTAGTTCTTTTAGCATTTATGTTCCATTCTTTTTTTTTGCTTCTATCAATAGTTTTTAAACATTTAATTGAAGTTCTCTAACATTATTTGCAAAAACAATCATATCATCAATAAAATGTATATGATCTAAATAATCTTCATGTTCTCTTTAGCTCTCATATAAATTTAGTAAATACTTATTGTAAAATTACCAGAATAAGTTTGAAGGTTTGAAATTGCTCTATTATATATTTGTTTCAATGGTAATATTTTTGGCTTTACCATGTAATGTAATCACTGCTGTTGTATTAACTACTAAAATTCTGAATATTATGAAATCCCAGCTTTATATATATGATGATCCAAAGCTTTTTATTACTGAAGAAATGCTTCGACAGTCAAATGAATTTTCATAATCTGCTAATCCAAAGTATGATGTTCACTCACATTATTTAGTATTTTCTATATTCTTTTTTAATACTTGAATACAATGCACTATATTAACACAACTTTTACATGCAGTTTGATTGATTTGAGTATCTCAATAAATTAGTTATTATTATCTTGCTAAAAATCTTGTAAAAAGTTATTAAAATTTTAGTCTATAATTTCTTTTATCAATTTACTTGTTACATCAGTATGAATAAATATTTTATTTTTTTATTTGTTAAATGAAATGGAGCCTATCAATTTTGTATTTATAAAGTTACTAAAATATTTAAATTTATTTAAATTTTCCAATAAATATCTAAACTAAAAGTATCTAAATATTTTCTTCCGTCATTTCTCATGAATTTTTGAATTGAATTTCCTAAACTAAATTGTCTTCAGAATATTAAGTAAATTCTCTACATCATACTTTGAACCACTAAGTATGACATAAGTATCTGCATAGTGCACATATAAGAAGTTTAGACAAAATTTATTTCAAACAGATGTACAACACACCTATAAACATACATATTAATAAATAATAAATTTCCATCCATAATGATACTACTTAAATTACAAAATCTTCATACCATAAATGTGTGTAACAAAATATAATATGTAAATGCCCAAATATAATTAACTACAAATTCAATACAAGCACCAATCTTCCTTACTGTAAATAAGTTCTTATAAGAATGATAATTCTCAAGTCAAAATGATTATTCTTAAGTTCTTAGATCAAAGTAATTAGCAAAGAATATTTTAAATGCTTTCTACATTTTTGAATTAGCAATTGAGTTAATGGAAAGATTATGTTTGTAGAATAAAATTTTGTTAACATTGATTAAAATTCTTACTTAATATTACTTTTTTATTTGACAGAGACATTACATTTGTAGAATAAAATGTTGTTAATATTGATTTAACTCATACTTAATTAATTAAATTAATTAAAATAATATATATATATATATATATGTTTAACATTTATAATTGAGAGAGTGCAAATCTCTCAAGCACTTATGACTACAAACAAACAGCCAATCAAATCTTAAGCACTGGGGCACTCTCTTCTTATTAAAATTCTCTGTCCCAGTGCTTAAGATTTGATTGGCTGTTTGCAGTCATAAGTGCTTGAGAGATTTGCACTGTCTCAGTTATTTCAATATCGACTGCGCTTTATAAAATAATATTATTAACATTTATAGAAAAATGGCTGCAATGAAATATTGATAACATTACACAGGAACAAAGGTGATTAAACAAGACACATGAAGAAAATTATTTTATTTAAATGGAAATTATGTTTTCTTTATAAATAAAAAATATTAATTTTTTTTTTTTAAAGTAAAAATATAACAAAGTAATCCATCTAAACAAATTTGTCATTTTATAAAAGCATTTTGAGGCCATAAAAAAAAAAAAAACACCTCAAGTGCCGATTTGAAGTGACAGACGTTCCTTTAATTGAATTAGTTTATTTTTTTTTACTTTTTCTTAAGCTTTTTACATAAAAGCATCATTTAAAAAAATACTTTTTTTTTTTTTTCATATGTCATAGCATCGGCCGGGATGCGAACCCACAACCGTCTGCAACCAACTATTTGCTTGCATGGCGGCTGCGATACCTCTCGGCTAACAAATACTTTTTAAAATATTTTTTTAATTTTTTTATTCAGTGGTATGTTCATAAAATACAATTATTGCATCTTCATCCTGGTCTTTTTCACCATTACAAACAGATTTCGCAAGTGTAAAGGAATGTAACATAATGGATTTATACTAAATATACCCCACAATTCCACTTACATCCAACACATCCTTAAGATTAGAAGAACTTTTAAACAAGTTAATTGCTTCAGAATCATACATTTTTTTTATTAATGAAGAAGCTTTAGTTCTTTTTATTTAATTTCTTTCAAAAAGACAACCTTAGCCTAATCAAAATTAATAGCAAGACCTGTATATTTTTTATGGATATTAAAACAGAACAGAGATATTTATTTCTATCCCTACCATTATGTATCTTTACTTTTCATTTAAGTTCAAACTACACTATTCCAGGAATAGTCTTTCTATCAAAATTTTCCTTTATGTTAATTAATAAATTATGTAAAGTAATACCCACTTTCCAAGCAATTTTCTTATTTTCAAACAAATAACCATTAAAAAAAAATTGCTTGAAAAAGGGGTGTTACTTAGAAAAATTTATTAAATAATATAAAGGAATTTTTTGATAGACAATTCCAGGCATAGTGTATATTATTATATAGGCCAGAATAGTTTGAGCTTAAATAAAAGAATAAAGGTGAATAAAATAGTATTAGAAATAAAAATCCCAGTTTGTTTCCTATATCCATGAAGGTCACACTTATTTTTGATGAGGCATAGTTGTTTTCTTTGAAAGAAATGAAATAAAAAAGTGTTAAAGAATCTTTATTATTAAAAATTTATGATTGTGAAGCAAGTAACTTGTTTAAAAGCTCTTTAAATATTAAAGGTGTGTAGGGTGTAAATAGAATTGGGGGTAATATTTATTATAAATTTATTGTTGTCTTTTAAACCTTTACACTTGATAAGTCTGCTTGTAGCAGTGAACACATTGGTTGTGTTTTAGAGTTTGGATTTTAGAGTTCATATTCTTTGGCTAGTTTGATTTAATGGTAAATTTGGGTTAATTTTTATTTTATTGGTTAGTTTAGCTTTAGGCTAAACTATGTTTATTGTTATATATTTTTAATTACATAAACATAAATAATAGTTATTTATAATTATGTAATTTTTGGTTTAACTAATGCTATTAATAAAAATTTCAACAATATCGCAAGTAAAGTGATACTAAAATATTTATTAACAGCATTTAGCTTATTTGTCAAATGGAAATCCTATATATATATATATATATATATATAACACTAATTAACTATTATATACAGTTTTTCAATCTACAAAAATACATTCAATTAATTTCTTAGCCTTCCTTAACAGCTGTTAAATTCAAAAAACATAAAACAGAAGCAAATGTCATTAACTCAAATTTCATGAATCTCTAATTTTAACTGTTAACAGATTGTCTATTGATTATATTCATTTTCTTTCTATTTATTAAAATTGCATTCTTAATTTTTCTTTTATTATGATTTCTCTCTTCATCTCCTTTAAATCATTATAACTCTTTTTGAATTGACATAAAGTATTAAGGATATATATATATATATATATATATATATATATATATATATATATATATATATATATATATATATATATATATATATATATAAGGATGTGTTGAATGTTTCATTTGGAGTTATAAATAATATTAATAAGTTAGTAAATAATTCTTAAAAATATCTTACCTGTGAAGCAAAAATTAATGTTGTGTATTAATTTTTTTGCTGATGTATGTCATCATATATAAATAAATCGAAGTGCTGTATTGACAAAAGATTGAAGGAGCCTGAATTGTTATATAAGCACATGAAAAGTAAAAATAATAATGATTTAATGACTGCTTCGGGTTTTTGAATTTAATAGCAGTTTTGGAGAGTTAAGGAATTAACTGAAAGTACTTTTTTGGATTGAATGACTGTATATAATAGATAAATGTCATTATATTTATTATTTTTTATTGTTATTATAATAGTTTTTAATTAAATGAAATTTTATTTGTATTATGTATATAAATAAAGTAGTTTTTGTGTTAAACCATGCATTATTTTGTATAAATTCTCAATGTTTTGATAAAATAAAGCTTGCCATTGTCAAGATGAATAATTTAAAGTTTTTAAAAGTTAACTTTGTCAATGACAGACATTATTTTGATGAAACGTTGGAAAGTAATACAAAATAATATATGGTTTAACTCAAAAACTACTCTATTTAACGACATAACTGTGAAAACATTGAAATATATATATATATATATATTGTAAAGTGATGCCCAATCCTTATAAAAAAAATAATAATAAGTAACTGATATTTTGGAATAACAAGTATAAAGATTAGATAGGCAGCCAACTTTCAAAACATAATTTTAGGATATTTGGACACAAACACACACACACACATATATATATATATATATTGTACCAGATATTTGGACACATACACACACACACACATATATATATATATATATTGTACCAGACAGAATTGTATGTTCATCTAAGAAAAGCCAGCATCTAGGCACAAAAGTATCTCGAATCCAATCATGTGCAAGATACATAAGTCAGGAACAATCATGAACTCTGCCCTATTGCCTATTTTCCAGGTCTATAACATTACGAACAACATTTCTGATGATAAGAAATGAAATTTTATTTATACCCATTTCGGAGCAACAATGGAGAAACAAGAGATCTACAGAGAATTATAATACTTCTACAGAGAATTATAATACTTCTAGGCTTCGAACCCCAAACTGAATAGAATAAAATAGCTTAAGATTATAATTAGGCTTTTTATAAAATTCATTAGTAAATCTAGAAATTAGCCTAAGGTCAGTGGAAATCAGCTATATATAATGCAATCTAATTAACGATGTGTATGCATAAATCATGAGGAAAAGCAGACTTAAAGTAATAATTATATAGTTAATAATTTATTAATATTAATTAGAAAAATGAATAAACATATATTTAATATAACAAACAGTTGCAAATCTATTTATATATGACACTACTAAAATTTATGGGTTTCAAGTGATTATGAATATTGATTTGCATATTGAAGGAAGTACATAATAATAGCACATAAGTTAATAATTAAATCATACACAAATCTGCAATTAAATAAGGTGATTAAAAATGTACAGATAGTCAAAAGATGTTGCTTATATGCTAACAGTAGATACCACTTTTACCATATTATAACTTCGATGATATTATTATTTTTATAAAAAATAAATGACCATAGAAATAGATAAATAAGATATAAGTTACATCAATTTATTATGGTTTATTTGAACCACGTACAAAAATATTTTATAATTTACATTATTCACTTCAATAATCATTAGACCTTAAAATGTTTAAACAGAAAAGTTATTTGTATTTTATTTTATTCTATTCTTTTCTGACTGGAAAAGCTTTATTTAGCATTATTTGTTAGTGCACTCAACATTGTCTCAATGAGAAGGCGGGTATCTTAAATAAGCTTTAAAATGACATTACCTAACTTATAATATAAACAAAAATATGAGATGGATTTAGAGCTTATGGCATTACATCTTACAGATTTAAAATGGGCAAATATAAAAATATTAAATAAGAATTGTGGTGCTGACTAAAGTAATAATGCTAGAAATGATTGAGTCCATTTTAGGACGAACGCTTCATCAATTTTATAAGAAATGAAATGTGCCTGTACACATGACAGGTCAGCATTTGAAAAGGTGGTATCGCATAAGAATATCATGGCCTGAGCCTAAGCGATCACCTGACAATATCCTGGAGTCAGTGCTTCCAAACCCGATATACCATTAAGTAAAAGAATCCCATTTCTCTGGATTTTAAGTATGACAAAGCAAAGAGAGGAAAATTTCACAATGTTATCTAAGCCAAGCAATGCTAATAATAAAAATAAATCAGCTTCTTAATAACACTGATATGTGGATTAAGGCCCTTGTAATTTAATAGAATATAGTGCAATGATATGAAATAATTTGATCCCTCTCGAAAGGTATGCAAATGACCTTTAATATTAGTTAGGATGTCACAAATAAAAGAGGGAATATTGTTCTCTTCATTAAACAATATTAATATACTAACCAGTAATTAATTCCATAAACTAATTACCATCCTAGATGGCAAGATGGGCAAATGATTGACCAGATAATAAAAAAAACAGCAAAGGTAGGTCATTATATTTACTTTAAAATATAATTTGACAATAAAATCAATAGCGTAAACATGGTAATAAAGTGACACAGTAAAATGTAGCAGTGAATAATCTGCCACTAAGCAAATACAATAACTTAAAAATATTATTCAATCGAGTGAACTTTTACTTAGGTAAGAAAGCTTACATTTACGATTTAACATCCCTTAATATCCAGGATATCTAATATAAGAAAATTTAGGATTGGTTTGTTCGATTGAACTATTAGCATATTAAATTAAATCATACGATATTTATAATATTAAAAATAAAAGTTTGCCACATTTAAAGTATTAAAAATAGAAATTGTGAGACCCATTAAAGAAATGCATCAAAAAATAGTTATAGATTTGTGCATTAGATTTTTATAACAGAAAAAGTCATTACATTGTAGAATAGTTACAATTAGCATTACAATGTCATGTTTAAATAAAAAAGTTATATTACAAATAATTTAGGTTTTAAAATGAAAGTTTTGAAAGAGTTCATATTAGTGGCATGATTAGGATTTACCTTCCATTTCCTGATATCTTGACATATGTACAGAATGAAAAATGTAAAATTATAGATGAATAAAACACGGTTAACAAGACAAAGCTTTGAAAAATAATGGCTGGCATCATTTAAATTAGGCAATCCATAAGTGGAGATGGTAGGTTAGCATAGCAGTATAAAAATGATTTGGAAGAAGAAAGGGGGAGAAAATTTAGTCCCTCTACTCCGGATTCATATTTCAAAATTTAAATTGACATGGCTCAGTTCTGCAACACTTGGTAAAATGATACACCTCAGAGACAGCTAAAATTTTGGCTCTATTTATATATTAGCAAGACCTTCTTGAATATTCTCTGTTTCTGCTTGGTAAGGCTGGATGTCCATTAAGTAGCCTGAATGCACTTATTGTTTATTTTTAATGGTAATGCAATAAGTTCTAGAGAGTATTGTTTTAATCTATTTCATCTGTTTGCTAAGGGATTTTAATTTATTAATTACCCTTTTAAAATTAAATCTAGAATATTCTTTTATTTATAAATTTCAGTGTAAAAATAAATTACATAATATTAAATAAAGAAAAATATATTTTTATCAATAATGTATTTTTGCAAATCTTGAACACACATACACGATTACTTAAAAGGAATAGAAATTTAAATATTTCCGACTTAAAATTATTAAATATTTTTTTATAATAAAAATGTTTAACTTATGAAAGTACAATAATAAAGGAGTGTTTTAAAACTTGTATGTATGTCCTCTCACTCTCTAGTGATTTAACACATATTGTACCGGTCAAAAAGAAGCCAACACATCAACAAACCCAAACTCAAAGTCGGATTCAAACTCAGGTGGTTCAAACTGAATTCAAACCCAACTCAACAGCTCAGATAGCAGAAATCGACGGCACAGTGCTATGCGCCAAGAACTAGTTCAATGGTTGGTGAGGACTAGAGACCCTTGCACTGACACGAATATCTAATAATTAATTACTTTGAATACTTTTTAAATCAAATCATATGTATGTTCGGGTTGCCAACACAGACAGCGAGTATTAACATTTAAATAATTATAAAAAGAATGATGAACTAAGAAACCAAGTATGTTGGAAAGTATTTAATAAGAATAATTTGTTTTGTTTCATAAAATATAAAATACATTAACTACCTCTAGTCTTTAAGATATCTTACAATTATAATAAGAGTGGCGGTCCTTATCATATGCCAACAAGTATTACACAACATGGAATTCTATGTCTATGCCCCCAATGAGAAATATAAAGGCAGATAAAGGTATTCATTAATAAGGAAATGATTGCTCTAATTTTATTATGACAGAATGTGATATTTATTTTCACATTCAAAATCTACTCATGAAGAGCAAGATTAATTTAGGGCATAACTTTAATCTTGATTTGAAACTGATTTAACTAAATATATTTGAAAATTTTTTGACTTTAATTTAAATCCCTTCATCATGGATTATGAGCATGGAGGGGTTTTACCGAACAAAAATGCAACGGTGCTTGACGAATTACGAGGCAGAGAGTCAAATTTAAAGATGATCGCTAGTCGATGATCGAAGCCCTATGGCGGCTTGCATCAACAAGTCTTACGCCCTTTGACTAATGAATACGAAAGGAAGTACTTTCTTCCTTGAGAAATTTAAATAAGAGAATATGATCACCGACCAGCCTAACGGAGCGGAAGATGGCCCTACGTCAGCAACGTTTGATGATGATGACTTGATAGTCATCGTTGAAAAA